>JAYJMT010000098.1:0-55611 GCA_036321655.1 Quercus alba
AATCTACCATTGATACCTAAAATTTGATGACATATAAGCATTGTAAAAATCATGACAGAATCGCATAATAAAATGCAAAACTTGAACACAAAACCAAATCAATTCTACGGGATGCTTAATGAGCCCTTACCACCAACTCCAAACTTTAGACAACCTCAGCAACCATCGCCAAATATGTTTGCAGGCCATCAATCTCAACAACCCACAACATCATCATCTACGCAACAGAAATTTGAACAATCAACAATTGTTGGGCCATCCGACATTACGGTATACAGCATCAATATAATCAAAATATCAATTACACTAATAATAACAATGCAACTGACAATCGAAGTGCCAAACAAAATTCGAATTCTAATCTTTTATCTCAAGAGGAAACAAAAGTTTGTGTTATTGTAGATTCGAGAACTCCAGTTATATTTAAAATTCCCATCTCGCCATTGAGGATTACTTTGGCTGATCTTAAGCTTGCGCTGCCAGCAATCGACCAACCTAATTATAAGTATTTTTTTAAATCAAACGATAGTGAATTCGGTATTGTAAAAGAAGAAATTCAGGATGATGATGGCAGACTTCCCATCTATAGAAATCGAGTTACAGCTTGGATCGTTACGCCTGGTCGTATGGGAGATGAGCTGGCCTCAAAAACTGAAAGCGACACCTGTAATTTAACATATTCGAATACTTCTTACGACGATGGCTCGTCGTCGCTAATGACCACCGACATTGAGTCAACTAGCTACTTCACGGAAACTGATGATGATAGTATTTCATGTAGTAATTATTCAGAGACAACATGCGACACATTTATATCTCAAAGAAAGAATCGACTTTATAAAAATAATGCAAACTCCCCCGCACATCATCACCATGAACACCAAAGAAACTCACCATATCGTTATAATAGCCAACAGAGTAGAAATTTAGAAAATTTATCGCAATCATCATCACCAACATCATCAAGTGCCTCCCAATCAGATGCTACAGCTGTTCATTGTTTGACTGTTCATTTGGTTTTTAACAAACGAAAACTTTCTAGGTTTACATGTATACGCTTACGCGAGTAATGAAGTTGACGAGGGTATTTTTGTTGATGAAGTCACTGAAAATTCTGCTGTTGCTTTAGACGGTCGCATTGAAGCTGGTGACAAATTAATTCAAGTTAACGAAATAAATCTTGAAGAACTTTCAAATGAAGAAGCAGTTAGAGTGTTGAAGGAGGCTGTAGATAAAAGAGGACCTCTAAAGTTAGTCGTTGCTAAGTTTATTGAGACGAATAAAAATGAGAACTTGGATGGAATTGTGAATCCAAAGGAAGCCATACACCCAATTGACACAGCGGCATGGGTTGCTCATGCTCAAGCTATTACAATTCCAAATGTCACTCAAGATCAAGCAAACTCAGCCACATCGTCCCCTTCTTTCGGATCGAATGCTCAAGATACAGATTGTATCAGACCCTCATCTGCTGGAATGGCCAGATTAGGCTCTGGTCTCAGGTTGAACAGGGGCGCCACAGATATCAAAGAAATAATCCAACATATGAAGTTACCAGAAATTGGCTTAGAGATTAAGGATAGAGAGTGGCTTAAGATACATATACCAAAGGCGTTTCTTGGTTCCGACCTAGTCAATTGGTTGGAGAGAAATGTATACGGTTTTAATAATAATCGTGACGCAAAAAAGTTTGCTAGTAGAATGTTGAAGGAAGGATATATTCGAGATCCGATATCTAAAAAGTCATTTAGCTCCAAGAGTTATTATACATTTGTAGTTTAGGATTTAAAATCTGGAGGCAAAGAATAGTCCACTGGTTTTTTTCTTAAACTCTTCAAGTTCTTTATCAGCCAATATGCTAAGATCATAAAGTTCTTCGATGTAATCCCATAAGGCATCTGCTGTAACATTCAGGCCGCTTCTTGCACGAAATTTTTCTAAAATAAACATCATGTGAAAATGCTTGTCAACTCCGTAAGGCCTGATCCTTTCATAGCATGTAATAGATGATTTATGTGCTCTGTTGTCCATTTGATTTTTGTTGAAGACATCTTTGAAAATTTAATTGATTTGATATTATGTCAGATGGGTGAATTGATCAATTATTTTGAGTAAAAATTTATTAAATTTAGAATCACGAGTATGAGAAAGAAAAAGCACACGGCTTTCTGAAGTATCCTAAATGCAGCGCAAATCTCTTATGTAAATATGGCATCAGCTTCATTAAATGTTAAGTATAAGTCTAAACACAAGATAAATATTTATCACATTAACCACTCATAATTTAATGATCTCTCTTTCTATCTCGATCAAATATATGGCTAAATGAAACCAACCTCGGAGCAAATTCTGTTACTATGGAAAACTTAAATAAACGCCCATCGAAAGGAATTCTAAGATTCTCGGAAGTTCAAGGAGTAACTCTGTAGAGAAAGACATCAAATGGGATGAAGCTAATATTAAAGAGACGTTGCATCCAGATGACAAAGACTATGGACTTATGAAGATTGATGAACCACCAACTCCTTATAGTCGAAGTCCGCATGGTAATAGTGGCGAGAATAGTGATGAAGAGGATCTACAAGCTAAAACCAATGATTTACTTGAAAGAGTTAGTAGAAAAATAAAAGAACCACCGGTTACAATCGAGAATGTTGAAGGTTTATTAGATGAAAGCGACTTAGATGCAATCGAGAGACAAGACTCCGACGATGAAGCAATGAATGGTGCCAATGCTGCAACATTATTAGCATCAACATCTCAAACACCATGCTCAAAAATTGATGCTGACATTTCGCATGCCAGCGGGAGTAATATCTGCGATTTTGAGTTAAAACGTAAAAGACATTACAATGAATTCCATGCAGTTAAGTTGGCCAAAAAATTGATGCAAAAAGAGTTGGATGAAGACGACGACGATGACAAAGATGATGATGACGAGCGAAACGATGATGGAGGTG
Organism: Quercus alba; assembly: GCA_036321655.1. NCBI lineage: Eukaryota > Viridiplantae > Streptophyta > Magnoliopsida > Fagales > Fagaceae > Quercus > Quercus alba. The sequence goes on from JAYJMT010000098.1 coordinate 2,961, forward strand.
ACAAAGATCAAATTTCAAGAAAGAAAGGATATGATAGCGATCAAAAGAATGAGGACGTTTGTTTTGATGAAGAAACATGACGACAATTTTCAAGGCTGACACATAGTACTTTGAATCAACATGTATATAATTATTCAATTCAGTATCAGAGCTGTTTGTTTGAATCTAGCACCCGACGAACTCGTAGCATCGGTTAAATTTTTCAAATTTGTTCTCAATTTCTATATGTTATACCATAGCAGGTGATTACATCTGCACCAACTTTGTCTGATTGATGTTTTTTAAAGAATTGATGAGAAACTGGAAGGTTTCCTAAGTTAAGGTTTCAAAGAATGAAATTAAGCTCAAATTGTTGGGCTAAAGTATATAAAAATAAAAACAAGTAAGGCAATAAGATGATTAAGTTTGTCAATTCCTTTTAAATCCTTTTCAGCACACAATGAAGTTAAATTTACCAATCTCTAACCAGGTAAAGTTGAGGTGATGATTATCTATTTCTGGATATTATTCCTTTTTCGCTTTTTCCCACACAGGTTGAAGATAATAAACTCATGATGATAAAAACAGTTCCTTCCTCTACACCTTTGTTGATAACAATCGTAATTGCATAAGAAATTTTCATTTGCTACCGAGTGGTTGCGCCACAATCGGCTGGTAGTTAGATTGTTGAATTAACTACGCTGGCTTCACGTTTAACTGAAAGACTACCAAAAAGCTAAGGTGGGCGGGATCAACTATCCTTTCTCTCTCTCTCCCCTTCTGGCTTTGCCATTGATTGCTTGAAAGCGGTTTAGAATCTTCGCTCAGCTATTTCCGACTTCTAGCTTCACTTCTCATTCTAACTTAAGTTAGTCAAGTCAACACTGAATTACTTGCATGTTGCTCAAATTTCATCTTGAGATCCTTTCGAAACCAAACCTCGTGCAAGAGACATTTGGATTGTGGATGAACACAATTCAAATTACAATATCGCACTTGAAGCTAATTCAATTACAACAAGCCTACAAGCGCATTCAAATCAAATAATTATATCAAGAATATTGAAGCGTCAAAAGTAGACAAAACAAAACCGAAGTAAGCGAGTTTGTCAAGTTCAATCAGAGGCCAAGAAAAATTTCAAAAATAATACGCAAGAAATGGCCAATAATCTCAACAAACTAAAAGTTTCAACTAACTGTGATTCAAAATTGTCGAGCATAACAAACTGTCGAAGGAAAAGAAGAAGTTTTAAGCTACTGTCAATGATTGATGGCAAACATCGTTCAAAATTTGATTACCGTTCAGAAGACAATTTGTTTCAAGATGTTCATCAAACAACGATAATGAACGGTGTCGTTTATCAAAAAAATGATCAGCATAAAAATTCTGATCCTCTAGAAATGGGATTTAAGTTAAACAGAACATATTTCAGATCTGGCAATAAAGTTTATCCCAAATTATCAGCTGTGATGACGCATCAATGAAGCACAAAATGCCTCATCTAATTTCAAGAAGAAAAAAGTTGACATTTTCTACGACGCAAGCCATGGCTTATTTGGCAATATTACTAAGTGTATTCCTATCTTCATCAGTAATTAATTGCCAAATATCAACAAGATCTTCAGACAATCAAGGTAAGTGAAAAAATTTCTTGATTTATCTCAGAAATGTCGTGTTCATAAAACACCTGTGCGTGTTGAGCGGATTGGAGTCAGATTAACTGTGTCTGTTTGTCAACAACGAGGAGGGAGATAATCAGATATGTTATTTTCAACTTTAGCACACCTACTACCCACCACTTGTTGGCACAATCAAAATCTTATCATGAAGTGCATGCTTCCCGAAATCACTTAGTTCCTGAACATATTGCCTACAACGATAGATAAAGAAAGAAAGAGAGATTGTTAGTTAGCGAGTATTTGTTAGGCTCCAAGTATTTTTCAACTCCCTGCGCTGATAAAGATTGTTAAAAAGATTGAAGCTTTAACAAGCTTCTTGGCACAATGAAGTCATCAATTGTGTTCGAAGTTATCGTTTCCAATTTTAGGAAGTATTCCATTGTGAAACCCGAGCATACATTCACTCACACATCCCCTCACTCACTTTAGTTAGCCTAAAGTGAGTGAGTTTTACAATAAGCTCGATTGCAAAGATAGAAATAGGAGGATAAGCGAAGAATTGGCCCTCATTGGATCAATTCTTCCTCCGTAATAGCTCATTGAACTGAGCTAGTTGGAGGCTCAGCTTGAGCGAGGTGTTGAATTTTTCCAAGATTCACCTTTTGACTTTTGCAATGGTCTTAATAAGAGTTGATTTATTGTACCATAGTTAGTGTTAAAAACGGCAACAAGTGCACAATGAGCAATATCATCATCAATAGCAGCAGCAACAACAACAACAACCACAACATCAGCGCAACAAATGCGCATCACATTGATCCAGCTAATTTAAAGAGATATTGCTACCGATTGCAACGCATACGCGGATTTAACCTGTCGGTCATTCTGAAAGCCGACAAACACGACGACAGCACGAAGAGGAGCCTTCAATTGGTCTCAAGTCGGATCAGTTTGTCTTACTGATCCGCTCAGCTTGCTGAAAAAGAATTAAATGAATACTGCGATGAGAGTGAGCGATGGTTTGCAAGTGTTAGACGTCGGACAGTAGTGATTGTGGGATTTGTTGTTGGCCAGATGAATTGGCTTTCCTACACATGGAATTAATCATTCATTGTTAGCTGAGTCAGCAACATTAGATCGATATATGCTTCGTTGTTGTTGTAATCCAAGCTGGACTTAGCACACAATCTCTTGGACTAAAATCGGTAGCTAAGGATTTTGGTTGTAAAAGTTGCAAGAAGAGGAAGAATAGGTGAGAGATTGGCGATTGAATGCATTGAGCTACCCTCCAAAGGACACGAGGAGATAAAAATGCACTCGAATGAATGTGAACTTTCAAAAATGTTGCCCAAGATTTAGCAAGACTCTACACGTCAAGATCTCCGTTTTGTGGTTATTCAAGCATAGAATGGAGCTTATTTTTTATGACAAAAGCTCGCTTGCCATTCTACCGACGAGACTTTCATATCTATCATTCTGAGATAACTAATATTTTCCGGCCTTTACAATACGAATATTTGTCCTTATCCCAAATGAATATTGCAGAAAAGTCAGTTGAATTGGCATTATTGATGGCAAAAAAGAGAAACGACTGAACTTGATTGTCACCATCAAGCTACACGTCCAGCAACCTCGCCAGCTATTATCAAGCTAAAAGCTTCGTCAATTTCATGCAACATTAAGAATCTATCTCTAGTGTGTTGGAAGTGCTTGAAATCTTGCAACAAGTGCATTCAACTGTATCAAGATGTGGCGCCTCTATCGTCGTCCTCTCACCAATTTATATCAGAAACTTTTTCTTCCATCTATCAATAGTTCCCATACGAGCTTCGCGCTTAACCTGACAACTCTCCTTTGTTGAAGCAAGCTGATCGAAGGTAAAGTAGTCTTGCTCTTCAGCATGCCTACGATACATTAGATTGACGAGGAGAAGCCGCTTATTATTTAGTATTTGAGCTCGTTGATTCTTCATAACAAACTGTCTTCCCTTCTCGCCTCTCAAAACTCTCCACCTTCTTTCTGAACTTGTGCCTCTTCTACTTACAATCGCAAGCTGGTTCCAGCTGGTTGGAGATGGTAGCCAATTTCATCTCTTATTTAACAATCCCTTTAATGACAAGTTTAATTGTTCAAAGTTCGTTTGTTTTTTGAGCAAATGGTCGCACAAATTTCGCCAACAAGCTGAAGTCAGCCCAGAAATCATGAGTTGAATCGAAAAATTTTTATTAGAGACGCGTCCAAATGGTGTTCTGTTTTTGTACTTTACTTAACTTTTTTGCTGATTAGTTAAAATTTGGCTACTGCCAAATTCAATACAAAGTCTCCAAAACGGTGGCAATTCTAGCAATGTCATTCTGTCTCTTATTGCTTTGGCTCACTGAGATAACAAGACTTCAAATATACATTCAATTTGCTTTTGCCACTAGTTGAACTATTTGAGTTATAACTGCTGATGTTACACAGCAAGCTAAGGTCACTCCATCTCAGACTTTGCCTTGTTGTTTGTTATTAGCTATGTTATATTTCCTGCGGCCATCACATGTTATGATTGTATGACCTGTATGTTGAGAAAATTTTCACTCCTTCTTGTAAATGCTCAGGTGTGTTCAATGTGTCTATCAAACCAACCATAACCATAAGCTATGTCCTGCAGGATGATCATAACTAAGGTGTAGAGTATTGTTATTCTATGACTTATAAAATAATTCTCGATGCTTCAAGCAGCAACAAGTGTTACAGTTCCTCATGTTGAATATTTTTCTTTGTAGTTCAATTGACTGATGCTTCCAGTTGAATGATTGCCATTATTCTCGGTCATATTTCTCGAGGCAAGTTTCTGTGAAAAAATTGGTCAGATATTATCAGACAAGAAAAACTCGATTACGTTTTCCGAGGCATTTTCTGATAGCTTGTTTGGGCTTTATAATGATTATGACTACAGGCTTTTCTTTCGGGGATAAAAATTCACCCAAAAGGAAGCCGTGAACTTTGCAAAGGAATAAATTGCTTTTTTGAGCTTTTGCGCTGCAACAATTTGTACTGTTGACATTGCCTTAATCTAGCAGTTAGCTCTACCTCTTTCAAGTTCATCTTTCGCCCCTCAGTAATGAGCATCAAGCAAAATTACTGACAGCTTATTACAACCAATTTTTTTTACCGCAAATACTCCTGATAGCTATTATTATGTTAAGTTATTTAGTGCCAAAATAAAATGCGATTCAATGAATTTAGAAATGAACAATAAAAAGCTTTTCGTTTTAAAAAACATTAAACACACAAATAGCCGGCGATTGGTGTCTTTTGTGATGGTTTGAATGGTTAATGGATTGGCTTTAAGCGAATGTTTATAGTTGAACAATATAAATTGCAAAGCAATTTGTATAACTGCGTGATTCAATAAACATGATTTCAAAGTGAATAAACTAAACTTTATTAACGTGATTTGTTATTGAGAATTTGTTTGTATAAAACAAAAACTTGTTATAAAATTACCAATAGTAAGACGACATCAAGAAAATTTTATTATTCATAGTATTGGTTTTTTATTATTTGACCGAGGCGCTCTAAGACGACGACGCATGCGCATTGAAAACTTGGCTTGTCGAATTGAGACAAAAAGATTCGTTAGCGAACAAGAATTGCTTTAAAATTTAACCTCTCATTGGGACACTGTGTTATAACTACATTATCACACAACAACAAACTAGAATGACTCGCGCTTTTTAGATTGAAACTAGGATTAGTTTAGTTATCGACATAATGGGATGAGCATTTGAAAGGAATTTCAGATTCGTTGAAATGTCATAATCATTATCGTATTTAAAAGCTCAATGGCTGCCCTAATCAAGTGTATGGATTTTTAACTCACTTGATCAGTAGAATGACTGGTTACCAATGCAAGCAAGTTTGCTGGCTATCGCTCATCAAAAAATCGGCATCATTTGCATACTTGATTGTGAATTCAACACACAATACAATTGAGCACCTTTGAAGTGAAGAGGTGATCTTTTATCTTAACTATAAAAGAATCAAAAACTCTGGTTATCTCCTACTCGTTGCCATAAGTAGGACTTTTAATAATCAAGCTTACCCTTTTGGACTAGGCAAACTAGCGAGCAAACCTCATTAGGTTCTTTCAAGAGGGTTGAATTTAACGCAAAAAACAAAATGAAGAAGATATCAGGATTAGGAAATTTAAATATTTTAGCAAGTCAATAATATACACGCGCGAGCATAAGTAATAAGCATTATGATAGTTAGATGAAATTACTAACACACATTAGTTAGTTAATAAAATCATCAGATTGCTTAAACGACTTGCGCTTTTGTAAGAATCCTCTGAGCTTTTAAGGATTCTAGCCACATCAACTCTCACGCTTTAACTTTCTCCCATAGCTTTTAAATAGTTTTGTTATTAAACTAGAAGGATAAAGTCACAATTGAGATGACTGCTTAGCAATGGCACTTGAATAAGAAAATAGAAGATGCATACAAAGTGAATTGGGCGATTTTAAGAAGAGAGCCAGAAGGCTTTCAGGGAAGAGATCCTTCAATGATTGAGTCAGCCAATAAATGAATCCCTGATCAAGGTAGACATTCATGTTAACCGCTACTCGCAACAACTTCGACACTTACTAGCGAGCAAAAACAAGTACAGCCAATTCACGATATTTACCTAGCTTCAAGTAGTAAAAATGAACGAGCACTTTCAAGTTTGTTAGATATGTTAAATGGTACGCTAGCAATGAGAAAGTGGTCAACCGGCCATTCTTTTGCACATTTTTAGCCATCAATGATCAGCACTAAACATCTGGCTAACGGATTTGATCGTGAAAAGTGCAGATAGGACGACAGACAACTAAAGTTTTTCAAGTTAGTTGGGGCTCACAAGCAAGTCCTTGTATAAAAGTATTGCACCTGAGACTGGTTGCCGAAAGTATTGCAAGATTTTTACAAGAAGTAGATGGATAATGAGTGCTAGGCGAATATGTTGTTCCTGATTTGGGGAATTGGTCGGCTCAAACATGGAGCAGTGGCAGCATCTAGCCGGTTAGTTGGTTCTGATAAGTTAAGTTAGCTTAACAGAATTGTTGAATTGGCAAAGGCAAAGTTAACGTCCAGTGATAGAGTGAACACACAAGGGAAAAGCGGTTAACAATTACAATGTAATCATGATTTTGCTAAACCAAACTTATGCATGAAAAATAGGTACATTATGGAAATGCAGTCCACTGAAAGCCAATAATTGCTCTCCTGCTCCCCTCTCTCTGTTTGTTTAGATGGTTGTTCATTCCCTCTGACTCTGCCAACTAAAGCTCTCACCTTTAACACCTTAACTAAACCTTAGCAATGGTGACCAAACTTGCCAACTCTTGTGGCTGACTAAAACAACGGCTCGCATTCATTGCGAATGAATCTTGTCTAGATTGACTCGAGTGGGCTCTATGTTGTATTTTTTTTAACTAACAACAGCTTAAATAACGTCTACACACATACCGCAATATTATCTACCTACTATAAAAAACATTAGATTCCAATAGTTAGAGCTCAGGAAACTTTATAACATTAATGGTGGGTGTTTTGAAGGAACTAAACTGTTATTAGGAAGGAACGAGATGTTAAAGTCTTTAGTTCTACATCACTTAACAAACTCTCAAGGAGATAGAGAGACATTGATAATCAAGATTCAAGTTTTAAGCGCAGTGATACTAGTAGCAACAATCATTATGTGAGGATGCTGCCTTGACACAATAAAGTTGCTTGAATCAAACATCTTTTGATCAACGAACAATTTCCCTTAAAGTGAGTGGATGCAATGTTTAGAAGTCCTTCAAATGTTCAAATGCACTTGTGTCCTTGTCTAAATGAATTGCGATCCCAAAAGTAATAGTGAACTCAATCATTGAGATCAAACGTGTTACGTGAAAACATTAAGAATGAATGATCGAAAGCTAAGAAACAACTTGGATTGAAGTTGGAAACAAAAGAAAAAGGTGAGATAGACAAATACTCTATTTACTATTGACACCCACGTGATGCAAGCTTAAGCTTAAATCCTTTCAATGTATTGAGCTTACCACAATCAACAAATAGTTAGGATGAAACCATGAACCGCTTACATGCTTACTGTGTCCAATATGGACACATTGTTTAGAATTGTTGATGTTGAAAAGATGCTTGTGGAAGCTAATGTAAAGACAAATCCTTCCACCCCTAATCATTTAATTCTGTTGATTGCAAAGAGAAAAAGAAAAAGCTGGACAAAGAAAGGGAAAGACAAACGCTTCAAAGGCAAACAAGTCCTTGAAATGGTTATTCTCGCTTCATTAATGGAAGAGTCTTCAAATTCTTGCATTTCATTTAGCTAATATTGAGTTTCCAAGCAGGAGATACGGGCTCACATAAACTCGTCAGCTTGCAAAACTTAACTTCATTCTTTGCCTAAACATTGAAAAAGTTTCAGCAAAAAGAAATGGTTGCATTAACTAAACATTAATAGATGTGAAAACGCCGAAAGCACAACAAAGAATCCTTTATCAACATAACTGCACCATTATAAACTATCAAACTAGAACGGAAAAGAATTCTTGTAAAACAATTTTAGATGTTTGAGAATGTTTAATTAGTATTCTTGTGCAGTAGCTCGCCCAAATTCATCTTAACTTTTCGCTTACCATTTGCCTAAATGCATTCAAATTGTTATTCTCTAGACAATAATTTTGAAACCTGTTCAAAGAACTTTCAGGTGCGCCAAACTTTTTAGTCTCAATTTAGATATGCATAAACGGTCAGGATGCAGCGAGAGATTCAAAGACTAAAGTTTCTTTTCAACTGTCACCTATGTTAGACCAACCTCAGAAAACTCTATCCTTCGAAGGGGGATGATAGATGCTGTTTTACAATAAAACAATGGCAAATTTTTCAACCCTGAAACCAAGTCATCATTCGAAAATTATACTTTCAAGAAAACCTCAAAAATAATTTATACAAATAAATTTAAAGCTATGAGATTTTAACCGCAATCTCAAGATTGAGAGACTCTCACATAAGACTTGAGAGGATCTTATCTTGGATGAGATCGAGTCAAGAAGATTGCTTATTGTTTTAAAAGAGACACAGACTTAAATGATTGGATTTATATCATGAACAACACAAATGTCTTCCACTTGCCACCACATAACTTCATCGTCTTCTACTTTGACTGTCGGATGAAGTTAATTGTGGTGTTTGAAAATGAGCTTGACAGCTTAACCAACGGCTTGGGGTTGAGTGGCGGCTTGTCTTTCATGCCATGCGATAGATGAAAGAAAAGAGAGAGAGAGGAAAGGCTCATTTGGGAAGGCCACTTAACTTCTAAATCTTTAGCTCAACTGCCAGCTTTGACAAGCTCACCTAATCATGGTTTCATGCTCAATTAATTCACCACTAACGAAAGCATTGTTCGCTAACTTTTCGAGGAAGTGAAGAGGGTGCAATGAGTTAATTCAAACAGCTGCTCAAATTTTGGCGGATCATCACCCTTTGGAATAATGAAATCGTGAATTCACAGAGAGTTTACAAATCAATTGAATACATTTTTAAAATCTAGACACACTTAAACTCATGCACATGCCGGAAACAGCTTTGCACTCTTAACGATGAGTGCTAATCATATGCTTTAATTGTATTCCCCTTGAAATAAGAGGATTTGATTTAACACACAAAGCTTTAATAAGTTTTTCGTGATTTTGTTTTGGAAAAAAGAGATGCTCGTGAATTATTAACAGGAAACTTATGGTTTTGTGTTAAAGTGAGTATTTGATTGAATTTCTCTGAATTGAAACAATTGGCAGAGAAGTGAATCATTGTGAGCTTGCATGCTCGTTCGTGAGATATGATTACACGCTGTGTAAGGGTTTTAAGTTTTCTGCTAACGATTGTTTAGGTATATCTATTAGATAGCGACAATTTTTGATATTACAATAATATGATCGATCTTCTTTCGACCGATAGTCACTATGCTCGGGTCATCTTCCTGTAATTAACAGCCATCAGTTGGAGTGTAGACGCGCTCAAAAGATTAAGTTAACTCTGGCAAACAAACTCTCGCACTTTTTTCTTTCGGAATTTTAATCAAAAGCACTCTACATGTAATCTGCCTCAAGGCAAGTTGAGTGAAAATTGTTAAGAAAATTATTGAAAGGAAAACTAGTCCGAGTGAGTGACTTTAGTTCAGAAGGTAGAATAGTAAAGAGAGCTGAGGGGATAATACATTATATGCACTCGCTCAAATTGAGATCGTCATCAGCATCAACATCATGAGCGGCATTAAAGTTGGTTAGAGTTGTTGGCATCAAACATGAACTGCATCCATCATCACCTGAGGTGGTTGTTACAATTGCTTGCCTTATGGCCACCCATTCAATTAGTTTTAAATTCTAGCTGCTAACAAAACGCTAACATTGTTATGAAATTTACTTAAATCCCTCACTCACACACTTACTTATTCGTTTATTCATTCATTCGTAACCATCATTAGCATTTAATTGCTGGGCTACTGAATATTTAGTTTATTGCTCTCTATCTCTCTCATACTACAGCTGACCGACAAGTAGGAAGTCTAATCTGTCTATGGCATCAATTTTTCACTAAAATGTGGCTTTAAGTGAATTCATTAACACTGACGCGCGAGCGCTTATTACAAACATTAGCAGCAGCAACAACTAAAACGAAAATTGTTAGTAAGATTCAATCAAATCTGCTCTTGATAGATGGGCTTGTTGGTTGGATCAAGTTTTGGGTGACGTTGTTTACACTTTCTCTCCAGAAAAAGCCTTTTAACTATTAGAGTATTATTGTGAGTGGAATTAATAAAAGTGGTTGCCAGTTAATGGAAGCTTTGGCATCCTGTTTTAATAAAAGCAAAGAGTGTTTCTTCGCACTCTTGTAATGAGCAACACTATTCTTAAAAGAACATGCATTTGATCAATGTGTAGATCATTCATGTTCTGATTGGTTTGGCAATCAATTTGATATTATTTCAAAATTTAACACGAGCACCGAATCAATTTGGCTTGACCGCCAAACTCAAACCACTGGTAAGCTTATACTAGTTGAGCTTGAGATGGCTCTTGTTTGATTGATCGATGTGGAATAGATGGTTTTGAGTTGAGCTTTAATTTCGAGCCGGCTAGTCCACCAGTTTAGTCTCACTCTCGGCTCTCTATTACTACTACTACCACTACTACTCTTGAATTACAATGAGCATTTTCGAATGTTAGCAGAGTGTCGAGGGTTGTTGTTTGAGATTCTAGAATGTAAGAATGTTGCAACAAAGTCTAACTAATAGAAGTGCTCGAAACGCACATAAACTGCGCAACGACTAGCAATCGATTTTTCTCAATGAGTATCCTCTTGACGTGTGACTCAAGCTTGTACAATATGACGCAAAGTGCAAGTCATTGACAAGCACATCTGTCAAATAATTATAATTGTTGTTAGTGTTGGTATTGTAACACGTGCAACACGATTCATTGAAGAGTTGATTTTTGAAGCCATATTTTAAATCAAAACTGTCTACTTTTAGTTAGCTAGCTGAAGGACAAGCCGAAGGAAGATTCACTAATGAAACTCCAATAGAACGATAAACAATTGTTTGTCGGTTACAAAATTACAAAAATATGTTCTTTTGATTCAACGCCCACTTGTTATGACTGTAACAATTTGCACACGGAATGCCTGCAATATATTAAGTCAAGCCGTTGGCTGGTTATTTAGTTGGTTAGTTAGTGAGTTAGTTAGCTAAGTTAGTTTGTATGTACATCTCTAATAATTTGTGCAGTTATATTGGCCAATCACAAATTCAAAACTTTATATAAGCTGCTTTAGCCAGTGCTCAAGTTGGTGGCGAAGAAGACACGCCAAATGAGTTTTTCAATGTTTGTAAGCTCATCATCTATTTATTAGGCACAAATTTTGAAATGTCCAAATCCAAGCTCATTGGCTAGCTTGATGAGCATGATTTTCATTGGAAAAATTTACTTTTTATTGGAGAGAGTGAAATGATTGATCGCTTTGGCCAATAAAATGCTAGTTTAATTTGCAATCAAACTTTTAGGCTGCCAAATAACCAATCGGGTCTTGCTAGCAGGTGGTAGCAACCAAAAGGTTGGTTGCAAGATGATTGAAACATTGTATTGTTTCTGAACTAATTAGTAGAGTTAGTATAAGTTATTTGAAGAGCTTCAATGCATACTTTATACTTTTATAATATTTGTCTTCCTACTTGCAACTAGCAAAACTAACTAAGTTAGGTAGGTTATTTAATGTTGTTTTAAGTTGTGCACTTCCATCTTCCTCATAAGAGATCTGCTTGCATGTCCACTTTTCTTGTTTTGATACAACAACAAGAAGTTGTACTTGTCTTGTATAAATCCACAGCCACCAAACTAAACTAAGCCTTTCTTCGAGCATAAGCGCAAACAAAGTTTACAAACAGATCAGTAGAGCTTAAATTAACTGAAGAATCTTAATGAATCTCCTCTTCCTGTATTCGGGTGACACACACACACACACACACACATACGACAACTGCAGCTTACATTGTGTACAAGAAAATGTAAACCAGAATGTTAAGATGCTTAATGAGCTTGATTACATTTACCTTGCACATTCATTTTACTGTCTCTTTTACAGGGTGCTGATTAATCGGATTCAATGAGGAAGATTGAGCATTTTAGATCTTCTTGTGTTGTTTCCTGGATACTTCTAAACCAAATAAACATTCACTTAAATGCACTTGATAGCGTATAGTTATCTCGAGAAGCAGCTGCTGTTTTTTCTGCCACTGCCGTTCAAACGGATGCTTAGTCTAGATTAAATGCACAATTTAAAATCACGATTAGCGCAAAGGAAGCGCTCAATTAGTGCAAATGAATATCTGAGACAAACATTAGAGAGTTAAAGCAAACATACAAGCCAAGAGATTGAGGTTAAGGCACTCCACTTAAGCCTTCGAGATTTTGTTTACCAGCTCAGATGGATTGCAACCCAAACTTAAAACATTCTGTGACTAACTGTGTGGTGTTGTGGTTTGTCTAAAACTAACTACGATGGTCTAATTTGTAAGATAGAGAAATAGAGAGAAATTCCTCCTCTTCTTTCAACTCTAAACAACTATACTCAATTAGCTTTAACAAGCCCATTGAAAGGTGCGCGAAATCTATCCGCGCTTGGTCACGCAAAACTTCCGGCTTGAGTTGTCCGGATGGACTCTCACATGAGACTATTTGTTTGAGCCATTCTTTTTTAAATTTCAATGAAATTTATAAATGAACCCTTCTAAGATTGTGTTTTGGTTAACATTCAAAAATTTTAAGTCAGTAGCTAGCCAACTAAACAGCGTGTAATTGTAAGTGTTTGCTTTGTGCTTTGTAGGTAAACACAATGAATGAATGAATGAAACGGAAATGAAATGAAAAGAATCTTTCTCTTGTTTGTGTTCGTGTATCTCTTCCAAATGTTGCTCATTGAACACAAAAACTTTTCCAGTCAGGCCCAATCTAACGTCACTAGACATCATCAGAAAGTGGCAGAAGCAGCAGCAGCAGCAGTAGCTTGATGCTGTTGTAAAACGCCACTGAGCTAGTACAGCAGATGAGGATTGTTGTCTTCGGCTGAATGTGGAAAAATTTCCACAAAAGCGAGAGTGAGAACTCAGCTTGTGAGTTTCAATGATAGCCACTAGCAACTTTCATCTAGCTAGTTGGGTAGAAAGACAGTACATCTTCCATAGTTGGTTGGTGGGAAGCTCATGGTTACAACTGGCTATCCAAGATAAAACTCTGCAGCTCCGTTTGCTGTTTTCAAAGTGGAGTCGAGTTATCCATTCGGAATGTGACAGAAGCAACAGGTTGTGGCTTTTCCCGCTCTAGATTGTAGCTGAATAAGATGCCTACACTAAGATACCCTCGCACTCGCTATCTCTTACGAAACTGAGAAGATGAAACGACTCACTCCCTTGAGTGAGTTTCATTAAGTTAGTTTAGTTCACTTTGAAGCAACGGCAACGGCAAGCCAAACGAGAGCGACGACGAAGCCGCTAATGATTGTCCAGCAGTTGTTATTGTTAGTTTTTGTGAGTTTGTAGATGTAGCTTGTTGAGTCAGGCTGCTTTTAAGCAGCCTTCAGCTTTACAATTAACTCACTAAGAGCCCAAGAGACGGATAGATGTTTGATCAAAGGCCAACAAGATCTCGCTTTAGTTTGGGAAGCTTGTTTGTCATAGTATTTGTTTGCTCCTTAAGTTAGTTCGTGTGCCTTATGGCATTTGAGTTTGGGTATTTATTCAAGGAAATGACAGGAACAATGGCGGGCAGTGAAAATGTGTCGCGTGTTAAGTGGAACATTAGCTCGGCTCGGCTTAACAAATTTGTTGCTTGGTCAGCTTGAGTTTTGTTAGCAAACCCAAAACCAGCCGTTAAAACAGTGTTAGCTAGCCTTCCTTTTCTTCAACTGTCAAGTCGTTCACCTGATGCGGCTTTAATCTAGATAGATCTCGTTTATTTGCTCAAACAAACCCTTCACTCAAGCAACAAGTAGCAACAGGTAGTGGTTGAAGCCGCTTGGCTCGAGACTTGTTCAGCTTAAAACTGTCACTTGTTTGCTTGTTTTATCTACTTTGCTAGTTGATTTAGCTGACTACTGGCACTCAAGTGGCCCAAGTTACCTTTGGCCTACTATCATAATATTGGTTTTATTTATATGAACCCTTTTTGAGACTCAAGCCGCTCAGTTGTGTTCATAAGTTGAATCAAGATAACTGACTCGGTGACATATTCTAGAATTTGTTGTTGTTATTGCGTAAATTTCAATGAGCTTTCTCTCTACTAACGAAATATACTAACTATATGTAAGAACAATCTGCAAGAGCTACTAGTCAGCTCAATTTATCCAGCTATCTCACGTAAGGCAATTTTTTCTATGGCAATGAATCAGGTGGAGAATGCACACACAAGGCAAACAGACACTAAAGAAACAACAAATTTCATTCATTTTATGAACGTTACTTGATCTGTAGCTCAACGCTAAAGCTATGTAACAGTGTGGACAGGCAGATGAATGTAGATAGATGGAATCCGTTCTCTCTCTCTCTCTTTTCTCGCTCTCATCCTAGCTAAGCCAATATTCAGTAGTTAAAGGAAGGCTGACGCTTATTTAGCTTTATATTGCTTGAGTGAGTGCAGTAGCCAGCTACTCTCTTTTGAGCAGGTAATTAGTTTGGCCATGATGGTGCAGCTCAAAGCTCTGAGTCAGTCAATCTGATTTGATAGAGTAGCTTTCTTATCTGAAAATTGCATTCTATCCAACAACAACGTCAATGAAATTTGCGCATTGAAACACAAAACTCAATTGAGACAAAAATGACTGGTGTGGTTGGGATGACTCAATTGCGTTTATTTCAAGTTGCGCCAAAAACATCAAATCATTGCTGCACAAGCTCATTTGCATAACCAACAAATTGTTGTTTGAAATTGGTGCTTGCAGATTTTAGATGCTTGCCAAATTAATTTTAGTCTTTCCAGATTCTTCTGCTTATGAACCGGCAACAACTTAGTTCAGCTAAGTGACTCATTTCCAGATGAATGGAAAGGATGATAAGTGTCAAGCTTCTCTCTACGCGTTGAACACGCAATGGGATCAATGTGCTCTAAATTGCACCTATTTTCTTTGTTTAAGCACCAAAAATTAATTCCAGCGAAAGAGAGAGAGAAAGATCAATTAGCATCGATAAGTTAGCTCTAAACTCGCAACTACTAAAGCTCAAACAAATTGTAATAATGATAGTTAGTGATTTTGGTTTTTAACTCAAATACAAATTAGCTTTACGGTCAAAAATCTAACTCAAATGGTGCGACAGTTTACGCTTAGAACTTGAATTATCCGGTGGTCTGTTTATTTGTCCGCTTGCTTGCCTGCCGAGTCAAATAGATTACATGCTAGCTTAAGAGCTTAGCTTAAGTTTAAAGTTTAACTGCCAAACACAAACAAGAGAAGAAATTAACGGAAATACAAGGCAAAAGTTAAAAAAGCAGCTGCTTACGGTAGTTATTTGCGTGTGTCAACCTAATTGATGGCATTAGCAGTGGCTATTAACAAGTGGCTAGTTTGACTCCATTCGCCGCCTCTCCAAATCTCAGGACGCCAAATTAACTCGAACTCATTGACGACTCATTGCTGCCGCTTTCGGAAACTCAAGAGGCGACCTGTTTATTGAATTTACTCAGTGCCACCTGTTAGTGACGCCAAATGCTTGTAAGTGTTTTAAATTATTATTATTAACATAATCGATCAAAACTGGGCGTTCAAATGGGCACATTTGGTTGTCTGTCGAAATCGAATCGAATCGATTGTGAGTGATATGAATTTATAATCTAGAATGAGTTCATCGATCTTGATCACTTTGTTTCGATTTCTAATGATACGAGTTTCAATTCAAATTTAAAAGCAAAAACGAGCTTTAATTTAATAACCATTCAGACTAGACCATTGAGTTGCTTGTAATCAAGCTTCAACTCACTTTGATCAGCTGCTTGAAGAAAAAGTGTTAGCTCGCCTTCGAATTAGGTGGGACTAATTAGATGGTTGAGGCTGACGCCGCTGTTGTTGTTGAAGCAAGCGTTAAACAAGAAGAAGCAAGGAAGATAATTAAGAGAATTAGAGACCATCTTCAGGCTAGTGCAGCAATCTCTGCCCTATTGGTTCTCATGCACTAGCTGTCTGATTGGCCATGATTTTGTTCAATCCTTCAGTTTTTCCTCAAATATCTTCCACTATCTTTAGTCAGTTCAATACGCAAACTTACACATACATATAGCAATCAGGTAGAGCTAATCTAATCTAACTGGCTCGCAGGCTAATTGATCAATTCAGCTGCCATCAGAGTTGGACAGAGCTTCTATTTTAAGCTCTCTCAATTGCTGTCTGTTCAGCGCTTAAAATCAAACAACTGCCTGAATCTATCTGTTACTTTACATTTTGATTTCTCTCTCTCTCACTTAGAAGCGGATAATTTATGTGAGAATATTGACTTTATGAGTTGAAGTCTATGAGTAATAATCTAAAAAGTGGGCCAATTTGAGAGAATATGAATATTCGTCTGACGGCGGCAGTTAATGTTGCTGGCTCACCGTTTTGCACATTTAGTTGAGTCAAGCAAACAATAACAACACCAACAACAACAACAACAACATTAGCTTGTTATTGTTGTCATGAACTGTTTTGCCTGAATATATAAAGAGTGAGAAACAATTAATTTTTCAAAAGGATTGCTCTGAAATTCGAAATTTGAAACTCAAAACAAACGGCACAGCTCACAATTGGACAGGTAATTTTTTGTTAGTACACAAACACCAATTGAAATAGAAAACTGAGAAAGAGTTTGTTAGAAGACAACACACTGACGAGCTTGTTGTTGTTGTTGTTGTCGTAGATGTAGTTGAACTTAAAATCAAGTTCAACAGGTTGCTAGCTTATTGCAATTCATTGAGAAAGATACTCTCTTGTAGTTGAAATTGTGTTATTCTATTTGCTCAACAAAACTAACTGAGATTTCTAGAAACAAGTGTCAGCTGTGTTGTAGTTGTTGTTGTTGTTGTCTCGTCGTCAGCTCATTTATTTAATATGCAAATTTCCCCTCAATTTTGAGCTACACAAATGCTTTGAAGAATTAAAATTTTGAATTTAACCAGCCAAGCAAAAACTTCAGCAGGAGTTTTTTAAATTTTGTGAGCTAAGCAGCTGTATTAACTTTCACAATCCGTCAGCTCACTGACATTTGTTGTTGTTGCCATTTAGCTTATTATTCAAATGAACGGAAGTTGATTGGGTTTCAAGAGCAGCTTAGTTAATCTGTTTTCTCGACTAAATAGCATTCAACTAACCAGAAAACATGAAGCTACTACAAACGGCAAACAGTGATAATCGATTTTGCGAACTTACAGTAGTAGTAGTAGTGATAATTGTCTCTCTTTCTGGTATTTAGCTAAAGAGCCTATTTTCATGCTAATGCTTAATCAGCAATAGCTTGAGTCTGATTAGCGAACTGAAGTTGAGCATTAAATTTGCTGACTTCTAATGCAAGTTCCTAGCAACCTTTGGTTGGAGCAACTTTCTTCCTCTGGCTTCCTTTGAATTGAGACAGCCATTTGCAATTTGAATGCGAATGGCTCATTTTCGCGCTTCTCCTGAACACCGGAAGTGGCTGAGTTGTTTGCCGGTAGTTCAGCCGGTTGTTAGCTGAATAAAATAATCGTCATCATTTTTATAATCAAGCTTCCAACTTCCAGGCACGTTTATCGGAAAATCTCTCTTTGCGAAATGGTAATAATGATAACGATTATGATAATGTAACTCAAGCAACCGAACTAGCGGATAAGATATATCAAGTTTGAACCAAAAAGATATCAACTCGCTTGGATTCGGTTTGAAACAAACTAAGAGAACCGACAACAAACAAAACCATAAAATTTACAACACAGTCGATCCAAGCTTTGATTTTTTTAATTGTCCATCATTCGAGCAACTCTAACAACTTTACAGCCTAACAAATGAGGCTAATTAAATGGCAGCATCATGAGACGAGTTGCTTCTTACACATTATATGAGACCACCCGTCACTTTTGGCTAGTTGTCAGACATCACCTGTCGAATGTTGCTGCTCAGAGTTAATAACCTGAAGCTTGATGATGGGACATGACGATGCACAAGTCAGGCACACTCACAGAAGCAGACAAGACAAGACAGGACAGGACAAGATAAGATTATACAAGGCGAAACGAGATAAGACAAGACAAACGGTAATGCACAATGGCCACTTGTGTTTGCCACTGGCTATTTGAGGTTGTTGTCTCCACTAGCTAGTTGAAGAAGAGTAAAATGGCAGCTTTTGTTCAGTCACCTAAAGTGGCTTTTTGTTTTCCCTTGCGGCTTTCGAAAGTGTTTTAAGTGTGAGAGAGTGGGCGATTCTTTAAGCTGAGAGTTGTGAGTTTGCAGTAGCTGTAGCTGTAAAACAAATAGCTGCAACCTCTTCAGCTCTCTGAGAGTCTCGGCGGCTCTCCAGACAACAAGCTAACTACTTTTCTTCCCAAGCGAAACTCATATCTTTCTTTCTTCTTTTCTTTCTATCGCTCTCTTGTAAGTGTGTAAAAGTGTTTTTATTATTATTCTCTTTTATCACTTCAAGGAAGAGAGAAAAAGCGTTGTTGTTTCTGGTGTAGCCGTATTGCTAATTTGTTCGAGTTGCCGCGGCTATTCATTATTTGACTAATGAATTTTCCATCATTTTGAAAGTCTGACAAGCTAGAGTGATATTCAATGTGCAATGTTTCGAACTGCTATGTTTGTTCTTTTGGTGTTAAGTTTAACCTGAGAGAAAACTAAACAACTTTAGCTGGAACCAAATAAAAACGAGCCAACTCAACAGTTGGCTGCTTTCTAGTCCAAGCGACGTTGGCGCAAGACGCTAAATGAAGTCAAAGAGTAAATGATGTGTACAATTCATTCACTGTTTCTAACTTTAGTTTTTGACCAACAGTTATAATAATAAATTCATGCTAAGAATTCGTCTAACTAAAGAAACGGATCCAGAGAAGCTCAATGATGTATCGGTGGATAAACAAGTGGCTCAAGATGCTTAGTTTCTCGAATATCATTCAGCTAGCTTCTCAAGTGGCCCACACACACACACACACAAGCATCCACACTCACTATTGCCACTTGGATGCCACACAAAACAGTCGACGGAAAATCGAAATGGCTCTCAACTCACCAAGAAAGTGTTGACCTGTTGCGCAAAGAGTAAAATCAACTAGCGCAATGAATTCATCACGATCAGCTCATTAGCGAGTTCTATACGCAGCCTAAGATTTTGTAGTTTTTGTTTGTTGAAAAAGAATGGTTCTACATTAGATTGTGCAATAGAGATAGAGAGAGAAGAATTAAAGAAAGAAAACTGGGTTAGAAGAGGAAAAAGCAATTGAGCCGAGAGCATTGAGTGTGGTTGTTGCGTTAGCTAACAGGTGGTATTATAATTGAGCTCTGTCATCTTTTTGGACCAGCTTGCAATTGAATAATCAATGAGCACTTAATTTTAAAAAATTTTCAGTTAAGCAAAGCTTAGAGCTTCGTGCAAACGAGATATCCATACATTAACGCACACACACAATATGTAATCAAATCTTGCCTAAGCTAATAAAGGCCACAATTTATAGAGAGCACAAAATTAAGCTGCTGCTGCTAAGGAATTGCGAGATTCAATCTGCTCTTGCCAGCTTGTAAAGCGCCAAATGAGTCTGAGCGAATTACAAGTCAGCGCTTTAATAAGCCAATCCCAAGAGCAATTCATTTCAATTTGGATCCTAAGCTATCGTTGGCTTAGATTCACTTGCCAACGGTTAGCATCAAGCGAGAGCCACTTGTTGCCGTTACTTTTGCAGCCGTTATAAGCTCGCCGGCTAACAACAACAACAACAACAACAACAGGCTTGGCCATCAGCTGATATCTTCATTGTGCTAACTAATCAACTAACTGGCTGATTGTCATCAACTAGCTGACTAGCGAGAGTGAAACAATTTCAAAGGTTCCAAGCGCCAAACAATGGCCAACTTTCGCCATTAGATTGTGTGGTTTACCTGTACTCACTCACTTTCTACCACCGCACTACTTCTTCCTGTTACAGTTGACTCTTTGTGACATTGTGTCTGTGCGTATGTGTGCTGTAGTTAAAACAAACAATCTTCCATAACTCATACAACAAGAGAGGTAACAACAATACTCAAGACAGGCAGTAAGGCAGGTAACCATCTAACGACCTGCAGACACTTGACAAAGGCTGATTGCTGCTTGTCGTCAAAAAGACAGCGATCGTTTGACTGCTTAGCTGTCCAGCTGAGCTCTATCATTGATTAGCAACAATATTTCTCTTCAAAAAGTCGTTTTTCTTTTCAATCTGTTGGCAGCAATGGCGTGTCAACGGCAGCAGTTGGCTGCTCAATCAGTTGGATTGACTCAGCAGGTTAACTTGAATTATAGTAGTTAGCTGAGCTCTATTGAGCTAAGCAGCCACATTGCCTCCAATTCGAAGTATGTTGCTTTCAGTTTGGATAAATAGAATAGACAAGATCAGTGACCTGGCCAATGCACAGATGACGATGAGAAGAGCAAAATTATCGCCCGCAATTAGCTTCATATCAAGACCAATTGTTTTCTTCCTCTTCTTCAACTGATTAAAGTTTGAAGTAGAGATTCAATCAGTGAGTGAATAGACTTCAATGATAAGGAGACTTTCGATTTGATCAATTTCACGATTGGAAAAAAGAGCATCTCGAAGCATTGAAGTGAAGGTGAAATGAATTGAAAAGTTTGGAAATGGATCTTTGAGATAACTGCTTTAAAACTGGTTCATCTATTGGACTAGTTCAGCTACAACAATGGATATCAATTTCTCGAATAAAAAGAAGAGTGGGGAATGATTAAGAATTTGATTGGACCAGTGAAATATTGCCTACTTTTGAAAGCAATAAACTGTTGCTTGTTCACCTGCCCGCTAACTAAACTGTTGCATCTACCAACGATAGATGCAACAGGCTGCACAATTCAGCTTTTTGCGACACATTAAATGTAACTGCTAATTCAATGCAGCCTCGAAATATTTCTGCAATATCCTTACACACTTGACATACACACAGTCCATTGGCCAACAAATCGCGTTGGTGGACATACATACATTATCATTATCAATGAGCTATTGCGGTCCAGCTATCCAGCTAGAGCGATTCGTGTGATTGCTTATCTTCCAGTTTTCCAGCTAAAGCGTCGAGTAATTTATCTGGACGGACACTCGTTGTTGTTGTTGCATTAAAAATGCTGCCAACTCGGCCAATTGACCGACTTGTGAGTCGGTATGCGAAGGGTTTATGGTTAGTGGAATTCATATGGTCAAGCAAAACAGCAGGATAGTTGAACGATGAATGTTCCCTCTCCTATTAACCTCTTCTTTGTGCCTGTTTTTAAGCAAACTTGTATGCTGATTCGAAGGTGCAGTTTTGCAGGGTGACATTAAACTGTCTTGTAACTCTCACAAGAGGGGTGAAGATTATTTATTCTCTATTGCCATTGACCATTCAATGTTGTTCTTGTGCTCGATACAAACTCGGCTAACAAAGGTGATGAATTTCAAGGTGAGGGAAGGTCCCTTTTCGAGGGAAGGCTCATCAGCTGAATAATAATCATCATGAGAGAGCTTACGAGATTCAACGAAGGGCAATTTCTCTAGCTTGCAAAGATATTGATACTCAAAAGTAAGATGCATTCAGTAATTGCATTTCTAGGATATGAAATTGTTGCTTTAGTTGCTGTTTTAAATGGGGAAATTTCAAGTGGATTGTCGATTTGAATAGACAAGTTCCTTTTGAAAAGAAACTACAACTTGCGCGGATGCCAATTAATCCTCAGGCTTGATGTTGATTATGGAAAGCGCAGCCAAGTACCATTTGGGCAGTTTCAAAGCATTTGGCAGCCCATAGTAATAATAATAATAATGATAATTGGCATCCAAAATTCTGTCTTGATGCTGGCTTCTCTCACTGTCATTATTCATGGATCTAGCTTATTTGAAAGAATCTAATGAAGAATTTCTTTTTAGACGAGAATGGAATGAAAGAAGAGACTTCTAACTACTCAAAGAATAGAAGATCAACGGGTTTAAAATTGAAAGCAACGGGAGATTTGAGAATTAGATTTGGTTTGGAGGAATTTTCACTCTCTTGTTAAGGGTAAAAATTTCTGAAATTTTCGAAAATTAAAGTTAACTGCTTGGCAATCAATCAAACTCTTTGCTCGGATGTCAATGTTTACCTGAAGATTTCTCCTCTGTTCTCTGAGTTATAAATCAATGTAATCCAATTTTATTGATTATTCGGCCAGAGAGGGTAACAAGAGAGTTAATCGCGCAACACAAACACAAGGAAAAAGAATCAGCAGTAAACAAACAAACAGACAAACAAACCCACAGATTGGCTATAAAGAGAAGGATCGATCAATCTGATGCTGTCGTTATTGTTGACGAGATTAATTAGCGCCCTACATTTTGAGGAAAACTCTGGCTAGTTAGATGAATAGATCTGGGTTGAATATAAACTCTAGCCAAAATTGTGAATTAAACACACAATCGAATTGCCTCCAGTTTATTGGCTACAAGAATAATTGTATGAATGTAGATGTCGAGTTAAACTATTCAGTAGTTAAAATGCCACAAGATTTACATTGCTGTTGCCGTATCGGTCAATCAGCTTGGTGTGAGTGTATATTTATTTTTGCCGGATAGACACCCACCTGTTGGAATTGAGTTGAGAATTCGTGCTTAACTCTCACAACAACAAAAGAGGCAACAACAATCCCGACAACAACACAGAAGCTACCTGTGCTAGTCCAATTTAGAATAAGATTTTAAATTTTACTGCCCGTCAACTGTTAGCTGGCTAACTTGCAACAGTTTATCTCTTGAGAATCTCTCACTTTTGGCCACTTAGAATGAGCAGATGGAGGCAGAGAAGGATTTAGAAAATCTCTTTTAGTGAGCAAACAATCATCATGCAATGGCATCCTCTTTTAACAAGCAGCTCAACAAACTAACTAAGTCCAAGCTAAGTCAAAATCAACAGCTAGCAGAGAGTTAAATGTTTTGGATCCGATCTGAAAGCAAGTTCAGTGAAGCTCATTCTTTCCTGCCAAGTTCGTGTTGATTTTCAATGGACACGCAACGCAGATGATGATTGAACTACTTCAAACTGGCCACTCGCTTGCCAAGTAGCTTGCTGGCTAGCAAGTCGTCTGTTCTCACTTGACACTACAACAGCTTTATGCTTTTAGAGAGAAAAGCGGAGGCTTAATATGGTTAATAATTTAAACAGTTGTGAGTGTTTGTGTGTGTTTGTTACAAAGAGGCGACAAAAATACATTTGAAATTTGAATTGATGGTTTCAAAATGGTTTCTCTCGAGATTGTTTTTATCTTTAAAAAATTTTTAAAACAACAACAACAACAACAATCACTTGAACTCATGCTAACTTTACGGCATATAGCAATTGAATTGAGTGACTTGAGTGATACTGTTCCAAGTGTTACATTCTAACATAATAACTTGCCAATAGTTTTTCATTGAATTTCATTACGTAATAATTCATTGAATTTGAGTAAAACAAACCGAGCTCAAGATATAATTTAAATTAAAGCTCACACACACACACAAGCTAGTTGTGTTTGTACGAGGAGTCACTTATGTGTTTATACATATGGTGCTCTAAATTTGATGATTGCTCAATGCGTGCAAGCAGAACCTTTTCAAATATATAAAACCTTTTTGAAGAGCTTAACTAATCTAAGGCAATGAAAATTAGTGCTTGAGTAAAAGTGAATGTGAGACAATGACAAAACACGACAATATTTGCATTATTATTATTATTATTATTATTGGCACAATTGTCGAATAACAGTTTTTTCAAATGAGATCGAGTGAATTGTCAGTGTGTCTACTACTAAATGATGAGACTTATGTTATGCGCGTCTCATGTTATCATATAGACTTGCCTTTTATGAAATTAAAATTTAGAGCAACCTCCTTAAATGAGAGAGCGAGAGAGAGATGACTTACATTCTGTATGGTTGCGCTAATTAATCTCTATTTAATAGCAACAATTCAATGAGTTCACAGCAACTTTACCACACACTTATTCGTTGTAATTAAGAAATGAGGAAGAGGAGTCGAGTACCTGATACTTTATCCACCTGCTCGATTGATATGAGCAGTGACAATGTTCTATTTCATTAGTTCATGTTCCATATCAATCCGCTTTTCCCCCCAGTCGGTAGTTAACACACCTTTTTGTGTCACTAAACAGGATGAGTTGATTTCCTCCCGATGAAAAATAAAATGTTTACTTTGTCTACTGCTTAAGACAGTTCATTTCTATTTTATTTACAAAACTGTAAACAGCACACATTTAAAGAGCAAGATAAATACAAAATTAACAATCATCAAAGAAATTTTAAGACGAAGAGAAGTTTTTCATTCAGAAGTTTCAAGTTTTTAACAATGAAGAGCCAAGTGATTTTAACAGCAACGAGCCTAACAACGCTCACTATCACGACTATTTTAGCCTTAATCTTATTCAACCAACAATCAATTGTACATTCATTGCCTATTGTCAATGGTTATTTGGGAAATTACTGGCATCTGCCAGCTAGAAACTCAGCTGGCTTCTTACGCGATCCAATGCCTTGGGAAGATGGCTACTTTGATCCATCTTATCATGCTTGGCCAAAAAATCGACAACAAATGGGCGACAAGCAATCAACAAAATTAGTTAGCGATGAAACGGTCTCTGGTGTGAGTAGTAAAAGTACCTTATCAGACCCATGAAAAATGCAAGATCCAACATATAATAATACAATATGCAACATATAATAATGCAGTATGCAACATATAATAATGCAATATGCAACCACACACACGCACACACACTGCGAAGGCTCAAAGGGACGAGTGCAATAGAACACACACACAGACAGGCACGCAGACTTGGTCAAGCGTCTATTGAATGCACTTGTTGCGAGATCACCACCACCACCATCACTATCGCCATCACAACCACCTGTATGCTTATTATCGATTATTATTGTTAAAACTTAAGCTCACAGTCTATTGTTCTTACAAGTTAATCAGTCTGGCTGCGCTTTTAGGCGAATTTGAATTTGTGGTTGTCGTTTTAAGTTAATAGAGCCATTTTTAAATTTCGTATCAACATGCACACTATGAACTTAATAGCTAAACTAGAAGGCACTAGTTAACCTTTTGAAGTTTGACATTGAAGATGACGCGCATGTAAATCACGATTTAAATACTTAAAGTTTAAAAGTTAGTTAATATGATAATTCACTTAATCCCTTAAACTTTTGAACCATAATATTTCATCTATTGGTGGACATTTTCCCTCATTGTTAATTTTTCATATTTCATTTTTAAACGATCCTCCAATCTAATCAAATAGTAAATAGAAATAACCGCTATTCTCTCATATAGCTCACGACTTATAACTTAATCATGCGGGAGGAGTTATGGTTGATCGACCATTATTCAAAGTCATTATCTCTTGTTTTGGCAGACGTTATTTTGACATTTAACAACACAGCACACAAAGAAGGTGAACGAAACAAGAAGTTCCAACTAGCTTTGGTTGTCCAAACTTGAGCCATTTTTGGCTTATCTTCTCACTCCTCCCATAGCTTGTTGGTGTTGTTGTTTACTGTCGGTTCGACCATGAATTTACTTTCATGCTTATCTTTTCATAATGCATAAACAATATTTGAATTGTCTCAGATATGCGAAAAGAGAGCATACATATCATTATATGTATATTGGTTTAAAGCTAACTAAAAGTTAATACAATATTTGAATTGCACGAATTCTTTCTGTGAAGCGTAAACAAAGTTTTTCTATCTCTCTCTTTATCTCGCTTAAGATCTAAAAGCATCTATTAGCTAGACTAATTCACTGGTTGAGTCTTCACGTTAGTTAGTTAGTTAGTGAGTTAGTTAGTTACACATACAGTGAATCTGTATGATACAGATTCACTTGCACGTACAAGTTGTTGAACAAACCTGTTGCTTTATCATATTATTTCGTTCATGCCACTAACATGCAGATTTTTTCTCTAGCAGTCGCTTAAACTTAAATCTAGTTAACTATACCAAGTACTGGCTAAAACGAATAGAAATCTTCTCTTGAACAACATTGTTCGCTTTAGATGGCCATGTATCTCATTAGCTCATGGCTAAGATTTTGTTAGCTCTAGTTAGTGAGTTAGTTAGTCAGTGTGTGCGGCATGGCTTAAAGAGATATCATGTTGTTAGATATTTAGTTGCTGGTTGATCTTGCTAACAAAATTTCTCAATCCTCCATTATTATAATAGCAACACCTGGTTTTCTTTCATAGGTTTTCTGGGCCAATTCTTGAGCAAGTTCGTGCAATTGAATAGAATCGTCAGTCTGATAAGACAAAGTATTAATGTTTGAGTAATTATTTTCGCGTCTGAGAGCCGTAGGCGAACAATCATAGTATTCAATCTAATACTAATAATGTGCATATTACAGTCTAATAGAGCTGACATCTAATCTACTAAATCATAGTTGAATGATTCTATTCATAGAAGATCTTGGCTGTTGTTTTGGTGCGTTATTATTATAACCTGTCATCAAATAGAATATAAAAAGTTAGATATATAATTTCTTTTAACTAACTTGTATTCGTGTTGAAACATGTTTATAATCAGTATAAGATATTTTGATAATAGATAAAATCTTAGCATATATCATTCAAAAACTAACTAATGATATGATATTGGATTGAAAATTTAATTTCTTAAACCATTGTCTTAAAAGGACGTTAGTAGTGATCAGCAAATGAATTAAAGTTATAATTTTACACGTTATATAAGTATGAAAATGGCAGCAATTGAATAACTCAACTTCTATGTGAGTTCTATTCAGGATAGTGATAAAATTCAGACTGCAGTGATCCAATTGGCGTCAAATACAAAATAAATCTTTTTAAAATCAATCTCGCCGTTCATCTTGAAAGCATCAGTTTGTTAAATTAAACGATTTAAAAAGTAGTAGCTTATCCTCTGAGTTATCTCTCCTCTTAGTTGCCCAAACAGTTGACGAGTAGTTTGAAAAGAATTATTCCAAAAACGCAAATTTCTTATCACCATTTCATTCAACCTTATTAGTGGCTTCAATTGCTGTGTAACTTATGGCAAATAGTTGATTCGAAAGAAACTGGCTTCTTTCTCTCTCTCTCTCTCTCTGACTTTGATTCGTGCAAACCAATTACCTACAGAATGGTTAACTCAGAATTTGTGTGATAAACGTCAACATTAGATACAAAGTTTATTGCTTCAGAATTGCTTTTATATGAGGCAATGGAAATGAGGTCAGCAAATGAGAGAAACGGTAATGGTTATGGAGCCTTTGGAGTTTGAAGTTTATTTGTTGGGATTGCTCAGCTGAATAAGGCAAGCTAGTGAGTGAAAAAGAGCTAACTGGAAGACGAGGCATTTCCACAATTCACAGCGGCCAATATCAAAGAGACAGAGAACGAGAGGAAAGAGAATTCTTGAATTATTCTTAAAATAAATTGCACTGAGAAGGCAGCAAATATCTAGTTGGTGTGCAAACTATCCACCAACAACTTACATCATTCGTGACTTATCCTGATCGGAATATATCAACAGGAGTAAAGATAGATAGGAAGATTCTTATCTCGGTGTCTTGTCTTAGGTTGTTGTTGTTGTTGAGTTTGCAGATTCATCACATTCTGCCTAATGGCAAGTCATCAAATAACAACAACAACAACAACAGCAACATTAAGTTGTTGGACCAGATAGTGAGTGAGCGAGTGATCTTTTGTTGATCACATTGGGTTTGCAACTCGAACTTGCACGCCTAGTTTGGATCGTTTTAAAATAGACTCGGTGAAATCTTTCTCAAAAGTGTTTTGCCTAGGCTAATAATAACAATGGCAGTTGATGAACCATTGAGTTTACAACAAGCTATGAGCAAGAATACGATGGCCAATTCACGCAGCCACGGTGATTGCAATAGGTATACCTGTTGCTTAATACAGATTCCGCCTTGATTTGTAGTGTCCAAGCAAACACTGATACCATAATTTTGTTGTTGTCCCTCTATGGATCAATTTCTATACTCTATTTGAGGGATGTTGAAAGAAGAACTGACAAGAGAAGATAACTGTTCATCCGAAGGATGGATTTTTAATTCAATGGCACGACCACGAATCGCATTTGACTCATGATTTTCGGGCAGTAGCGTGCTAAATATATCTGCGACCAACAAGTTGGCCAAGTTTTCAATAAATATCTTGCACAAACAATGCAGTTGAGTAACTCTAGTTTAACTATGAACAGTAATCAATTGGTTTGATTCGATTTATTTGTAGTATCAAGACGTCTCTCATTTATATATGAGTCTTCAAACAGATTCACAAACTTCTGCAAGCCGATAGAATTGTAAGAGAGATTTTGGGCATGAAGGGAAAAAATTTGGAATTAGGAGTCAATTTCTAATGGCTTGCTCGACCAATAATGAGTCACGATTGGCTTACTTAGCGAGTTTCATTCGATTCAAAATCCTTAGTTAAATAGAATCTTGTGTGAGTGTCTCTCTCTCTTAAATATTTTTAATTTTTCTATTTCCTGTCGCCTTCAATTCAATAGAGGATACTACAATTTTTACTGCCACAACCCTCAAATGAAAAGCATATCTGATTGAGGGTCATTCTCTAAAGCAATGAAGAAATTTTCTTCTCTTCTATCATAATCTTGAATTAGAAGGGCTAACCTTCATCTTTATCCTTGGTATTCAATGCTTCTTTATAAAACCACCTGTTTAAGAGAACATTGCTTCGCCTGCACGCATTGCTTGGACTAGAATTTTACTACTTTTTCAATAGATAAAATATTCGTGATGATCTTGAAATTCTAACCTAAAACTCTCATCTCCTGAATCATCCAAACACAGCAACATTTGGTTGTCCATATCCTGGTGTAGGAGCCAATTGTCAGGTGAATATTATTGCTCAAGCGCCTGCAGTGCCATTGTTGAGCACGGAATACGTTGCAGATGAATACGCAACCCTCAAACCAGATACTCAAGCCTCATACAAATGTGATCAAGGGTACGAATTATTAGGCCAAGAAACCTTAACTTGCCTCCCATCTGGCCGATGGTCCGCGTCTCCACCAAGCTGTGTTACAAATATAGCCATTGGAAAGCCTACAAATCAATCGTCAACTGCAAAAGGTGGCGATTCGAGGAATGCGAATGATGGTAGGCTAATTGCACAACATGATTCAAGTCATTGCACAGAAACTCGAGTCGATCAGTCACCTTGGTGGCAGATAGACCTTTTACAACTATATGAAATTAGATCCGTCCGATTACTTGGCCGCGCTTGTTGTAATCCTCAGTTGAGTTTACATGACATTGAAATCAGAGTCGGAAACTCATCAACACTTCAAGGTAATCGATTGTGCGCTTGGTATCCAAATAACCTGGACGAAGGTGTTGCTCGCGATTTCCAATGTGCTCATCCAATTATTGGACGATTTGTTAGCATACAGATGGTTGGAATCGAAGCAGCCTTGTCATTATGCGAAGTAATGGTTTTTTCCACTAAAGGTGAGTCAAATAAAATTAAAATCTTTGATATTACTAATAGATTTCATTTTTAAAAATATCAATTGATCATGATTTTTTTAAGATCAATTAATCACAATCGAATAAAATCTACATTTAAATGTGTTTTGTGAGTGTTGAGTTTTTGATTGGAAAGCTTATTCGCTGGTTGCCTCTCGACTGCTTCAGCTTGAGAGAACAATGAGAACACCCTAATCACGGACGAACCATCAAGTTAATGACATGATTATCTAATGCGATATTTGACGATTTCCATCATTTGTATGATCAGCAGCTAAACCAGTATCAAAAAGCTCCCAGTTCAAACATTCAAAACGTTTTCCTCTTGGAGGAATGTAACAATTTTCAGCAGTATTTCGTGGCTCGAATCGATTGAATAAGGTAATCTCAGGACATGATTCATCTGGTATCCACAAATCGGGTAACTTAGAAATATTGGTTCTAAATATTATGTGGAATGGTGTACTCCTTCCAGAATCAAGAATCTTTTCTCGTAACCATTGATCCATTAATTCAAAACAAGTTTCGGAAAATATCGGTTCCCCTTTAGAGTTTACAATATGAGAATAAGGTTTTATACCGAATAGTTTGCATCTCAATGACCAAGTTCCTCTCTGATGGAACATCTTGTTGTTACCAACTGGTCTGAGATTGATTTTTTGACGAAGACATGGGAATCCATAATCAATTGAACGAACGTAATACATAAAATCATATCCGTTGGCTATCGATTTACAATGACCACCCCTTTGACTTGTATAGATTCCGTTTTCATCAATATGTGGCCCATCGACGATTATACCTCTTAACCACTTTCCTAACCTGGTTCTACTTTGTTCAAAAACAAACAATATTCGCCCTCCTCATAACTTTCTTGAATTCCAATATCGCTATTATCCTGATACAAGTCCAAATCGCGTTGAAATTTTTCATGACTTAATATGAGGTTCGGATCATCGGGGACTATATAGATTGCATTAGGACCGGTCCAAGTTGTGAGTTTCACTCTAAAAAGTTGTTTTTTCATGATTGACAAAGTATCATCCTTATAATTCTTAATTATTTTATCTCTAAAATAATGTGCCGCTCCTAAATAGTTGACCACCTTAGGTTTTGTTGGCTCCAAGAGAGTTTCAGTTTTGAATTTTTTTTTCAAATGATCGACCAGAGATTTATTTTGTTTATCGATTAAGTCAACAATGTATCTTCCATCTTTATAATCTAAAATTTTAACTTTACTATCTAAGTTGAAAGTGATTTTTATGAAATTCTGTTTCATCTTTTCATTCTTCATGTCAAGAGGTAAGGTGAAACATTTTGCTTCTCGTTCAATATCTTGAAAATGTTGGATACTTTGAGGAAAATCAAAGATTCGCGTCAGTGGAACCTTTCTCCAAAATGATCCTCTATCAATTAACAATACGCTGACCATAACCTCTAGCTGACCCTGATAATTCTCCGTGTATATATCTCGGATTTCGCACCTATGCATGTAATCTTTCCTCTCAGAGACTAACTTATTTGACCAATGTCGATTTTGTAAGGTCTGGCTGCGCACATTAGCTCGCCTGATCTGTATTTAATCTTATTCGTAATCTTCATCGATTCATAATGGTCGTCCGTCAGTACTCTGATCTTAAAATAAAACTCATCGCTAAACCGACAATGATGAATTTTTGCTTGAATTTCGGTGCCTCTTTGGTACTGTCCACACATTTCAGTGGCTTTTTCTCTCTTAAAATTGTCCATGTTAGAAATATTTTTGAGGTATATTCGGATATAAATAGATTTAAATAGTCGACAAAAATACAATAAAACTTGCATTAACTAGTATCTGGTCAGATTACGTGCACGTTGCATGACCGCTTGACACACCAGTTGCAACTTGCAATCGAATTTTTCTTCTCACGAGCGAACGTGCGAATCTTCGTTTATTATTGTTTACAAAGCAATCAAAATTAACTTGCCTATGCTTCTTTCTCTATCTCGCCTAAATAGAATTCCCATCCGACCGATGCAATATTCAATCTACTATAAAGCCTCAGCCAGTTACAACCAACAGTGCCACAACAACCCAATCAAGTTCCAATGCAAATGGACTGCCAGATAATCAAACTATTGTTTTCAACAGGACTTGTTATGAAATGCAAACCTCAAATGGAGGCTCGTTCCTTGTGGCTGATACTTATTGCAAAGCTAGAGGAGGATCTCTTCTTCATTCAGTCAACAATCTCACACAAACTTTCATTGCACACGAATTGGAACGAATGAAGGCCAAATTGAAATCTAAATTGGTTTGGTTAGGTGCCAAAAGAGAGATTAGCTCATCAAACTCACTAGGTGCTATCACACCAGGATCTACATCAGCATTAATTGGAAGTGATATACCATTTGCTGTATCGGGAAAAAGTCTTTCAGCATCAGTGAATGAATTTCCAGTTGAAAACTTATTCTCTGATAACTTGGGCATCTCTTCACCCAAAGAATCATCACCAATTTTCAGTCACGTCAGAGTGGCTCGCACTTCCTTGTATCAGGTCTCGTCTGGAGCTGGTGGATCAACAAGTCGAGGAAGTCAAACGTTTGGCTTACCAACAGTTAATAGCCAGCAACAAGTATCAAATCGCTCGATTGAGCACACTCAAAGATCTTTAATTATTAGCCAACCAAATCAAGTCGCGTCATTCTTCACACCACCAGTCCCTGTTACGCCCTCGAACACGAACCAACCACCAGTATCTATTGTTGCCTCCTCACCACCTTCAGCACAACCACCTTTGACTAGTCCAATTAGCTTTTCTTCATTGTCCCATGCGCCACATCGATCATTGCGCCCGCCATCCTTAACTCCAATTTCCACTTCCTCATCTAGTCCATCCCAATCAACTTCACAAGCTAGTCTGACACAGAGTGCCTCAACATCTCCGAACACAAATGTTCAGAATTCACAATCTAATTCAGCTTGGCGCTGGACAGGTGATGCTCAAAGTGAAACGATACAGAGCTTAGTCAACTCATTCTTATGGGCTGAGGATCAGCCAAACAATTACAACAATCAACAGGATTGTATAGTATTAGATGGTGGCAAGAAATGGTTATGGAATGATGTAACCTGTGAATTAGATTACCTTCCATGGGTTTGTCAATATAGACCTCTAACTTGCGGTTCACCCGAAAGACTAGAGAACTCTACAATTTTAGAACTACCCTCCTCTCAGGATAGCTCTAGTGGCGTTACTGCCCAAGAGGCTGCTTATCAATTTGGAAAAACCATTACCTATGCTTGTCCAGTTGGCCATCGGCTTGATGGATCAAGGCAAAGGAAGTGTCAATATGATGGAACTTGGAGTGGAAAGGCCCCCAGATGTCAATATGTTAATTGTGGACCAGTTGGTGCACAAATAGAAAATGGACGAATAGTTTATTTGAACCAATCTCAGACGACTTACGGAAGTCAAGTTAAATACGTTTGTTATGAAGATTATGTTCTTGTTGGTAGGGACCTTAGGCAATGTCAATCTGATGGTAAATGGGGCGGTAAGCAGCCTTACTGTGCTTACAAGTGGTGTCCAGTATTGCAACAAATACCCAATGGATTCTTAAATGTCTCTAGTTATAGTGAAAACTCAATTGCATCATATCAGTGCAATAGTGGCTACAAGTTGATTGGTAACGATACAAGACAGTGTTTACTTGGTGGCAAGTGGACAAATCAAGAGCCATTCTGCCAATATGTTGACTGTGGCCAACCTAAACAAATCCCAAACGGGAGCTTTCAATTGATTAATATGACAACAAATTATCTCAGTATTGCATCATACTCGTGCAATGACAATTATACTTTGGTTGGAAACAATAACAAAATGATATGTTCACACAATAATAGATGGACTGGAAAGGAGCCTCAATGTTCATGTAAGTATAAAATTTTATTATCATTATAGAGCGTTGTATGTTGGAATGGATATGAATTTAAATGAATTTGGTTGGTCACTGGATCAGCGAGTTGCATGATGTAGTGAACTCATCAAATCAAGAGTTTATGAGTTATAGGTTGAAGTTGAATTTATCCAGAAGTTTCTCGAATAAATAAATCTTATTTTTCGCAAACTACTTTGTTGGTCCTCTTTGGAAGAAATTCATCGCTCTCTATCCGCGAAAGCTACTAAATAAATGAGAGAAGAGAACTAAATTTATAATGCCATTGCCACTGTTGATTTAATCTCGACACTAAATGTTTCCACTTTAATTATTCTATCTCACACTAGTGATCGATTGTGGCCAACCACAAGCAAACGCGGGCAGCAGCTTCTCTGGTGACTCATTCACCGTACATTCGACTGTTGATTATAAATGTGATCCAGGATTTAAGGAGGTTAGTGGAAGTACTCAACGTACTTGTGGCCTAGATGGACAATGGACAGGACAACCAATATCATGTAAATGTAAGTGCTGTCTACAAACAATTTCAATTCTTCTGTTTGAACAGAGTTTAATTATCTCTGTTTCTCCACAGGGGGAACCAATTTTGATCAGTATAATTATAATAATACTAACATGACGCAAACACTAACATCTAAATTGAACTTCACCAACAAAATCAACCAACAACATGGATGGCTGTGCAATTAAACTTTAATGACACTATTCCTAAAACCAGATGTTGATTGTGGCCGAGTACCGGCAATTTTAAAAGGAGAAGTCAGCTATATTAATGGGACCACCTACTTGGCTAGTCAAGTTTCTTATGAGTGCACACCAGGCAACCGGCTCTCTGGTCATCGGGTTCGCTTCTGTGGACCGGATGGCAGATGGACTGGTAGCTCACCTAAATGTGAAGAGGTACGTTGTGATGCGCCAGGATTACCAGCAAATGGAAGTGCGATTTATATCGGCAATGATAGATCTTTCAAAGAGCAATCGTTTTCAGTTGGTGTAACTGTACAATATGAGTGCGATTATGGGCATGTAGTTAAGGGAAGCTGGTCGTCTCGATTGTGTCAGGCCAATGGCGAATGGTCGGGTGAGCCTCCAATTTGTAAGTTTGTTGATTGTGGAACACCACCATCGATTGAGAATGGTAATTATGTATTGAAGCATCCGCCAGCCGGAAGTGTAGGTTCGGCAACTCCAGTCGAGAGTATACGAAGATCAGATCCTGGAAGTGGGCAAGTGGGAACGTTTACCTACTATGGCACAATTGCCCATTATAGCTGTGATACAAATTATAAAATGCAGGGTCCAGCCCAACGCGAATGCTTAGACTCGGGCCAATGGAGGACTCCTTTGCCTACTTGCGAATCAGTTCAATGTCCAAAGCCAGATCATTTTGATGAATTTA
Source organism: Quercus alba (assembly GCA_036321655.1). NCBI lineage: Eukaryota > Viridiplantae > Streptophyta > Magnoliopsida > Fagales > Fagaceae > Quercus > Quercus alba. The sequence continues at coordinate 38,213 of JAYJMT010000098.1, forward strand.
CACAGGTGTCGCTAGTTTCTCGCTCGCAACAAACAACAAGTGGCCAAGATTCGCATGCGCCAGCCACCACTGGCGACCAACAACAATCTCTTGCAACTTCAGCTAGATCAATTAGACTTATCGCAAACAATCAATGGATAAATCATGACTCAAGCCAATCGTTTGGAGTTGGAGATAAGCTCTACTATTCATGTGTTCCTGGTTATGAATTATATGGTGGGCCAGAGATAAGAACTTGCACTCAGTATGGCCAATGGAGTGGCTCTTCAACGCCACGTTGCCGCTTAATTGATTGTGGCCGGCCAACTCCAATTGGTCAAGAGGGTCGCTTTTACCTGTTAAACGAGAGTACAACTTTCAATTCTATAGTTGAATACTCTTGCGTTAGGCCATTTAAATTGGTTGAAATGAAAATACGTCAAGCTGGAAATTTAATAGAAACTTTAAATGTAGCTCAAGCTGGTGTTACGCCAATATTAACATCTCTACCAATTGGTGTTAAAGTTTGCGCTAACAACGGCCAATGGATGCCTAACGATCAACAACCAAAGTGTGTGAGTGCATCATCAGATAGTCCTGCGAATGGTCAATTTGATGGCGGTGATAATACTCTAGATGGAAGCCAACGCATACAAGTTCTAGCAGGAGCTAACCCAACTTCATTTATTGGCGCCAATGGAAATAATCATGATGGAATTGGTGATAATAATCTTGATTCAGCTAGTGGACACCATCAAATGTCACAACAAGCTGGTAGTACTTCACTTTGGGCCAAAATTATAATTGCAATTTGTCTATTAGTTATGCTTGCGCTTATAATTTTAACACTTATTTGTATAAGGTCAGGTAAAAATAAGCCAAAACAAGTTCATCGAGCCTCAATTCTAACTGCCAACGGGCATCCTTCTATCGCAGCGGCTGCCGCTGCTGCAATGCAAATACAACTCTCAAATGGCGGAATGGTCACTAGTAAGGGACTGCAGCAGCAACAAGCGGTTGCTGTTGCAACGCAACAACCTTCCATGATGTCTGGACAAAATATTTACATCAATGGAGCGCAAAAAATGTTTCCAAGCTCAATGGTTGCTCAAAGTCAAATGCAAGGAGTTCATCCAGGCCATTTAATGAGTCAAGCGCATTTGAGTCAGTCAATATCATATGGCGACGCTAGCGCCAATCAAGGACTAATGTTAACTTCAAATCCTGGCCGATCAATGCTGGCTGTTAATGGTGGCGGTGGTGCTAATGAAATAATGATGAATGGCAAGTCGAGCTCTTTGGGTATTGTCGGAGAGAGACTTCGCAAGAATCAAGTTAACGAGCATTCATCTAGTATGCTGGATTCGTATTCTAGACTAAGTATTGATTCTGATCATATTGATAGAGTTCAAGCATCGAACCAATCTCAAGCAAACAAGACAATTCGTCATAATCCAAATGGTCTTGTTACATTTGTTTCACCAGCTCAGCAGCAAAATAATAGAAATGGCCAGCAACAGCAATCAGCGACAACTGGGCCCACTAGTCAGCACCAAGTGTCGCCTCAATCGATCTCAACATCCTTGTCGTTATCATCCTCGTCATCGCCTTCCTCTTCCTCATCAGCCCACCATACAACTGCAACACGCTTGAGCACCACCGATTCCGCCTCTTCTTCCTCGTCGGCTTCAAATCAAAATCATCATCATCATCATAATGATTATCAATCGCCTCAGCAATATACCCAACCGCCGCAGATAAGTCCACCAAGTTTGCCTGCTCAGCCACCGCCTCCACATAGATTGCAACAACATCACAAACAACTCATGAAACAACAGCAACAGCAATCAGGCGGAAGGCAAGCACAAGTAGCAAATCGCTCGTCAATTGATCCATCTAGTCAACAGAAACAAACTAACAGCAACCATCATTACATGGAACCAAACATTTAAGCTTCACATTAATTGCTTGCTGATGGCTTTGATTAAACGCTTAGTGAATTGTATGCTCAAGCGTAAAGTAACTCCAAAAATGTATCCTTTTTAGCATCATGAACATTTGAACGAATTCCAACTTCATAGATTGATTGGTGATCTGGTGCGCAAAATTTAAATTATGTAGGCATAGATCTCTAACAGGCCATAGATATCACATGACAGATCAATAATTACCTGATGGACTGATCAAAATACAAATTCCAGGTGACAGATATCAGTTGCCATATGTTATTGGTTGGATGTACTCTCTGTATTTGTGCTAAAACCATGCTTTTTAACTAACATGAAAATGTCAGAATCCGATCTACATGCAACATTAAATAACGGGACAATTTATAACCAGGCTAAGTTATTACTTTCATTGCAAGTCGTTCATCTAGTCCAATCTTGTTTGTCAAACTCAAATAGAACACTAAGTTTAATGCTATTCCAAACAGAAACAAGCGGTTTTAAGTTCCGAAAGAAAATCTGTTTTAGTCACTTTTACGACCCGATGAAGACTTTTAGTACAATCAAGGATTGGACGCAAAATCATTAAAACTATTGTCTATAAAAGTAGTCTAATGAGTTTTATTTTCTTTTCTTTGGAACATACAGCAAACAGTTGGAGAAAAGAATGAACGAGAGAACAAGAGTTTGCATCATTGACTTCAGCCAACTATCAATGGTAAACTTGGCTCCCTTCATGTAGACACTCTTCAATTAAACTGGATGACAATTATGTTGTTTGTTATCATTTTAAATACCAGCGGACCCAACAAACCGACAACTAAAGCAACATTCTGGTGCAATTTCAACAATATTTAGTGAGATATACTACGGTGTCAGGATTAGTTAAATAGATAAATCGTTATGTTGCCGAACAAACTCTCTTTATTGTGTATGTTGGTTAATGTTTCCTAAAACATTAACCAACATACACAATAAAGAACAAAACTCGATAGAATACAATACAGATGTACTTGTATTTATTTGACCAACATTTATCATCGTTTTGGTCTTTTAATTGAAAAACTTTGAAGAGAATTTTGTAGACTGATAAAATTGCGAAAAGAAAAATTAAACTTTTCTTTGTTCTGTTTAATAAAGTAAATTAAAAATTTTCACTAGATGTCACTGCCGATACCTTTTTTGCTTAACTACCCAGCTGATTTATGGTTTATTTCAATGTATTTAGTTTTATAACTATCAATACTGCTGTTTAAAGTAGGATCTTTGGATAATACGAGACATAAGTGTATCAAAGATTGAACATTATAAATCAATCAAGAATTATATTGGACTAGCAAATTGGGCAAACATTTTTGTGCGTTCTACAAACAAATTATAATGAGAATGCGACCATTTACTTGAGCCCCCTCGCTTCCACACTTGTCGGTGATACAATACTGATCTAAGAGTTAAAAATTGATGGGAAGAAAAAGATAAACTTGAGGATTAAATATGTGAGCATAGAATTTCGGTTGGAGAGATATAACTTGAGTAAACAGTAACAACAAAGGTAACGATAGTGCAATACCTTTGCCATATATAAAATGATCTAAAAACTTTCTCATGAAACTTCCATTAAGCGACGACACTCGCTGACAGAATCCATTCAAACTTTTACCTGGCCTGCGCGTGTGCTTTTGAGACAAGAGATCGAGCCCAGATAAGAGGATCTTCGAAGAGTATCTCCAGTGCCACCAACATCACCGCCAACTTTCGAACTTGATACTTGGAAAAAGAGAAGTTCCATTGTAATGTTCATCTTTCCTGAGTTACTTGGTGCAATATTATAAGATGCATTATTTGCTCTCAATTTACTACTGAACGTAAGAGAGAAAATTGTGTGAGTATAACAGACTCAGAAGCTTTTCGAAGCTCTCTTTAGAGGGAAACTTCAGATGGCTCATCATTGGGGAAAGGAAGTGGATATAATTTGGCAATTTCGCTGCCAGTTGCGAACAAATCAAACTGTCAACAGTTTCATGGAAATCCCAACAATGATTAGTTCAAGTGTCTATGCATAAATTAGGTCTCAAACTAGTGGTGCTTATTATGTGGATGAATGAAATATATTCACTCGAAGGGTAAACTTTCAAGACATGTTCTGTAGGTTCAGGTAAGAATGTGGCGCTCAATCAAACAAAACTTCCTGCTCTTTAGTGGAATTCTTCTAAAGTTCTGGAAGCTCATACAATTAAACAGCTTTCTCTTCCTTCTCACAGACCTTTATCCCAGTCAATTATTAAGCATTCGACCTGATTTAGGCATTTTAATTTAAGAAGTTGCGAGCACTTAGAACTGTTGTGAGCAGTGGATTCAGCACAGTCGGCTAAAGTATACAAAAGCTATTAATTTCCTATACTAAAGAGAAAAACTCACTCAGTAGCCATTTTAGTTTCTCACTTGATTTGAATCACTTTGCTTTAGTTGGTGGCCAGTTAGAAGCTAAACACTGAGGAAGTGGCAGGCGTTGAAGCTGTTCTGCCAATTCAATGATTGGCTTCTTCCGACCAACACGAAACCACTTAATCAACAAACAGTGCAGCTGAATCATCTGCATATTGTTTGCACAAGTTTATTGCAGTTTCCGATTTATCGAGAAAGACTAGCTCAAGCTGCACCCAAGTGATTTGATGTCCAAAGGCTAGAAATGACGATGAATTTAAGGCGCATTCTTTGCTGACGTTTCGAGCAACAATATATTAAAACTCGAACTTCCTCTTTCACTTTTAGATGGCTTTAAATTTGAATTTGAGAAGGAGACTTTTTTGACATCATGCTACGCGCGCAAATTACGTAATCAATTTATACCCTTTAAATTAATGCTTAAACATACGTAAGTTAACAAGAAGAATCCTTTTCTATCCTGAGAGAGAGTAAAATCTCCTCTCCTTTTCCTACTAGTTCATTCATTGACCAAAATTAACAAGAATCCAGATGATTTGCATTCACTAACATTAAATGAACAACCCAAACCAGTAAAGCCGCCGTTTCAGTTTGTTTTTGGGCCAGCAGTAGGGAAGAAAGAATTCGGCTTATCAACTAAACTAATGGTTAGTAGTGTGCAGAACCAGATAGTGGAATCTCACTTTTGAATAATAGCAATCGAGAAAAGAAAAAACAATAATCTGAAGAAATATTTCTCATGCGAGGATCAAGCTTTTAGCTTTAGGTTTACAGTAGTCTCCTTATTTTGCAAACCAAATTAAACGCTCTCGCGAGAACGAAAATAAATGGAATGGCCGAGTCAGCAACTAACCAGCCGGTTGCATGTTTACTCAACCCTCTTTCTCATTCTTTAGTGAAAGGCATCCGCGTTTTTAAGAGAGAAATTTGGTTCTGTCATTGGAAGGCAGAGCTAAAATTGGCAAAATGGTTTTCATCAGAGCTATTGTATTGGCGCTTCTTTGACTAGAAAAAGATATCCAATTCCATGTGTATATGTGTTGGCACCCAATTGGTTGTTGTTAAGATGACGTAATGGTACAATAGTGGTGGTTCTCTAACTTCTTATAATTTCACCATTGCGCAATAGAATCCTCTTAGCTCGAGTTGGCCAATGCAAACATACAATTTTGAGAAGCGTGAAGAGTTTGAGTAGTAGGATGGTGCCTGAGCCAGCAGATGCCCACTTTCATTGAATTGGCATTTCTCCTTTTCTTTCTTCTTTTATTTCCCCACTTTTATGTTGGATCACTTTTATGCTTCTACTCACTTATCTTATTAGCCTACAAACAAGACGCCCCTTTGTAATAATTCGCTTATAAAACGCGCATACAATGAAGCTTGTTGTCCATAGTTCACAAATTTACTATTTAGTTAAACAAAAGAATATATAAACTAGTAAAATAATTCCCGTGTTAGCTCTTTAGCATCTTGAGCGCCAACATCAACCAAGAGAAGAGATACTAATAAACGAATTAGTAGTTGCAATGCACTCGGTCACACCACCTTTTCTTCTCAAACCAAATTGCAATCGTGTATGTCAGCCCCAGGCCCTTCAGTGGACCATTTGTTGATTTTTCCCACCATCTAGTTGGTGGTTCATCATATTGGCCTCTTATATAACAATATAGTGAATTATTCTGTCAGCTACCCAATTGGTTCCCTCTGATCTGATAATGGCCACTCAACTCAAGGGTTAGAGTATTCAGTTTGTAAGACACAATAATAGTAAAACAAACATTGATGCAATCGATCGATCGAGGCATGCAAGTCTCAGTATCTTTGTATATATATCTCTCTTTTCATTGAGATCTGACAAATAGTTTTCTCATTGCTAATCATTGAATTGGCCGAATCGGCGCCAATAGCAAATATAAACTGATATAGCCAGTTATAAGGCTAATAAACCAAATTAGTGGTAGATCTTTATGTTTCTGCGCCTGATTATTGGTCCAAAGTGTGCACAGTGTCTTTTGTAAGCGGCCGCCACATAAACAATTTACAATAAACATCCTGAAACTTCCTCATTAGAATTCGCCAGAAATAGCGCCCCTCTGAAATTGCCGCTTAACTTTATTCATGGAGCCGATACTGTGCTAGCTATGTTTAATAACATAGCACAATCGCATCGGCCAAAATTGCATACAACGAGTCACTGCGAGGCAGCGCAATAGTAACAAATTTAGAGGGCAAACTGGAGCAACATTGGACTATAATTGAAAATCAGGGCGCCGATGCGATGGGCTTTAATTTGGCTACGGCGTCGGCGGCAGTACTATGGTGATTACTTGTATGCCATGTTTGCTTGTGCGCCTGTGTTTGAATGGTTGCCACGTAACTACAATGTTTAGTTTCAGCTGCTTCCTCTTCTATTTGCTATCAAAGCGAGAAGAAGAGTCAAAATCTAATCCAACAATCAAAGTTGTTTTCGAATCCGTTCGAGCGGATACAAATCTCTCTTTCTCAATGGAAGCAATGAAGGATTTTGTTAGTTAAAGTCCAGTTTAGTTTGACGCAAATGCTAACAAGCTTTCAGTTGTTATTTCTCGAGTTTCCGGCGGCAGCGGCGAAGCCATTGCAACTTAACTTAAACTCACTTCCTTCATCTGAAAGGGAGTGTGAGTTGCCCTTCAGTTGGCAACCTAAATCTCACTGGTTACCTAACGAACGAGAGAGGTAACCAGTTGAACAATACATATAAACAAGCAATCTAATTCGATCTCTACGCATCGGCGAATCTATTCGATCTATACTCACACAATGCCTCTGTCACTGCACTTGCCGCTTGATTTGTTCCCCCCATTATGGCAATCGCGTACCAAATCGAGAGTCAGTTTGCGCTGATCTGATCTTAAGTCTAGTTGTGTTCATATGAGATTGTATCTAAAATAAAACTTCGCCAAATTATAACCAACCACTACACTGTTTTCCTCTTCAAAGTTTCGAACTTGAATAAGTGTGATCTGTGTGAGTGTCAGTAGTAGTTTGGAATAAGGCATTTTCTAGTTGAATACGGATAGCAAAGCCGGTTTTTGTGTGCGCAATACCTTAATATTAAATCTCTATCTATCGTGAATGATTATTTAAAATGTGTGAATAGACAAACAATTGGTGATTTTTAAATCTATTTATCTTGGTTCCAAACGGTATGAGTCTATTTTTGACTAGATGCCTTAGGCCAAGGCAACAAACAATTGCATAGTTATTATGTCAACCAGTTAATAATTGATCACGTTTTCACTCTTTATCTTGCTCATTGTATACTTTATTTTATTTGCAAGTTTATTAACTAATGGACAACATTACGTGATAATGCACGTCAAGCGTGCAAGAGTTTTAGTATTTTTGAACTACACTTGCTTTAGATCACAAAGGCTAACAAGAGTTGAAAGTAGAAAATCAGTTGAGTTTATCATCTAATCTCTTCTGAAGATTGTAAAATCTTCTTTTCGCAATTGGGAAGAAAAAATACAAGCCAGTGGTGTGGCCACTTGGTTCAGGTTGGCTTGATCTCAGACTTGAGCAAAGTAATAGCAACAGTAGCTATTCAATCCAACAAGTGACACAATAACAACAACAACAACAACAATATGATGAGAGGTTTGGACTTGAAAACTGCTCTTAAACTGTGTGTATGTCTCGGCTAGTTTAGTGCGATGATCTTGCTGAGATACACTGGACACATTCATATTAGAGAGTATCAACAAATGATTTGCATTACTTTGGTCACCACTTCCATTCATACCAAAGAACCAATTGGACGAGCATGTAAAAAGAAGTATTTGCTAGTGAGAGTAATTCTCATCATAAAATTGAACGCAAGCTTGCTAGAGGAAACACGGCAATTATTATCTAGCCAAGTTTGACTTGCTAGATAAAGTCGTGAACTTCGACTTTGTATCTGTATTTGGTTGCAATTTCTTATATCACATCATATCCATCACTACCGGTCACCACTATGATGATGATGTTGTCTGGCGGTCAACTGGCGGCAAGAAAAATTTGGGCACAAATGCAATACAGCAGGATGGCCAGTGCTCTCGACGGCCAACAAACGAAAAGATAATAAGGAGAGTTAGATATCATGTAATTGTGTGTGAGTTAGTGTGTATCCGTTTGTGCGTTTGTCACAAATGTATCTTGTGTGAACCTACAACACGCTTGCTGTTATTAAATGAAAAACACAAATTTTCATCTAATAGCAATGACTTGAAGAACGAAATTGTCTCCAATTCCGTTTTGTTGGACTCAATTTTCAAGACAATTCATGCAAAATCTTTCCCCGCCTGCTCTCTCCCTTCTTCCCTCACTTTCTTTCTCGCTTCAATCAATGATATCTAATAGCTGTTGTATTTAACAAGATGGTCTAGAAAAATCTTACAAGAGCTTGAAACTCACGCTGGTGGATACAACTTTCAAGGTATTGCGTAATCGCTTAAGTTATTGGGTCTGCCTTGAACTCCTGACGAGGGCGTGGTTTGAGTTCTTTCTAACTAGACTAGCCACTTCGAGGCCACATTCAATATTTCAATTGTAAACCAGTGATGTATTCAAATTTTCACGTCACGCTCTGATTTGAATGTTCATTTTTTTAGTTTTACGTTCTAGGAGATCTTCAGAGCTTGTTTTTTAGGAAACGAAATTTTCCATTTAAATACACCTGATCTAGCTGATATAAGGCCTCAATTGAGAAATGTTACTTCATAGATCAGCATCAAATCATCGAGACAAATTTTACAAGAATTCTTGAAAATTTTCAACTAACATTCAAAAAACATTCTTCAAGTATCAAGATGAAGACAAATATTAAAATTATATTGCGTCAAATTGGCGTAATTGCGACCATCTCTAGCTTAGCCATAAGTGCAATTTGTGTGTGCTCCATCACAACAACAAGCTTCAGCCACCTCAACAAGCCAGGTCTCGCAGCAAGGCTCAGGCCAGCAGCAGTCAGCAACAAACAAACCAGTATCGACAACCAGCGCGCCAAAGCTTCCACTAACTAACTCAGGAGGCCAACTTTCAGCTGCCTCCATTTCAAATGGCTCACCATTGCTTTCGAGAAACCCCGTTAACTTCAATGAAATGGACACTTTTGATGGCAAAAATCCATTCGCAGATGACACTCTGTGGAAGATTCCAGTTCATTTGGTTCGTGACTTAAACGATGGCGAGCCTGGCAATGACAACATGGCCAAGTCGGCATCAGAAACACCAAGCAATTTGAACGAAGCGGCGAATAATCTTGACGATGATGATGATGAAGGTGATGAGATGGCGTCAGCATTGCCATCAAGAGCAGCAGCAGCAGCAAACATGCCACAATCATCATCATCCTCGCCTACAGTAATTTCAGCTACCACTGACCTGAAGACAGCTGCCGGTTACCATTACCCATCGTCACATGGGCACCACGGTTATGGTCACGATTCTAGCCATCATGGCCACGATTCAAGCCATCATGGCCACGGGGGACATTACGGCGGAGATCATGAAGGAGGCCACTATGGTAGTGGCAGCGGCCATGGCGATCACTACGGCAAATATTTCCAGTAAGTATTTTTTCTATCCTCCAATTCCATTCATGACTTAAGAGGTTCCCCCCTTAATAAATCCAATTACTGCTTAGATAGAATCAAAATATTATCTACAAATTCCTCCTCTAACAAAAACTAACATGTACTTTTAATCTCTTAACAGGTATGCTAGTGTTCCATATCCGGGCGCTTGGGAATTCGGTTACCGGCGCGGAAATCCTTATCACACAATTGAACGTTACGAACATGGAAAAGGTCCCCACTTTCAAACTAAGGTTAAGTGGAGCGATAAGCATGGCGGCTATGGAGTTCACGTCTGGGATTATAATCACGATGACCACCATTCGCAACATTACGGTGGCCACTATGACTCTCATGCACCCTCCCACTATGGTGGACATCACGCTGGCTACCAGGGCCATCACTATGGTCATCACTGAAAGATCTATTTTGACACATAGGAGTGACAAGTTTATGCCAATATTTTTATGTTGGCTTGATTTTTTAAGAGCTCTGTTATCGCCACCAGTTGTTATAAGCGTCAATATCTTTCTCGCGAGTAGAGCTGTTTAATTTATTCCGATTTATGGCCAACAACAGCAACATTAATAGTAACATCTACTCCAATCAATAATAACACTATCTCTAACACACGAACAATTTGTACCTAGCTTGCTACTCTAACTTTTCAGAAGCCTCGTTGTTCCACTATGGTTCTTGTAGTCTTGTTGTTCACCCTGCTAACTTCCGACCCATTGGCTTGAAATTTAAAGTAATGTAAGTGCTCGTTTTGGCCGCCAGTCAGGCGGAAGTGCGCGGCGGAAACTAAGCACTCATTTGGCCCTGGAAGCTTGATTCGGATTGGCGCTTGATCAACTTTTACGTGCGTTTCCACACCATCAACAACAAAAAGCACCCAAAACAACTCTCCAACCCTGTTGTTGTTGTTGTGGTAGTTGTTGTCAATGTTACTGAATGCGAATTAGAAATTCACTCTTTCGCCGATTTGGTTCCATCGATCATTTTCATGGAGCACATCGTCATTCTTTTAGTTTACTTTCAAACATATGGTTGATTATTTGAGTCTAAGACTAGGAGCTGTTTTACGTTCTTTTGAAATCAAGTTATAAAATTATCGATTTGACGGAAGAGATTCAATTCATCGCGAACGTTGCCTCTATTCACACTGCCTTCATTCCATCTTTATTCTCCTAAGTGAGCTAGTTCTTCTGAGTTTCTTGTTTATATCCTTTCTTATCTATCTAAAGGGCCATTAGATAAATTAAAACCGACTAGTTGTTGTTGTTGCCAAACATGATCCGTTATATTCCAACGGCTGTACACTCTTATGAATGTCCATTATATAAATATTCTTTCGAGCGCCACAAAATTTCTCTAACGACGAGCAGAGTTTCACTAACAATCCGCACAACTACAAATGGGGCTCATAATTTCCGGCAAAGTAGTAGCCGAAGTATTGTAAGTACAAGCATTTGCCAGATTCAATCGCAAGCTATATATGTCGTAATGGCTGAGTTTCAGATGAAAGCGTAAAAAATTTGCCGATTTTAAGCGCGAAAATTTTCTCTTGGTTATAGTGATGGTAGATAGACGTCAAATATATAACAATAAATGGCAACCACGAGTCTTTCTCTTTTCTCGTTCAGAGTCTTCATGTTTAGCGTGGAAACTTTAGTGCGCTTCGGAAAGCAAAAAAGTATTGAAGCCATTCCATTGAAATAACACGAGCAAGTTAAAATAACCAAATTTCTAGTAGCGAATTTGGTGAAAAATTCGACACACAGCTTTGCGCCGAGTCGCGCGCATTTTTCCCTTAAAACTCTTTGTTTGGCGTAGATTGTTAGTTGCCACAGTTGCCTCTCTGGAGAATCAGCCGAGAAAAATTTTTCTAGAAATTTGCAATCAGTTTACTTTTTCAGCTTCTTTTTAGGATATAAAACAAAATTCAGCAAAGACATCGTTGAAAAGTTGAAGCGAGGAATTCACTATCACTATCACAAAAAATATTGCAATAGTAAAACTCAAGTTTTAAGTCCCAACACATATTTTGAGTCAATTTGGAGGCGAATTTGCAAATGTTTTACTGTTGAAAAAGAGGTCCTAGAAGAGTAAGAAGACTTACTTAATTGAATCGGTCGCCACACACATACACACGCATCTTGTTCATCCGTAACGCTTGGCGGCGCCTCTGTGCCCGCCAATGGCCCATTAGCACGTCGCCTTGCAGCTTGCAAGTGAAAAGCAAATTCGCCCTCGGCGGCCATTACAAGTTGAATCGGTTCGCTACTGTTCGCTAGATTGCGCCGCTCTTTCTCTATCTTTCTGTGTGACTCATGTTATAATCTGGTTGCGCCACGACGAAGAGGAATAATTAAATTTTCGACATTTTGATATGATCAAGCAACAGCAACAGCAGCAGCAGCAAAAGCATACAAATTTATTATCAAAACACTCAACTAGTTCTACAGCTACAACTATTAATATTATTATTATAGTGGATATTATTATTATTATTGCAGCTTAAGTTGCCTTGTCCGATTCATTAATGGACGTTTGCCAGAAAGTTTCAACGGTCAGCTTAGAATTCTCTCATTGTCGTTTGAAATTATCATAATTAGAATGCGTTTAAATGAATGATGATGATAAACAGGCAGAGGAAAAGAGAGAGAGAGGAGCAGAATTAGCGAGTTTCAAATTGTCTCCCAATCTCGATGGTTCCTTCTGTTGCTTGCGCTTCGTAGCGCTACATCTACCTTTTAATTTAGCTCCATTTAGTGTGTTGCTAAGTGATATTATTTATTTATTGAGCCATCAAAGGGAAATTAGCAGTGGACATGGTAGTTGCGTCGGGACAACAACTTGTTGCGTGAGATTGTGACTTTGCTCTCTTGTTTTCGTCATCTAAGCAAATACTTGAAGCCATCGTGCTCAAGCCCCCGCGACCATCAAAGCTGATAAGGATAAAAATGATGATGATGATATCAAACTAAGAGACTTTAGTTGCTAATAAGTGTGTTAGGCCTCTTGAAAATTAGGCATACCCGCTGCTTTTGTAAACATGCACAATATTTGCCCTCCTGCTCCTTGGAGTCAAGGTAATAACAAGGCTCTACCATCAAGAAGAGAATTGACGAGAAAAGGGAGGAAAAGAAAGTACAAGAGCGATTAGTTTGGATGCGATCAAACAACCTCATATCATTTGATGAATCCTCTTCCTCTTATCCCATGAGAACTAAACGCAACAAGAGCAACTATAACCGAGTGCAAAGCTTCTTCTTCCCGCCACTTAACATTAAGCTGGCGCTATCGAAATGGACCAATTTCGTCCCTCCCACCCTAGAAGCTGCAGCAGCAGCAGCACTTGGACGAGAGCGAAAGCACAATAACAACATCCATTAATAGGCTTGCTTGTCAGATTGCGCAATCCACAACAACAACAACAACAACAACAATGGAAATTTTAATCATGATATACGATCGCCATCTGTATCCTGATCAATTTGGCCTCTTTTGCTCGTGTTTCACCAAAGAAAACAGTAATAATAGTAATAATAACAGAGTTGAAGCCAACCAATGACATTGGCGCACCCGAAGACAGCGTGATCAGCAAGCGGCGGCCGCCAATCTAAAACCTCAACAAAATCACACACACACACAAACTTTGGTTCATTCGAGAGAACATTCATCAATTTAGCGCCTGATCTTTATGTTAGTTGAGGCACATTTATAAGAGGCGGTTGTCAAACAAAATAAAGACTTCAAAGCGAGGAAGTCACTCGATGGACACATGGAATAATAAAGCTGCAGAATTAAGGCTAGAGTGTTCTGGACAAATGGCGCGTTCAAGTGACTGATCAGCAAAGTGTTTGGCCCAGATTGCGAACACTGCGACAACACTCTTCTTTGGTTTACTCCATTTGACATACAAAGTCCGAGTCACACATTTGTATGTGTATATAAACAATGCCGGACATAGGAAACTATTACTAGTCTCTGCCACAACTTTCAATAGAACAAACTTGAGCCGAAGCGCCTGATCACGACACACGTCGCCTCTCTACTTATATTTGCGTTAGAAAACAAATCGCCGACACTGCCGCGCGTAACTCAAGGCAAATTTTGCACTAAGAGGCTCACTCGAGTACAAATCCAATAATGCATGGCCGAGAAGTAGCAACAGAGTAGCCAAAAGCCAAACTTGCCAACTGGCCCAAGGGCGTCCAATAAGACAACATAGCCTTAAAGCGCCCAACTAATTTCAATTTTGCTCACCGCCAGTATTCAAATTAACGAGTCCATGCGCATGACATTAAGCCGACTATACACACAGGCACAATTATAATACAAGCATCGATGGTAGACTGATGGCTAGCTTTAGATTGGAAAAACCAGTGGACATTACCTTCTTGTTTAGAATGTACCGCTGCATCGATAAATTGTCTGATAGTAATGGCCAACAACAGATTACGAGAATTCAGGCTAAGCGCCTAACATCTTCCTGTTCTCTAAAGCGTTGGCCGATGACAGTGTCAACAAGCAAACTAGAATTGGAAATAATCGTAACTGCAACACAATCCCAACAAAACTCTATCTCGAGTGAGTGAAATGGAAGGACGGAAGAGGCGAATTCTCTGTCGCCTCTAAGTAAGATGGTAGACTCTACTAAAGTCGTTTGTTTTTCCACATACAGCAACAGCAGCAGATAATTCTTTAGCTCGTTGTTGCTAGCTGTTGGTTGTGACCACGTCTCACGGGAATGAATAAATGAGATTTCCGACTTCTCCAGTGAACTTCCGCACTCGAGCGTGGTGCTCTGATAAGTGGACTAAGTTTGCTTGGCTTTCAATGGAATCACATGAGAATGCTTATGGTGGGCAAAAATGGAACTCTCTTTAGGCTTTATGTAGTATAGTTTGCTGCAAGCCACTGGAGTGTTCGTAATCTGATTAGCGCCACACCTGAATGTTGTTTGTTGCAACGCTGTTACTTCTTGCGCGGAAGAGAGTACGTGCCAGTGAACTTGGAAACACTTTACAAAGGTGCGTATAGGAGAGGGCGCGAATTGTTTTTATTCAATTTGTAAATTTTAGGCACAGTGACTTTGTACCTACCTTTTACGAGAGAGCATGATATTAAAATGGGCTCAGAATAAAAGAACGCACATTAACAAACATTAAGAGGTGAAGGTGATCTCTTTCCACCGATGATACCACACCGCACTGCACATGACCCCATATAATTGAAACACTCTCCACTGTCTACATAGCACTTGGGTTACATGTAATGTCGAATTGTTCATGAGTCGCGCAAACAAATAGAGATGCCGTTTTGCAATTTCAACTTCGTCTAGAAATTAAACACGCATAGTGTTCACGTAATGATGCACGCGAGATAGAGCTGAAATTTCAAATGGATGATGAACAAAATAAGTTGAGGATATAACTACTAAGGAGACTATTTTTTGGTTAGTTGGCGCCTCTTTTTTCATAGTCATAGTCGCGAATAGAAATTTTGTTATCACAAAGAGAAACATGATAGAGAGTTAAGAATTATGCGTTGCAATTCATGTGAGAAAAGAAGATGTCCTACTGACAGGACAATGGGAGAAGCATCATAGCGAACATAACTGGAGGGAGAGAGAGAGAGAATGGAAACAAAATTTTGCTCGATCTCCTGATTATCATTCTTTTCTGCACTTGATTGTTCGTAAGTCAACCAACATCAAGTCAAGTCTGTCTCTAATCTACGCTCCACTTACGACTGATTGTTCATTAGATTTGGTTACTGAATTTATCAAAAAACATTACGCCCGACAACAGTTACCGCCACTAATACAGTGTTATCATTGCTGTCGTAGTTTTGTTGTACAAATTTGACCATGATGATGTATATTGAATGCCAAGGGCGCTTCAGAATCTGAAGTATTAGCATTTCATCTAGATGCTAATTTAAATGGCCTAAAACCATCATTATAATAATAATTCAAATACAATAGGATGACCAAGAGCGTTGATGTTGTAGGTTTTGCATGCTTTTTATGCAAATAGATGGACAAAAAAGCGAACGGTCGGGCAAGGAAATCTCATACTAAGTACACAAACTGGCGCACAAATGACACAAGCCTACGTTGAGTATATCACATAAGTAAGCAAATTCAAATTATCATTAACTTGTTCTAGATTAGTGTTGTGCTTTCGCACGGCCAACAATGGACTGTTGCACAGTTATGAGAAGTTGAAGAAGGAGAAAGATATGAACTACTAGAATTCCAATTGTACTGGACAGCTTTTGAGGATCTCTGTTTAAATAAAACAGACTATTTTGGTGGCTTAAGCCGCATGCATTAGAAAACTAAGGAAAACTAATTTTCCACTTGCTCCAGCAACTTAATTTACAGAATAGTAGCATTTCAAAAGTAACCAACTAAATTCAAACTAAAAGCTTCTGCTGATGCTTTTCTATTGTCAGTATCGCCAACCAAATAATCTTTCCTTGGACACAAAACTTTGGGTTTTCATAAAAGTCTGTCTGTCGATCTCTACACGAGATCACTTAAGAACGAGCAATAACAATCATCATTTCTACTTTTAAATTTCAGTTACAGGTGACGAGAATGGTGGTGGATTTGCGTGCTAGTTCAGGTGCACGATAATAGTTAAGAGAGGCCATAGAGTGGATGGCAACTAGTATGGATGGACGGACTCTACAGTCGCTCTTTTTGAACTTGTTAAACTTTCTTTATGGACATATCTGAATTAGTGATGGTAGCTGCGGCCTGTGTTTGCGCGACTGTCATGCAGGCCTCGCAGGCGGCAGGCGCGCCTGTAGAGCTGCAGCCGTGCACACAGGCCTGCAGGCCTGCAGCTGAGCTGCCAGCTGAGCAGCAGTAACTGCAGTGACTGCGCGCTGCAACGCGTCAGTTCCTGCAGTTATAATTAATTTTGTACGAAAAAGTTGTGGTGCGCGATATGCACTCGATTACTGCACAGAGAGCGCCATAATTTAAGAAGCATACAATTTCATAAATTAAGACGCTTTCTGTGCAGTAATCAATAGCATACCGCGCATCAATTTTAGAAACGAGTGAAAAATGCGCGAGATAAACATTGCCTTCCCCCGTTTGGCCGCAGCTCGCCTGTCTTCCCCCCGCAGCTCGCCTGTCTCTTTCGGGCAGGCGGCCTGTCGTTTTCTCGCAGGCGGCCTGTCACTCGCTCGCAGGCGGCCTGTCGTTTTCTCGCAGGCGGCCTGTCACTCGCTCGCAGGCGGCCTGTCGTTCGCTCGCAGGCCGATTCGCAGGCCTCTCGCAAAAAACGCACACGCCTGCGAACACGACTGCGAGCGGCCGTGAGGCGTCTTTCGCAGGCGCGCCTGCCGCAGCCACCATCACTAATCTGAATCGTTGAAGCGTTCACAGACTAGCGCGAACACAAAT
>JAYJMT010000099.1:0-55318 GCA_036321655.1 Quercus alba
CACGTCATCACACGTCATCACACGTCATCACACGTCATCACACGTCATCACACGTCATCACACGTCATCACACGTCATCACACGTCATCACACGTCATCACACGTCATCACACGTCATCACACGTCATCACACGTCACACGTCACACGTCATCACACGTCATCACACGTCATCACACGTCATCACACGTCATCACACGTCCACACGTCATCACACGTCATCACACGTCATCACACGTCACACGTCGTCACACGTCAGCACACGTCATCACACGTCATCACACGTCATCACTCGTCATCACACGTCATCACACGTAATCACTTGTCATCACACGTCATCACACGTCATCACACGTCATCACACGTCATCACACGTTATCACACGTCACACGTCACACGTCATCACACGTCATCACACGTCATCACACGTCACACGTCACACGTCACTCGTCACTCGTCACTCGTCACTCGTCACACGTCACACGTCATACGTCCACTCGTCACACGTCACACGTCACACGTCACAAATCATCACACGTCATCACACGTCATTACACGTCATCACACGTCATCACACGTCATCACACGTCATCACACGTCATTACACGTCATCACACGTCATCACACGTCATTACACGTCATCACACGTCATTACACGTCATCACACGTCATCACACGTCATCACACGTCACACGTCATCACACGTCATCACACGTCATCACACGTCATCACACGTCATCACACGTCATCACACGTCATCACACGTCATCAACGTCATCACACGTCATCACACGTCATCACACGTCACACGTCATCACACGTCATCACACGTCATCTAACGTCATCACACGTCATCACACGTCATCACACGTCATCACTCGTCATCACACGTCATCACACGTAATCACTTGTCATCACACGTCATCACACGTCATCACACGTCATCACACGTCATCACACGTCATCACACGTCACACGTCACACGTCATCACACGTCATCACACGTCATCACATGTCACACGTCACACGTCACTCGTCACTCGTCACTCGTCACTAGTCACACGTCACACGTCATACGTCACACGTCACACGTCACACGTCACACGTCACACGTCACACATCATCACACGTCATCACACGTCATCACACTTCATCACACGTCATCACACGTCATCACACGTCATCACACGTCACACGTCATCACACGTCATCACACGTCATCACACGTCACACGTCACTCGTCACTCGTCACTCGTCACTCGTCACTTGTCACACGTCACACGTCACACGTCACACGTCACACGTCACACGTCACACGACACACATCATCACACGTCATCACACGTCATCACACGTCATTACACGTCATCACACGTCATCACACGTCATCACACGTCATCACACGTCATCACACGTCACACGTCACACGTCATCACACGTCACCACACGTCATCACACGTCATTACACGTCATCACACGTCATCACACGTAATCACACGTCATCACACGTCATCATCACGTCATCACACGTCATCACACGTCATTACACGTTCATCACACGTCATTACACGTCATCACACGTCATCACACGTCATCACACGTCATCACACGTCACACGTCACACGTCATCACACGTCATCACACGTCATTACACGTCATCACACGTCATCACACGTCATCACACGTCATCACACGTCATCACACGTCATCACACGTCATCACACGTCACACGTCACACGTCATCACACGTCATCACACATCACACGTAATCACACGTCATCACACGTCATCACACGTCATCACACGTCATCACACGTCATCACACGTCATCACACGTCATTACATGTCATCACTCGTCATCACACGTCATCACGCGTCATCAACACGTCATCACACGTCATCACACGTCACACGTCATCACACGTCATCACACGTCATCACACGTCATCACACGTAATCACACTTCACACGTCATCACACGTCATCACACGTCATCACACGTCACACGTCACACGTCACACGTCATCACACGTCATCACACGTCATCACACGTCATCACACGTCATCACACGTCATCACAACGTCACACGTCATCACACATCACACGTCATCACACGTCATCACACGTCATCACACGTCATCACACGTCATTACACGTCATCACACGTCATCACACGTCATCACACGTCATCACACGTCATCACACGTCATCACACGTCACACGTCATCACACGTCATCACACGTCACACGTCACTCGTCATCACACGTCATCACACGTCATCACTCGTCATCACACGTCTTCACACGTCATCACACGTCATCACACGTCATCACACGTCATCACACGTCATCACACGTCATCACACGTCATCACACGTAATCACACTTCACACGTCATCACACGTCATCACACGTCACACGTCACACGTCATCACACGTCATCACACGTCATCACACGTCATCACACGTCATCACAACGTCATCACACGTCATCACACGTCACACGTCATCACACATCACACGTCATCACACGTCATCACACGTCATCACACGTCATCACACGTCATTACACGTCATCACGTCATCACACGTCATCACACGTCATCACACGTCATCACACGTCATCACGTCACACGTCATCACACGTCATCACACGTCACACGTCACTCGTCATCACACGTCATCACACGTCATCACTCGTCATCACACGTCTTCACACGTCATCACACGTCATCACACGTCATCACACGTCATCACACGTCATCACACGTCATCACACGTCATCACCCGTCATCACACGTCATCACACGTCATCACACGTCATCACACGTCATCACATGTCATCACACGTCATCACACGTCATCACACGTCTTCACACGTCATCACACGTCATCACACGTCATCACACGTCATCACATGTCATCACTCGTCATCACACGTCATCACGCGTCATCACACGTCATCACACGTCATCACACGTCACACGTCATCACACGTCATCACACGTCATCACACGTCATCACACGTAATCACACTTCACACGTCATCACACGTCATCACACGTCATCACACGTCACACGTCACACGTCACACGTCACACGTCACTCGTCACTCGTCACTCGTCACACGTCACACGTCACACGTCACACGTCACACGTCACACTTCACACATCATCACACGTCATCACACGTCATCACACGTCATCACACGTCATCACACGTCATCCACACGTCATCACACGTCATCACACGTCACACGTCATCACACGTCATTACACGTCATCACACGTCATCACACGTCACACGTCTCACGTAACACGTTACACGTCACACGTCACACGTCACTCGTCACTCGTCACTCGTCACTCGTCACTCGTCACTCGTCAGTCGTCACACGTCACACGTCACACGTCACACGTCACAAGTCACACGTCACACATCATCACACGTCATCACACGTCATCACACGTCATCATACGTCATCACACGTCATCACACGTCATACCACGTCATCACACGTCATCACACGTCATCACACGTCATCACACGTCATCACACGTCACACGTCACACGTCATCACACGTCATCACACGTCATCACACGTCATCACACGTCATCACACGTCGTCACACGTCACACGTCATCACACGTCATCTCACGTCATCACACGTCATCACACGTCATCACACGTCATCACACGTCATCACACGTAATCACACTTCACACGTCATCACACGTCATCACACGTCATCACACGTCACACGTCACACGTCACTCGTCACTCGTCACTCGTCACACGTCACACGTCACACGTCACACGTCACACGTCACACGTCACACATCATCACACGTCATCACACGTCATCACACGTCATCACACGTCATCACACGTCATCACACGTCATCACACGTCATCACACGTCATCACACGTCATCACACGTCACACGTCACACGTCACACGTCACACGTCACACGTAACTCGTCACTTGTCACTCGTCACTCGTCACTCGTCACTCGTCACACGTCACACGTCACACGTCGCACATCATCACACGTCGCACAACATCACACGTCATCACACGTCATCACACGTCATCACACGTCATCACATGTCATCACACGTCATCACACGTCATCACACGTCATCACACGTCATCACACGTCATCACACGTCATCACCCGTCATCAACGTCATCACACGTCATCACACGTCATCACACGTCGTCACACGTCACACGTCATCACACGTCATCTCACGTCATCACACGTCATCACACGTCATCACATGTCATCACACGTCATCACACGTCATCACACGTCATCACACGTCATCACACGTCACACGTCATCACACGTCATCACACGTCATCACACGTCATCACACGTCATTACACGTCATCACACGTCGTCACACGTCACACGTCACACGTCACACGTCACTCGTCACTCGTCACTCGTCACTCGTCACTCGTCACTCGTCACTCGTCACACGTCACACGTCACACGTCACACGTCACACATCATCACACGTCATCACACGTCATCACACGACATCACACGTCCATCACACATCATCACACGTCATCACACGTCATCACACGTCATCACACGTCATCACACGTCATCACACGTCATCACACGTCATCTCACGTCACACGTCACACGTCACACGTCACACGTCACTCGTCACTCGTCACTCGTCACTCGTCACACGTCACACGTCACACGTCACACGTCACACGTCACACATCATCACACGTCATCACACGTCATCACACGTCATCACACGTCATCACACGTCATCACACGTCATCACACGTCATCACACGTCATCACACGTCATCACACGTCATCACACGTCATCACACGTCATCACACGTCACACGTCATCACACGTCATCACACGTCATCACACGTCACACGTCACTCGTCACTCGTCACTCGTCACTCGTCGTCACTCGTCAACTCGTCACTCGTCTCACGTCACACGTCACACGTCACACGTCACACGTCACACATCATCACACGTCATCACACGTCATCACACGTCATCACACGTCATCACACGTCATCACACGTCACACGTCATCACACGTCATCACTCGTCATCACACGTCATCACACGTCATCACACGTCATCACACGTAATCACACGTCATCACACGTCATCACACGTCATCACACGTCATCACACGTCATCACACGTCATCACACGTCATCACACGTCATTACACGTCATCACACGTCATTACACGTCATCCACGTCATCACACGTCATCACACGTCATCACACGTCACGTCACACGTCATCACACGTCATCACACGTCATCACACGTCATCACACGTCATCACACGTCATCACACGTCATCACACGTCATCACCCGTCATCACACGTCATCACACGTCATCACACGTCATCACACGTCATCACACGTCATCACACGTCATCACACGTCACACGTCATCACACGTCATCACACGTCATCTCACGTCATCACACGTCATCACACGTCATCACTCGTCATCACACGTCATCACACGTCATCACACGTCATCACACGTCATCACACGTCATCACACGTCATTACACGTCATCACACGTCATTGCACGTCATCACACGTCATCAACACGTCATCACACGTCATCACACGTCATTACACGTCATCACACGTCATTACACGTCATCACACGTCATCACACGTCATCACACGTCATCACACGTCACACGTCATACATCATCACACGTCATCACACGTCATGACACGTCATCAAAAGTCATCACACGTCATCACACGTCATCACACGTCATCACACGTCACACGTCATCACACGTCATCACACGTCATCACACGTCATCACACGTCACTCGTCACTCGTCACTCGTCACTCGTCACTCGTCACTCGTCACACGTCACACGTCACACGTCACACGTCACACGTCACACGTCACACATCATCACACGTCATCACACGTCATCACACGTCATCATGTCATCACTCGTCATCACACGTCATCACGCGTCATCACACGTCATCACACGTCATCACACGTCATCACACGTCATCACACGTCATCACACGTCATCACACGTCATCACACGTAATCACACTTCACACGTCATCACACGTCATCACACGTCATCACACGTCACACGTCACACGTCCACACGTCACACG
Source organism: Quercus alba (assembly GCA_036321655.1). Taxonomy (NCBI): domain Eukaryota; kingdom Viridiplantae; phylum Streptophyta; class Magnoliopsida; order Fagales; family Fagaceae; genus Quercus; species Quercus alba. The sequence goes on from JAYJMT010000099.1 coordinate 6,182, forward strand.
TCACACGTCACTCGTCCACTCGTCACTCGTCACTCGTCACACGTCACACGTCACACGTCACTCGTCACTCGTCACTCGTCCAGTCGTCACACGTCACCACGTCACACGTCACACGTCACAAGTCACACGTCACACATCATCACACGTCATCACACGTCATCACACGTCATCATACGTCATCACACGTCATCACCCGTCATCACACGTCATCACACGTCATCACACGTCATCACTTGTCATCACACGTCATCACACGTCATCACACGTCTTCACACGTCATCACACGTCATCACACGTCATCACATGTCATCACACGCCATCACGCGTCATCACACGTCATCACACGTCAATCACACGGCACACGTCATCACACGTCATCACACGTCATTACACGTAATCACACTTCACACGTCATCACACGTCATCACACGTCACACGTCACACGTCACACGTCACACGTCACTCGTCACTCACTCGTCACTCGTCACTCGTCACTCGTCACACGTCACACGTCACACGTCACACGTCACACTTCAACATCATCACACGTCATCACACGTCATCACACGTCATCACACGTCATCACACGTCATCACACGTCATCACTCGTCATCACACGTCATCACACGTCACACGTCATCACACGTCATTACACGTCATCACACGTCATCACACGTCACACGTCTCACGTAACACGTTACACGTCACACGTCACACGTCACTCGTCACTCGTCACTCGTCACTCGTCACTCGTCACTCGTCACTCGTCAGTCGTCACACGTCACGCGTCACACGTCACACGTCACAAGTCACACGTCACACATCATCACACGTCATCACACGTCATCACACGTCATCATACGTCATCACACGTCATCACACGTCATCACACGTCACACGTCACACGTCATCACACGTCATCACACGTCATCACACGTCATCACACGTCATCACACGTCATCACACGTCGTCACACGTCACACGTCATCACACGTCATCTCACGTCATCACACGTCATCACACGTCATCACACGTCATCACACGTCATCACACGTCATCACACGTCATCACACGTCATCACACGTCATCACACGTAATCACACGTCATCACACGTCATCACACGTCATCACACGTAATCACACTTCACACGTCATCACCCGTCATCAACGTCATCACACGTCATCACAAGTCATCACACGTCGTCACACGTCACACTTCATCACACGTCATCTCACGTCATCACACGTCATCACACGTCATCACATGTCATCACACGTCATCACACGTCATCACACGTCATCACACGTCATCACACGTCACACGTCATCACACGTCATCACACGTCATCACACGTCATCACACGTCATTACACGTCATCACACGTCGTCACACGTCACACGTCACACGTCACACGTCACTCGTCACTCGTCACTCGTCACTCGTCACTCGTCACTCGTCACACGTCACACGTCACACGTCACACGTCACACATCATAACACGTCATCACACGTCATCACACGTCATCACACGTCATCACACGTCATTACACATCATCACACGTCATCACACGTCATCACACGTCATCACACGTCATCACACGTCATCACACGTCATCACACGTCATCTCACGTCACACGTCACACGTCACACGTCACACGTCACACGTCACTCGTCACACGTCACTCGTCACTCGTCACACGTCACACGTCCACACGTCACACGTCACACGTCACACGTCACACGTCACACATCATCACACGTCATCACACGTCATCACACGTCCATCACACGTCATCACACGTCATCACACGTCATCACACGTCATCACACGTCATCACACGTCATCACACGTCATCACACGTCACACGTCATCACACGTCATCACACGTCATCACACGTCACACGTCACTCGTCACTCGTCACTCGTCACTCGTCACTCGTCACTCGTCACTCGTCACACGTCACACGTCACACGTCACCCGTCACACGTCACACATCATCACACGTCATCACACGTCATCACACGTCATCACACGTCATCACACGTCACACGTCACACGTCATCACACGTCATCACACGTCATCACACGTCATTACACGTCATCACACGTCATTACACGTAATCACACGTCATCACACGTCATCACACGTCATCACACGTCATCACACGTCATCACACGTCATTACCGTCATCACACGTCATTACACGTCATCACACGTCATCACACGTCATCACACGTCACACGTCACACGTCATCACACGTCATCACACGTCATCACACGTCATCACACGTCATCACACGTCATCACACGTCATCACACGTCATCACACGTCATCACACGTCATCACACGTCATCACACGTCATCACACGTCATCACACGTCATCACACGTCATCACACGTCACACGTCATCACACGTCACACGTCACACGTCACTCGTCACTCGTCACTCGTCACTCGTCACTCGTCACTCGTCACTCGTCACACGTCACTCGTCACTCGTCACTCGTCACACGTCACACGTCACACGTCACACGTCATCACACGTCATCACACGTCATCACACGTCATCACACGTCATCACTCGTCATCACACGTCATCACACGTCATCACACGTTATCACACGTCATCACACGTCATCACACGTCATCACACGTCACACGTCACACGTCACACGTCACACGTCACTCGTCACTCGTCACTCGTCACACGTCACACGTCACACGTCACACGTCACACGTCACACATCATCACACGTCATCACACGTCATCACACGTCATCACACGTCATCACACGTCATTCACACGTCATCACACGTCATCACACGTCATCACACGTCATCACACGTCATCACACGTCACACGTCACACGTCACACGTCACACGTCACACGTCACACGTAACTCGTCACTCGTCACTCGTCACTGGTCACTCGTCACACGTCACACGTCACACGTCACTCGTCACTCGTCACTCGTCACTCGTCACTCGTCACTCGTCACTCGCCACTCGTCACTTGTCACACGTCACACGTCATCACACGTCATCACACGTCATCCACACGTCATCACACGTCACTCGTCACTCGTCACTCGTCACACGTCACACGTCACTCGTCACACGTCATCACACGTCATCACACGTCATCACACGTCATCACACGTCATCACACGTCATCACACGTCATCACACGTCATCACACGTCATCACACGTCATCACACGTCATCACACGTCACACGTCACACGTAACTCGTCACTCGTCACTCGTCACTCGTCACTCGTCACTCGTCACTCGTCACTCGTCACACGTCACACGTCGCACATCATCACACGTCATCACACGTCATCACAGGTCATCACACGTCATCAACACGTCATCACACGTCATCACACGTCATCACACGTCATCACACGTCATCACACGTAATCACACGTCATCACACGTCATCACACGTCATCACACGTAATCACACTTCACACGTCATCACACGTCATCACACGTCATCACACGTCATCACACGTCATCACACGTCATCACCCGTCATCAACGTCATCACACGTCATCACACGTCGTCACACGTCACACGTCATCACACGTCATCTCACGTCATCACACGTCATCACACGTCATCACATGTCATCATACGTCATCACACGTCATCACACGTCATCACACGTCATCACACGTCACACGTCATCACACGTCATCACACGTCATCACACGTCATTACACGTCATCACACGTCGTCACACGTCACACGTCACACGTCACACGTCACTCGTCACTCGTCACTCGTCACTCGTCACTCGTCACTCGTCACACGTCACACGTCCACACGTCACACGTCACACATCATCACACGTCATCACACGTCATCACACGTCATTACACATCATCACACGTCATCACACGTCATCACACGTCATCACACGTCATCACACGTCATCACACGTCATCACACGTCATCTCACGTCACACGTCACACGTCACACGTCACACGTCACACGTCACTCGTCACTCGTCACTCGTCACTCGTCACACGTCACACGTCACACGTCACACGTCACACGTCACACGTCACACGTCACACGTCACACATCATCACACGTCATCACACGTCATCACACGTCATCACACGTCATCACACGTCATCACACGTCATCACACGTCATCACACGTCATCACACGTCATCACACGTCACACGTCATCACACGTCATCACACGTCATCATACGTCACACGTCACTCGTCACTCGTCACTCGTCACTCGTCACTCGTCACTCGTCACTCGTCACTCGTCACACGTCACACGTCACACGTCACACGTCACACGTCACACATCATCACACGTCATCATACGTCATCACACGTCATCACACGTCATCACACGTCTACACGTCACACGTCATCACACGTCATCACACGTCATCACACGTCATTACACGTCATCACACGTCATCACACGTAATCACACGTCATCACACGTCATCACACGTCATCACACGTCATCACACCACGTCATCACACGTCATCACACGTCATCACACGTCATTACACGTCATCACACGTCATTACACGTCATCACACGTCATCACACGTCATCACACGTCATCACGTCACACGTCACACGTCATCACACGTCATCACACGTCATCACACGTCATCACACGTCATCACACGTCATCACACGTCATCACACGTCATCACACGTCATCACACGTCATCACACGTCATCACACGTCATCACACGTCATCACACGTCATCACACGTCATCACACGTCACACTTCACACGTCATCACACGTCACACGTCACACGTCACACGTCACTCGTCACTCGTCACTCGTCACTCGTCACTCGTCACTCGTCACTCGTCACTCGTCACACGTCATTTGTCACTCGTCACTCGTCACACGTCACACGTCACTCGTCACACGTCATCACACGTCATCACACGTCATCACACGTCATCACTCGTCATCACACGTCATAACACGTCATCACACGTTATCACACGTCATCACACGTCATCACACGTCATCACACGTCACACGTCACACGTCACACGTCACACATCACTCGTCACTCGTCACTCGTCACACGTCACACGTCACACGTCACACGTCACACGTCACACATCATCACACGTCATCACACGTCATCACACGTCATCACACGTCATCACACGTCATCACACGTATTCACACGTCACACGTCACACGTAACTCGTCACTCGTCACTCGTCACTCGTCACTCGTCACTCGTCACACGTCACACGTCACACGTCACTCGTCACTCGTCACTCGTCACTCGTCACTCGTCACTCGTCACTCGCCACTCGTCACTCGTCACACGTCACACGTCATCACACGTCATCACACGTCATCACACGTCATCACACGTCATCACACGTCATCACACGTCATCACACGTCATCACACGTCATCACACGTCATCACACGTCATCACACGTCATCACACGTCATCACAAGTCTTCACACGTCATCACACGTCATCACAAGTCATCACACGTCATCACACGTCATCACTCGTCATCACACGTCATCACGAGTCATCACACGTCATCACACGTCATCTCATCACACGTCCATCACACGTCATCAAACGTCATCACACGTCATCACACTCACACGTCACACGTCACACGTCACACGTAACTCGTCACTCGTCACTCGTCACTCGTCACTCGTCACTCGTCACTCGTCACTCGTCACACGTCACACGTCCCGGCACATCATCACACGTCATCACACGTAATCACACGTCATCACACATCATCACACGTCATCACACGTCATCACACGTCATCACACGTCATCACACGTCATCTCACGTCACACGTCACTCGTTACTCGTCACACGTCACACGTCACACGTCACACATCATCACACGTCATCACACGTCATCACACGTCCATCACACGTCATCACACGTCATCACACGTCATCACACGTCATCACACGTCATCACACGTCATCACACGTCATCACACGTCATTACACGTCATCACACGTCACACGTCACACGTCATCACACGTCATCACACGGCATCACACGTCATCACACGTCATCACACGTCATCACACGTCATCACACGTCATCACACGTCACACGTCGTCACACGTCAGGCACACGTCATCACACGTCATCACACGTCATCACTCGTCATCACACGTCATCACACGTAATCAGCTTGTCATCACACGTCATCACACGTCATCACACGTCATCACACGTCATCACACGTCATCACACGTTATCACACGTCCCACGTCCACACGTCATCACACGTCATCACACGTCATCACACGTCACACGTCACACGTCACTCGTCACTCGTCACTCGTCACTCGTCACTCGTCACACGTCACACGTCATACGTCACAACGTCACACGTCACACGTCACACGTCACACATCATCACACGTCATCACACGTCATTACACGTCATCACACGTCATCACACGTCATCACACGTCATCACACGTCATTACACGTCATCACACGTCATCACACGTCATTACACGTCATCACACGTCATTACACGTCATCACACGTCATCACACGTCATCACACGTCACACGTCACACGTCATCACACGTCATCACACGTCATCACACGTCATCACACGTCATCACACGTCATCACACGTCATCAAGTCATCACACGTCATCACACGTCATCACACGTCACACGTCATCACACGTCATCACACGTCATCTAACGTCATCACACGTCATCACACGTCATCACACGTCATCACTCGTCATCACACGTCATCACACGTAATCACTTGTCATCACCGTCATCACACGTCATCACACGTCATCACACGTCATCACACGTCATCACACGTCACACGTCACACGTCATCACACGTCATCACCGTCATCACATGTCTCACGTCACACGTCACTCGTCACTCGTCACTCGTCACTAGTCACACGTCACACGTCTACGTCACACGTCACACGTCACACGTCACACGTCACACATCATCACACGTCATCACACGTCATCACACTTCATCACACGTCATCACACGTCATCACACGTCATCACACGTCACACGTCATCACACGTCCACCCTCACACGTTCATCACAGTCACACGTCACTCGTCACTCGTCACTCGTCACTCGTCACTTGTCACACGTCACACGTCACACGTCACACGTCACACGTCACACATCATCACACGTCATCACACGTCATCACACGTCATTACACGTCATCACACGTCATCACACGTCATCACACGTCATCACACGGCATCACACGTCACACCGTCACACGTCATCACACGTCACCACACGTCATCACACGTCATTACACGTCATCACACGTCATCACACGTAATCACACGTCATCACACGTCATCACACGTCATCACACGTAATCACACGTCATTACACGTCATCACACGTCATTACACGTCATCACACGTCATCACACGTCATCACACGTCATCACACGTCACACGTCACACGTCATCACACGTCATCACACGTCATTACACGTCATCACACGTCATCACACGTCATCACACGTCATCACACGTCATCACACGTCATCACACGTCATCACACGTCACACGTCACACGTCATCACACGTCCATCACACATCACACGTAATCACACGTCATCACACGTCATCACACGTCATCACACGTCATCACACGTCATCACACGTCATCACACGTCATCACACGTCATCACATGTCATCACATCGTCCATCACACGTCATCACGCGTCATCACACGTCATCACACGTCATCACACGTCACACGTCATCACACGTCATCACACGTCATCACACGTCATCACACGTCATCACACGTCATCACACGTAATCACACTTCACACGTCATCACACGTCATCACACGTCATCACACGTCACACGTCCACACGTCACACGTCATCACACGTCATCACACGTCATCACACGTCATCACACGTCATCACACGTCATCACACGTCACACGTCATCACACATCACACGTCATCACACGTCATCACACGTCATCACACGTCATCACACGTCATTACACGTCATCACACGTCATCACACGTCATCACACGTCATCACACGTCATCACACGTTCATCACACGTCACACGTCATCACACGTCATCACACGTCACACGTCACTCGTCATCACACGTCATCACACGTCATCACTCGTCATCACACGTCTTCACACGTCATCACACGTCATCACACGTCATCACACGTCATCACACGTCATCACACGTCATCACACGTCATCACACGTAATCACACTTCACACGTCATCACACGTCATCACACGTCACACGTCACACGTCATCCACGTCATCACACGTCATCACACGTCATCACACGTCATCACACGTCATCACACGTCATCACACGTCATCACACGTCACACGTCATCACACATCACACGTCATCACACGTCATCACACGTCATCACACGTCATCACACGTCATTACACGTCATCACACGTCATCACACGTCAGTCACACGTCATCACACGTCATCACACGTCATCACACGTCACACGTCATCACACGTCATCACACGTCACACGTCACTCGTCATCACACGTCATCACACGTCATCACTCGTCATCACACGTCTTCACACGTCATCACACGTCATCACACGTCATCACACGTCATCACACGTCATCACACGTCATCACACGTCATCACCCGTCATCACACGTCATCACACGTCATCACACGTCATCACACGTCATCACATGTCATCACACGTCATCACACGTCATCACACGTCTTCACACGTCATCACACGTCATCACACGTCATCACACGTCATCACATGTCATCACTCGTCATCTTACGTCATCACGCGTCATCACACGTCATCACACGTCCATCACACGTCACACGTCATCACACGTCATCACACGTCATCACACGTCATCACACGTAATCACACTTCACACGTCATCACACGTCATCCACGTCCATCACACGTCACACGTCACACGTCACACGTCACACGTCACTCGTCACTCGTCACTCGTCACACGTCACACGTCACACGTCACACGTCACACGTCACACTTCACACATCATCACACGTCATCACACGTCATCACACGTCCATCACACGTCATCACACGTCATCACACGTCATCACACGTCATCACACGTCACACGTCATCACACGTCATTACACGTCATCACACGTCATCACACGTCACACGTCTCACGTAACACGTTACACGTCACACGTCACACGTCACTCGTCACTCGTCACTCGTCACTCGTCACTCGTCACTCGTCAGTCGTCACACGTCACACGTCACACGTCACACGTCACCAAGTCACACGTCACACATCATCACACGTCATCACACGTCATCACACGTCATCATACGTCATCACACGTCATCACACGTCATACCACGTCATCACACGTCATCACACGTCATCACACGTCATCACACGTCATCACACGTCACACGTCACACGTCATCACACGTCATCACACGTCATCACCGTCATCACACGTCATCACACGTCGTCACACGTCACACGTCATCACACGTCATCTCACGTCATCACACGTCATCACACGTCATCACACGTCATCACACGTCATCACACGTAATCACACTTCACACGTCATCACACGTCATCACACGTCATCACACGTCACACGTCACACGTCACTCGTCACTCGTCACTCGTCACACGTCACACGTCACACGTCACACGTCACACGTCACACGTCACACATCATCACACGTCATCACACGTCATCACACGTCATCACACGTCATCACACGTCATCACACCGTCATCACACGTCATCACACGTCATCACACGTCATCACACGTCACACGTCACACGTCACACGTCACACGTCACACGTAACTCGTCACTTGTCACTCGTCACTCGTCACTCGTCACTCGTCACACGTCACACGTCACACGTCGCACATCATCACACGTCGCACAACATCACACGTCATCACACGTCATCACACGTCATCACACGTCATCACATGTCATCACACGTCATCACACGTCATCACACGTCATCACACGTCATCACACGTCATCACACGTCATCACCCGTCATCAACGTCATCACACGTCATCACACGTCATCACACGTCGTCACACGTCACACGTCATCACACGTCATCTCACGTCATCACACGTCATCACACGCATCCACAGTCATCACACGTCATCACACGTCAATCACACGTCATCACACGTCATCACACGTCACACGTCATCACACGTCATCACACGTCATCACACGTCATCACACGTCATTACACGTCATCACACGTCGTCACACGTCACACGTCACACGTCACACGTCACTCGTCCTCGTCACTCGTCACTCGTCACTCGTCACTCGTCACTCGTCACACGTCACACGGTCACACGTCACACGTCACACATCATCACACGTCATCACACGTCATCACACGACATCACACGTCATCACACATCATCACACGTCATCCACACGTCATCACACGTCATCACACGTCATCACACGTCATCACACGTCATCACACGTCATCTCACGTCACACGTCACACGTCACACGTCACACGTCACTCGTCACTCGTCACTCGTCACTCGTCACACGTCACACGTCACACGTCACACGTCACACGTCACACATCATCACACGTCATCACACGTCATCACACGTCATCACACGTCATCACACGTCATCACACGTCATCACACGTCATCACACGTCATCACACGTCATCCACACGTCATCACACGTCATCACACGTCACACGTCATCACACGTCATCACACGTCATCACACGTCACACGTCACTCGTCACTCGTCACTCGTCACTCGTCACTCGTCACTCGTCACTCGTCACTCGCACACGTCACCACGTCACACGTCACACGTCACACGTCACACACGTCATCACACGTCATCACACGTCATCACCCACGTCATCACACGTCCATCACACGTCACACGTCACACGTCATCACACGTCATCACTCGTCATCACACGTCATCACACGTCATCACACGTCATCACACGTAATCACACGTCATCACACGTCATCACACGTCATCACACGTCATCACACGTCATCACACGTCATCACACGTCATCACACGTCATTACACGTCATCACACGTCATTACACGTCATCACACGTCATCACACGTCATCACACGTCATCACACGTCACACGTCACACGTCATCACACGTCATCACACGTCATCACACGTCATCACACGTCATCACACGTCATCACACGTCATCACACGTCATCACACGTCATCACACGTCATCACACGTCATCACACGTCATCACACGTCATCACACGTCCATCACACGTCACACGTCATCACACGTCATCACACGCTCATCTCACGTCATCACACGTCATCACACGTCATCACTCGTCATCACACGTCATCACACGTCATCACACGTCATCACACGTCATCACACGTCATCACACGTCATTACACGTCATCACACGTCATTGCACGTCATCACACGTCATCACACGTCATCACACGTCATCACACGTCATTACACGTCATCACACGTCATTACACGTCATCACACGTCATCACACGTCATCACACGTCATCACACGTCACACGTCATTACATCATCACACGTCATCACACGTCATGACACGTCATCAAAAGTCATCACACGTCATCACACGTCATCACACGTCATCACACGTCACACGTCATCACACGTCATCACACGTCATCACACGTCATCACACGTCACTCGTCACTCGTCACTCGTCACTCGTCACTCGTCACTCGTCACACGTCACACCGTCACACGTCACACGTCACACGTCACACGTCACACATCATCAAACGTCATCACACGTCATCACACGTCATCACATGTCATCACTCGTCATCACACGTCATCACGCGTCATCACACGTCATCACACGTCATCACACGTCATCACACGTCATCACACGTCATCACACGTCATCACACGTCATCACACGTAATCACACTTCACACGTCATCACACGTCATCACACGTCATCACACGTCACACGTCACACGTCACACGTCACACGTCACACGTCACTCGTCACTCGTCACTCGTCACTCGTCACACGTCACACGTCACACGTCACTCGTCACTCGTCACTCGTCAGTCGTCACACGTCACACGTCACACGTCACACGTCACAAGTCACACGTCACACATCATCACACGTCATCACACGTCATCACACGTCATCCTACGTCATCACACGTCATCACACGTCATCACACGTCATCACACGTCATCACACGTCACACGTCACACGTCATCACACGTCATCACACGTCATCACACGTCATCACACGTCATTACACGTCATCACACGTCATCACACGTCGTCACACGTCACACGTCTTCACACGTCATCTCACGTCATCACACGTCATCACACGTCATCACACGTCATCACACGTCATCACACGTCATCACACGTAATCACACGTCATCACACGTCATCACACGTAATCACACTTCACACGTCATCACACGTCACACGTCACACGTCACTCGTCACTCGTCACTCGTCACACGTCACACGTCACACGTCACACGTCACACGTCCACACATCATCACACGTCATCACACGTCATCACACGTCATCACACGTCATCACACGTCATCACACGTCATCACACGTCATCACACGTCATCACACGTCATCACACGTCACACGTCACACGTCACACGTCACACGTCACACGTAACTCGTCACTCGTCACTCGTCACTCGTAACTCGTCACTCGTCACACGTCACACGTCACACGTCGCACATCATCACACGTCGCACAACATCACACGTCATCACACGTCATCACACGTCATCACACGTCATCACATGTCATCACACGTCATCACACGTCATCACACGTCATCACACGTCATCACACGTCATCACCCGTCATCAACGTCATCACACGTCATCACACGTCGTCACACGTCACACGTCATCACACGTCATCTCACGTCATCACACGTCATCACACGTCATCACATGTCATCACACGTCATCACACGTCATCACACGTCATCACACGTCATCACACGTCACACGTCATCACACGTCATCACACGTCATTACACGTCATCACACGTCGTCACACGTCACACGTCACACGTCACACGTCACTCGTCACTCGTCACTCGTCACTCGTCACTCGTCACTCGTCACTCGTCACACGTCACACGTCACACGTCACACATCATCACACGTCATCACACGTCATCACACGTTATCACACATCATCACACGTCATCACACGTCATCACACGTCATCACACGTCATCACACGTCATCACACGTCATCACACGTCATCTCACGTCACACGTCACACGTCACACGTCACACGTCACACGTCACACGTCACTCGTCACTCGTCACTCGTCACACGTCACACGTCACACGTACACGTCACACGTGTACGTCCACATCATCACACGTCATCACACGTCATCACACGTCATCACACGTCATCACACGTCATCACACGTCATCACACGTCATCACACGTCACACGTCATCACACGTCATCACACGTCATCACACGTCACACGTCACTCGTCACTCGTCACTCGTCACTCGTCACTCGTCACTCGTCACTCGTCACACGTCACACGTCACACGTCACACGTCACACGTCACACGTCACACATCATCACACGTCATCACACGTCATCACACGTCATCACACGTCACACGTCACACGTCATCACACGTCATCACACGTCATTACACGTTATCACACGTCATCACACGTAATCACACGTCATCACACGTCCATCACACGTCATCACACGTCATCACACGTCATCACACGTCATCACACGTCATACACGTCTTCACACGTCATTACACGTCATCACACGTCATCACACGTCATCACACGTCATCACACGTCACACGTCACACGTCATCACACGTCATCACACGTCATCACACGTCATCACACGTCATCACACGTCATCACACGTTCATCACACGTCATCACACGTCATCACACGTCATCACACGTCATCACACGTCATCACACGTCATCACACGTCCATCACACGTCATCACACGTCACACGTCACACGTCATCACACGTCATCACACGTCATCACACGTCATCACACATCACACGTCATCACACGTCATCACACGTCATCACACGTCATCACACGTCATCACACGTCATCACACGTCATCACACGTCATCACACGTCATCACACGTCTCAACGTCATCACACGTCATCACACGTCACACGTCATTTACACGTCATCACACGTCATCTCACGTCATCACACGTCATCACACGTCATCACACGGTCATCACTCGTCATCGCACGTCATCACACGTCATCACACGTCATCACACGTCATCACACGTCATTACACGTCATCACACGTCATTGCACGTCATCACACGTCATCACACGTCCATCACACGTCATCACACGTCATTACACGTCATCACACGTCATTACACGTCATCACACGTCATCACACGTCATCACACGTCATCACACGTCACACGTCACACATCATCACACGTCATCACACGTCATGACACGTCATCAAAGGTCATCACACGTCATCACACGTCATCACACGTCACACGTCATCCACGTCATCACACGTCATCACACGTCACTCGTCACTCGTCACTCGTCACTCGTCACTCGTCACCGTCACACGTCACACGTCACACGTCACACGTCACACGTCACACATCATCACACGTCATCACACGTCATCACACGTCATCACACGTCATCACACGTCATCACACGTCACACGTCACACGTCATCACACGTCATCACACGTCATTACACGTCATCACACGTCATCACACGTCATCACACGTCATCACATGTCATCACACGTCATCACACGTCATCACACGTCATTACACGTCATCACACGTCATTACACGTCATCACACGTCATCACACGTCATCACACGTCATCACACGTCATCACACGGTCACACGTCACACGTCATCACACGTCATCACACGTCATCACACGTCATCACACGTGTTCACACGTCATCACACGTCATCACACGTCATCACACGTCATCACACGTCGTCACACGTCATCACACGTCATCACACGTCATCACACGTCATCACACGTCATCACACGTCATCACACGTCATCACACATCACACGTCATCACACGTCATCACACGTCATCACACGTCATCACACGTCATCACACGTCTTCACACGTCATCACACGTCATCACACGTCATCACACGTCATCACACGTCATCACACGTCATCACACGTCATCACACGTAATCAACGTCATCATACGTCATCACACGTCATCACACGTCACACGTCATCACACGTCATCACACGTCATCTCACGTCATCACACGTCATCACACGTCATCACACGTCATCACTCGGTCATCACACGTCATCACACGTAATCGCTTGTCATCAAACGTCATCACACGTCATCACACGTCATCACACGTCATCACACGTCATCACACGTCATCACACGTCATCACACGTCACACGTCACACGTCATCACACGTCAGCACACGTCATCACACGTCACACGTCATACGTCACACGTCACTCGTCACTCGTCACTCGTCACTTGTCACTCGTCACTCGTCACACGTCACACGTCATACGTCACACGTCACACGTAACACATCATCACACGTCATCACACGTCATCACACGTCATCCCACGTCATCACACGTCACACGTCACTCGTTACTCGTCACTCGTCACTCGTCACTCGTCACTCGTCACTCGTCACTCGTCACTCGTCACTCGTCACACGACACACGTCACACGTCACACGTCACACATCATCACACGTCATCACACGTCATCACACGTCATTACACGTCATCACACGTCATCACACGTCATCACACGTC
Organism: Quercus alba; assembly: GCA_036321655.1. Lineage (NCBI taxonomy): Eukaryota > Viridiplantae > Streptophyta > Magnoliopsida > Fagales > Fagaceae > Quercus > Quercus alba. The sequence goes on from JAYJMT010000099.1 coordinate 22,170, forward strand.
ATCACACGTCACACGTCACACGTCATCACACGTTCATTATACGTCATCACACGTCATCACACGTAATCACACGTCATCACACGTCATCACACGTCATTACACGTCATCACACGTCATCACACGTCATTACACGTCATCACACGTCCATCACACGTCATCACACGTCATCACACGTCATCACACGTCATCACACGTCACACGTCACACGGTCATCATCACAACACACGTCATCACACGTCATCACACGTCACACGTCACACGTCATCACACGTCATCACACGTCACACGTCACACGTCACACGTCACTCGTCACTCGTCACTCGTCACACGTCACACGTCACACGTCACACGTCACACGTCACACGTCACACGTCACACGTCACACGTCACACGTCACCGTCACACGTCACACATCATCACACGTCATCACACGTCATCACACGTCATCACACGTCATCACACGTCATCACACGTCATCACACGTCATCACACGTCACACGTCATCATACGTCATCACACGTCATCACACTTCACACGTCACTCGTCACTCGTCACTCGTCACTCGTCACTCGTCACTCGTCACTCGTCACACGTCACACGTCACACGTCACACGTCACACGTCACACGTCACACGTCACACATCATTACACGTCATCACACGTCATCACACGTCATCACACGTCATCACACGTCACACGTCACACGTCATCACACGTCATCACACGTCATCACACGTCATTACACGTCATCACACGTCATCCACGTAATCACACGTCATCACACATCATCACACGTCATCACACGTCATCACACGTCATCACACGTCATCACACGTCATCACACGTCATCACACGTCATTACACGTCATCACACGTCATTACACGTCATCACACGTCATCACACGTCATCACACGTCATCACCCGTCACACGTAACACGTCATCACACGTCATCACACGTCATCACACGTCATCACACGTCATCAAACGTCATCACACGTCATCACACGTCATCACACGTCATCACACGTCATCACACGTCACACGTCACACGTCATCACACGTCATCACACGTCATCACACGTCATCACACGTCATCACACATCACACGTCATCACACGGTCATCACACGTCATCACACTTCATCACACGTCATCACACGTCATCACACGTCATCACACGTCATCACACGTCATTACACGTCATCACACGTCATCACACGTCATCTCACGTCATCACACGGCATCACTCGTCATCACTCGTCCATCACTCGTCATCACCGTCCACGTCACCACGTCATCACACGTCATCACACGTCCATCACACGTCATCACACGTCATCACACGTCATTACACGTCATCACACGTCATGGCACGTCATCACACGTCATCACACGTCATCACACGTCATCACACGTCATTACACGTCATCACACGTCATTACACGTCATCACACGTCATCACACGTCATCACACGTCATCACACGTCACACGTCACACATCATCACAAGTCATCACACGTCATCACACGTCATCACACGTCATCACACGTCATCACACGTCATCACACGTCATCACACGTCATCACACGTCAACCCACGTCATCACACGTCATCACCCTCATCACACGTCACACGTCACTCGTCACTCGTCACTCGTCACTCGTTACTCGTCACTCGTCACTCGTCACACGTCACACGTCACACGTCACACGTCACACGTCACACATCATCACACGTCATCACACGTCATCACACGTCATCACACGTCATCACACGTCATCACACGTCACACGTCACACGTCATCACACCGTCATCACACGTCATCACACGTCATCACACGTCATTACACGTCATCACACGTCATCACACGTAATCACACGTCATCACACGTCATCACACGTCATCACACGTCATCACACGTCATCACATTCTCACACGTCATCACACGTCATCACACGTCATTACACGTCATCACACGTCATTACACGTCATCACACGTCATCACACGTCATCACACGTCATCACACGTCATCACACGTCATCACACGTCACACGTCACACGTCATCACACGTCATCACACGTCATTACAGGTCATCACACGTCATCACACGTCATCACACGTCATCACACGTCATCACACGTCATCACACGTCACACGTCATCACACGTCATCACACGTCATCACACGTCATCACACGTCATCACACATCACACGTCATCATACGTCATCACACGTCATCACACGTCATCACACGTCATCACACGTCATCACACGTCATCACACGTCATCAACGTCATCACACGTCATCACACGTCACACGTCATCACACGTCATCACACGTCATCTCACGTCATCACACGTCATCACACGTCATCACTCGTCATCACACGTCATCACACGTAATCACTTGTCATCACACGTCATCACACGTCATCACACGTCATCACACGTCATCACACGTCATCACACGTCATCACACGTGTCATCACACGTCATCACACGTCATCACACGTCACACGTCACACGTCATCACACGTCATCACACGTCATCACACGTCACACGTCACACGTCACACGTCACTCGTCACTCGTCACTCGTCACTCGTCACTCGTCACACGTCACACGTCATACGTCACACGTCACACGTCACACATCATCACACGTCATCACAAGTCATCACACGTTATCACACGTCATCACACGTCACACGTCACTCGTCACTCGTCACTCGTCACTCGTCACTCGTCACTCGTCACACGTCACACGTCACACGTCACACGTCACACGTCACACATCATCACACGTCATCACACGTCATCACACGTCATTACACGTCATCACACGTCATCCACACGTCATCACACGTCATCACACGTCATCACACGTCATCACACGTCATCACACGTCATCACACGTCACACGTCACACGTCATCACACGTCATCACACGTCATCACACGTCATTACACGTCATCACACGTCATCAACACGTAATCACACGTCATCACACGTCATCACACGTCATCACACGTCATCACACGTCATCACACGTCATAACACGTCATCACACGTCATTACACGTCATCAACACGTCATCACACGTCATCACACGTCATCACACGTCACACGTCACACGTCATCACACGTCATCACACGTCATCACACGTCATTACACGTCATCACACGTCATCACACGTCATCACACGTCATCAGACGTCTTCACACGTCATCACACGTCATTACACGTCATCACACGTCATCACACGTCACACGTCACACGTCATCACACGTCATCACACATCACACGTCATCACACGTCATCACACGTCATCACACGTCATCACACGTCATCAACGTCATCACACGTCATCACACGTCATCACACGTCACACGTCATCACACGTCATCTCACGTCAGCACACGTCATCACACGTCATCACTCGTCATCACACGTCATCACACGTAATCACTTGTCATCACACGTCATCACACGTCATCACACGTCATCACACGTCACACGTCATCACACGTCATCACACGTCATCACACGTCATCACACGTCATCACACGTCATTACACGTCATCACACGTCGTCACACGTCACACGTCACACGTCACACGTCACTCGTCACTCGTCACTCGTCACTCGTCACTCGTCACTCGTCACACGTCACACGTCACACGTCACACGTCACACATCATAACACGTCATCACACGTCATCACACGTCATCACACGTCATTACACATCATCACACGTCATCACACGTCATCACACGTCATCACACGTCATCACACGTCATCACACGTCATCTCACGTCACACGTCACACGTCACACGTCACTCGTCACTCGTCACTCGTCACTCGTCACACGTCACACGTCACACGTCACACGTCACACGTCACACGTCACACGTCACACGTCACACATCATCACACGTCATCACACGTCATCACACGTCATCACACGTCATCACACGTCATCACACGTCATCACACGTCATCACACGTCATCACACGTCATCACTCGTCATCACACGTCACACGTCATCACACGTCACTCACACGTCATCACACGTCACACGTCACTCGTCACTCGTCACTCGTCACTCGTCACTCGTCACTCGTCACTCGTCACACGTCACACGTCACACGTCACCCCGTCACACGTCACACATCATCACACGTCATCACACGTCATCACACGTCATCACACGTCATCACACGTCACACGTCACACGTCATCACACGTCATCACACGTCATCACACGTCCATTACACGTCATCACACGTCATCACACGTAATCACACGTCATCACACGTCATCACACGTCATCACACGTCATCACACGTCATCACACGTCATTACACGTCATCACACGTCATTACACGTCATCACACGTCATCACACGTCATCACACGTCACACGTCACACGTCATCACACGTCATCACACGTCATCACACGTCATCACACGTCATCACACGTCATCACACGTCATCACACGTCATCACACGTCATCACACGTCATCACACGTCATCACACGTCATCACACGTCACACGTCATCACACGTCACACGTCACACGTCACTCGTCACTCGTCACTCGTCACTCGTCACTCGTCACTCGTCACACGTCACTCGTCACTCGTCACTCGTCACACGTCACACGTCACTCGTCACACGTCCATCACACGTCATCACACGTCATCACACGTCATCACTCGTCATCACACGTCCATCACACGTCATCACACGTTATCACACGTCATCACACGTCATCACACGTCATCACACGTCACACGTCACACGTCACACGTCACACGTCACTCGTCACTCGTCACTCGTCACACGTCACACGTCACACGTCACACGTCACACGTCACACATCATCACACGTCATCACACGTCATCACACGTCATCACACGTCCATCACACGTCATCACACGTCATCACACGTCACACGTCCACACGTCACACGTCACACGTCACACGTAACTCGTCACTCGTCACTCGTCACTGGTCACTCGTCACACGTCACACGTCACACGTCACTCGTCACTCGTCACTCGTCACTCGTCACTCGTCACTCGTCACTCGCCACTCGTCACTTGTCACACGTCACACGTCATCACACGTCATCACACGTCATCACACGTCATCACACGTCATCACACGTCATCACACGTCATCACACGTCATCACACGTCATCACACGTCATCACACGCCATCACACGTCATCACAAGTCTTCACACGTCATCACACGTCATCACAAGTCATCACACGTCATCACACGTCATCACTCGTCATCACACGTCATCACGAGTCATCACACGTCATCACACGTCACTCGTCACTCGTCACTCGTCACACGTCACACGTCACTCGTCACACGTCATCACACGTCATCACACGTCATCACACGTCATCACACGTCATCACACGTCATCACACGTCATCACACGTCATCACACGTCATCACACGTCATCACACGTCACACGTCACACGTCACACGTCACACGTAACTCGTCACTCGTCACTCGTCACTCGTCACTCGTCACTCGTCACTCGTCACTCGTCACTCGTCACTCGTCACACGTCACACGTCGCACATCATCACACGTCATCACACGTCATCACAGGTCATCACACGTCATCACACGTCATCACACGTCATCACACGTCATCACACGTCATCACACGTCATCACACGTCATCACACGTCATCACACGTAATCACACGTCATCACACGTCATCACACGTCATCACACGTAATCACACTTCACACGTCATCACACGTCATCACACGTCATCACACGTCATCACACGTCATCACACGTCATCACCCGTCATCAACGTCATCACACGTCATCACACGTCATCACACGTCGTCACACGTCACACGTCATCACACGTCATCTCACGTCATCACACGTCATCACACGTCATCACATGTCATCATACGTCATCACACGTCATCACACGTCATCACACGTCATCACACGTCACACGTCATCACACGTCATCACACGTCGTCACACGTCATTACACGTCATCACACGTCGTCACACGTCACACGTCACACGTCACACGTCACTCGTCACTCGTCACTCGTCACTCGTCACTCGTCACTCGTCACTCGTCACTCGTCACTCGTCACACGTCACACGTCACACGTCACACGTCACACATCATCACACGTCATCACACGTCATCACACGTCATTACACATCATCACACGTCCATCACACGTCATCACACGTCATCACACGTCATCACACGTCATCACACGTCATCACACGTCATCTCACGTCACACGTCACACGTCACACGTCACACGTCACACTGCACTCGTCACTCGTCACTCGTCACTCGTCACACGTCACACGTCACACGTCACACGTCACACGTCACACGTCACACATCATCACACGTCATCACACGTCATCACACGTCATCACACGTCATCACACGTCATCACACGTCATCACACGTCATCACACGTCATCACACGTCATCACACGTCATCACACGTCACACGTCATCACACGTCATCACACGTCACACGTCACTCGTCACTCGTCACTCGTCACTCGTCACTCGTCACTCGTCACTCGTCACACGTCACACGTCACACGTCACACGTCACACGTCACACATCATCACACGTCATCACACGTCATCACACGTCATCACACGTCATCACACGTCACACGTCACACGTCATCACACGTCATCACACGTCATCACACGTCATTACACGTCATCACACGTCATCACACGTAATCACACGTCATCACACGTCATCACACGTCATCACACGTCATCACACGTCATCACACGTCATCACACGTCATTACACGTCATCACACGTCATTACACGTCATCACACGTCATCACACGTCATCACACGTCATCACACGTCATCACACGTCACACGTCACACGTCATCACACGTCATCACACGTCATCACACGTCATCACACGTCATCACACGTCATCACACGTCATCACACGTCATCACACGTCATCACACGTCATCACACGTCATCACACGTCATCACACGTCACACTTCACACGTCATCACACGTCACACGTCACACGTCACACGTCACTCGTCACTCGTCACTCGTCACTCGTCACTCGTCACTCGTCACACGTCATTTGTCACTCGTCACTCGTCACACGTCACACGTCACTCGTCACACGTCATCACACGTCATCACACGTCATCACACGTCATCACACGTCATCACTCGTCATCACACGTCATAACACGTCATCACACGTTATCACACGTCATCACACGTCATCACACGTCATCACACGTCACACGTCACACGTCACACGTCACACGTCACTCGTCACTCGTCACTCGTCACACGTCACACGTCACACGTCACACGTCACACGTCACACATCATCACACGTCATCACACGTCATCACACGTCATCACACGTCATCACACGTCATCACACGTCATCACACGTCATCACACGTATTCACACGTCCACACGTCACACGTCACACGTAACTCGTCACTCGTCACTCGTCACTCGTCACTCGTCACTCGTCACACGTCACACGTCACACGTCACTCGTCACTCGTCACTCGTCACTCGTCACTCGTCACTCGTCACTCGCCACTCGTCACTCGTCACACGTCACACGTCATCACACGTCATCACACGTCATCACACGTCATCACACGTCATCACACGTCATCACACGTCATCACACGTCATCACACGTCATCACACGTCATCACACGTCATCACACGTTATCACAAGTCTTCACACGTCATCACACGTCATCACAAGTCATCACACGTCATCACACGTCATCACTCGTCATCACACGTCATCACGAGTCATCACACGTCATCACACGTCACTCGTCACTCGTCACTCGTCACACGTCACACGTCACTCGTCATCACACGTCATCACACGTCATCACACGTCATCACACGTCATCACACGTCATCACACGTCATCACACGTCATCACACGTCATCACACGTCACACGTCACACGTCACACGTCACACGTAACTCGTAACTCGTCACTCGTCACTCGTCACTCGTCACTCGTCACTCGTCACTTGTCACTCGTTACACGTCACACGTCGCACATCATCACACGTCATCACACGTCATCACACGTCATCACACGTCATCACACGTCATCACACGTCATTACACGTCGTCACACGTCACACGTCATCACACGTCATCTCACGTCATCACACGTCATCACACGTCATCACACGTCATCACACGTCATCACACGTCATCACACGTCACACGTCATCACACATCATCACACGTCATCACACGTCATCACACGTCATCACACGTCATTACACGCCATCACACGTCGTCACACGTCACACGTCACACGTCACACGTCACTCGTCACTCGTCACTCGTCACTCGTCACTCGTCACTCGTCACTCGTCACACGTCACACGTCACACGTCACACATCATCACACGTCATCACACGTCATCACACGTCATCACACGTCTTCACACGTAATCACACGTCATCACACATCATCACACGTCATCACACGTCATCACACGTCATCACACGTCATCTCACGTCACACGTCACACGTCACACGTCACACGTCACACGTCACTCGTCACTCGTCACTCGTTACTCGTCACACGTCACACGTCACACGTCACACGTCACACATCATCACACGTCATCACACGTCATCACACGTCATCACACGTCATCACACGTCATCACACGTCATCACACGTCATCACACGTCATCACACGTCATTACACGTCATCACACGTCATCACACGTCATCACACGTCATCACACGTCACACGTCACACGTCATCACACGTCATCACACGTCATCACACGTCATCACACGTCATCACACGTCATCACACGTCATCACACGTCATCACACGTCATCACACGTCATCACACGTCACACGTCGTCACACGTCAGCACACGTCATCACACGTCATCACACGTTATCACACGTCACACGTCACACGTCATCACACGTCATCACACGTCATCACACGTCACACGTCACACGTCACTCGTCACTCGTCACTCGTCACTCGTCACTCGTCACTCGTCACACGTCACACGTCATACGTCATACGTCACACGTCACACGTCACACGTCACACGTCACACATCATCACACGTCATCACACGTCATTACACGTCATCACACGTCATCACACGTCATCACACGTCATTACACGTCATCACACGTCATCACACGTCATTACACGTCATCACACGTCATTACACGTCATCACACGTCATCACACGTCATCACACGTCACACGTTACACGTCATCACACGTCATCACACGTCATCACACGTCATCACACGTCATCACACGTCATCACACGTCATCACACGTCATCAACGTCATCACACGTCATCACACGTCATCACACGTCACACGTCATCACACGTCATCACACGTCATCTAACGTCATCACACGTCATCACACGTCATCACACGTCATCACTCGTCATCACACGTCATCACACGTAATCACTTGTCATCACACGTCATCACACGTCATCACACGTCATCACACGTCACACGTCACACGTCATCACACGTCATCACATGTCACACGTCACACGTCACTCGTCACTCGTCACTCGTCACTCGTCACTAGTCACACGTCACACGTCATACGTCACACGTCACACGTCACACGTCACACGTCACACATCATCACACGTCATCACACGTCATCACACTTCATCACACGTCATCACACGTCATCACACGTCATCACACGTCACACGTCATCACACGTCATCACACGTCATCACACGTCACACGTCACTCGTCACTCGTCACTCGTCACTCGTCACTCGTCACACGTCACACGTCACACGTCACACGTCACACGTCACACGTCACATGTCACACGTCACACATCATCACACGTCATCACACGTCATCACACGTCATTACACGTCATCACACGTCATCACACGTCATCACACGTCATCACACGTCACACGTCACACGTCATCACACGTCACCACACGTCATCACACGTCATTACACGTCATCACACGTCATCACACGTAATCACACGTCATCACACGTCATCACACGTCATCACACGTCATTACACGTCATCACACGTCATTACACGTCATCACACGTCATCACACGTCATCACACGTCATCACACGTCACACGTCACACGTCATCACACGTCATCACACGTCATTACACGTCATCACACGTCATCACACGTCATCACACGTCATCACACGTCATCACACGTCATCACACGTCATCACACGTCACACGTCACACGTCATCACACGTCATCACACATCACACGTAATCACACGTCATCACACGTCATCACACGTCATCACACGTCATCACACGTCATCACACGTCATCACACGTCATCACACGTCATCAACGTCATCACACGTCATCACACGTCATCACACGTCACACGTCATCACACGTCATCACACGTCATCACACGTCATCACACGTCATCACACGTCATCACACGTCACACGTCATCACACATCACACGTCATCACACGTCATCACACGTCATCACACGTCATCACACGTCATCACACGTCATCACACGTCATCACACGTCATCACACGTCATCACACGTCATCACACGTCATCACACGTCATCACACGTCATCACACGTCATCACACGTCACACGTCATCACACGTCATCACACGTCACACGTCACTCGTCATCACACGTCATCACACGTCATCACTCGTCATCACACGTCTTCACACGTCATCACACGTCATCACACGTCATCACACGTCATCACACGTCATCACACGTCATCACACGTCATCACCCGTCATCACACGTCATCACACGTCATCACACGTCATCACACGTCATCACATGTCATCACACGTCATCACACGTCATCACACGTCTTCACACGTCATCACACGTCATCACACGTCATCACATGTCATCACTCGTCATCACACGTCATCACGCGTCATCACACGTCATCACACGTCATCACACGTCATCAACGTACACGTCATCACACGTCATCACACGTCATCACACGTCATCACACGTCATCACACGTAATCACACTTCACACGTCATCACACGTCATCACACGTCATCACACGTCACACGTCACACGTCCACACGTCACACGTCACTCGTCACTCGTCACTCGTCACACGTCACACGTCACACGTCACACGTCACACGTCACACGTCACACTTCACACATCATCACACGTCATCACACGTCATCACACGTCATCACACGTCATCACACGTCATCACACGTCATCACACGTCATCACACGTCACACGTCATCACACGTCATTACACGTCATCACACGTCATCACACGTCACACGTCCTCACGTAACACGTACCTCACACGTCACACGTCACTCGTCACTCGTCACTCGTCACTCGTCACTCGTCACTCGTCACTCGTCAGTCGTCACACGTCACACGTCACACGTCACACGTCACAAGTCACAAGTCACACGTCACACATCATCACACGTCCATCACACGTCATCACACGTCATCATACGTCATCACACGTCATCACGCGTCATACCACGTCATCACACGTCATCACACGTCATCACACGTCATCACACGTCATCACACGTCACACGTCACACGTCATCACACGTCATCACACGTCATCACACGTCATCACACGTCATCACACGTCGTCACACGTCACACGTCATCACACGTCATCTCACGTCATCACACGTCATCACACGTCATCACACGTCATCACACGTAATCACACTTCACACGTCATCACACGTCATCACACGTCATCACACGTCACACGTCACACGTCACACGTCACTCGTCACTCGTCACTCGTCACACGTCACACGTCACACGTCACACGTCACACGTCACACGTCACACGTCACACATCATCACACGTCATCACACGTCATCACACGTCATCACACGTCATCACACGTCATCACACGTCATCACACGTCATCACACGTCATCACACGTCATCACACGTCACACGTCACACGTCACACGTCACACGTCACACGTAACTCGTCACTTGTCACTCGTCACTCGTCACTCGTCACTCGTCACACGTCACACGTCACACGTCGCACATCATCACACGTCCGCACAACATCACACGTCATCACACGTCATCACACGTCATCACACGTCATCACATGTCATCACACGTCATCACACGTCATCACACGTCATCACACGTCATCACACGTCATCACACGTCATCACACGTCATCACCCGTCATCAACGTCATCACACGTCATCACACGTCATCACACGTCGTCACACGTCACACGTCATCACACGTCATCTCACGTCATCACACGTCATCACACGTCATCACATGTCATCACACGTCATCACACGTCATCACACGTCATCACACGTCATCACACGTCATTACACGTCATCACACGTCGTCACACGTCACACGTCACACGTCACACGTCACTCGTCACTCGTCACTCGTCACTCGTCACTCGTCACTCGTCACTCGTCACACGTCACACGTCACACGTCACACGTCACACATCATCACACGTCATCACACGTCATCACACGACATCACACGTCATCACACATCATCACACGTCATCACACGTCATCACACGTCATCACACGTCATCACACGTCATCACACGTCATCACACGTCATCTCACGTCACACGTCACACGTCACACGTCACACGTCACACGTCACTCGTCACTCGTCACTCGTCACTCGTCACACGTCACACGTCACACGTCACACGTCACACGTCACACGTCACACGTCACACGTCACACGTCACACATCATCACACGTCATCACACGTCATCACACGTCATCACACGTCATCACACGTCATCACACGTCATCACACGTCATCACACGTCATCACACGTCATCACACGTCACACGTCATCACACGTCATCACACGTCATCACACGTCACACGTCACTCGTCACTCGTCACTCGTCACTCGTCACTCGTCACTCGTCACTCGTCACACGTCACACGTCACACGTCACACGTCACACGTCACACATCATCACACGTCATCACACGTCATCACACGTCATCACACGTCATCACACGTCATCACACGTCACACGTCACACGTCATCACACGTCATCACTCGTCATCACACGTCATTACACGTCATCACACGGTCATCACACGTAATCACACGTCATCACACGTCATCACACGTCATCACACGTCATCACACGTCATCACACGTCATTACACGTCATCAAACGTCATTACACGTCATCACACGTCATTACACGTCATCACACGTCATCACACGTCATCACACGTCATCACACGTCACACGTCACACGTCATCACACGTCATCACACGTCATCACACGTCATCACACGTCATCACACGTCATCACACGTCATCACACGTCATCACACGTCATCACACGTCATCACACGTCATCACACGTCATCACACGTCATCACACGTCATCACACGTCATCACACGTCACACGTCACACGTCATCACACGTCATCACACGTCATCACACGTCATCACACGTCATCACACGTCATCACACGTCATCACACGTCATCACACGTCATCACACGTCATCACACGTCATCACACGTCATCACACGTCATCAACGTCATCACACGTCATCACACGTCACACGTCATCACACGTCATCACACGTCATCTCACGTCATCACACGTCATCACACGTCATCACTCGTCAGCACACGTCATCACACGTCATCACACGTCATCACACGTCATCACACGTCATTACACGTCATCACACGTCATTGCACGTCATCACACGTCATCACACGTCATCACACGTCATCACACGTCATTACACGTCATCACACGTCATTACACGTCATCACACGTCATCACACGTCATCACACGTCACACGTCATACATCATCACACGTCATCACACGTCATGACACGTCATCAAAAGTCATCACACGTCATCACACGTCATCACACGTCATCACACGTCACACGTCATCACACGTCATCACACGTCATCACACGTCATCACACGTCACTCGTCACTCGTCACTCGTCACTCGTCACTCGTCACACGTCACACGTCACACGTCACACGTCACACGTCACACGTCACACATCATCACACGTCATCACACGTCATCACATGTCATCACTCGTCATCACACGTCATCACGCGTCATCACACGTCATCACACGTCATCACACGTCATCACACGTCATCACACGTCATCACACGTCATCACACGTAATCACACTTCACACGTCATCACACGTCATCACACGTCATCACACGTCACACGTCACACGTCACACGTCACACGTCACTCGTCACTCGTCACTCGTCACTCGTCACACGTCACACGTCACACGTCACTCGTCACTCGTCACTCGTCAGTCGTCACACGTCACACGTCACACGTCACACGTCACACGTCACACGTCACAAGTCACACGTCACACATCATCACACGTCATCACACGTCATCACACGTCATCATACGTCATCACACGTCATCACACGTCATCACACGTCATCACACGTCATCACACGTCACACGTCACACGTCATCACACGTCATCACACGTCATCACACGTCATCACACGTCATCACACGTCATCACACGTCATCACACGTCATCACACGTCATCACACGTCGTCACACGTCACACGTCATCACACGTCATCTCACGTCATCACACGTCATCACACGTCATCACACGTCATCACACGTCATCACACGTCATCACACGTAATCACACGTCATCACACGTCATCACACGTCATCACACGTAATCACACTTCACACGTCATCACACGTCACACGTCACACGTCACACGTCACTCGTCACTCGTCACTCGTCACACGTCACACGTCACACGTCACACGTCACACGTCACACATCATCACACGTCATCACACGTCATCACACGTCATCACACGTCATCACACGTCATCACACGTCATCACACGTCATCACACGTCATCACACGTCACACGTCACACGTCACACGTCACACGTCACACGTAACTCGTCACTCGTCACTCGTCACTCGTCACTCGTCACTCGTCACACGTCACACGTCCACACGTCGCACATCATCACACGTCGCACAACATCACACGTCATCACACGTCATCACACGTCATCACACGTCATCACATGTCATCACACGTCATCACACGTCATCACACGTCATCACACGTCATCACACGTCATCACCCGTCATCAACGTCATCACACGTCATCACACGTCGTCACACGTCACACGTCATCACACGTCATCTCACGTCATCACACGTCATCACACGTCATCACATGTCATCACACGTCATCACACGTCATCACACGTCATCACACGTCATCACACGTCACACGTCATCACACGTCATCACACGTCATCACACTACATTACACGTCATCACACGTCGTCACACGTCACACGTCACACGTCACACGTCACTCGTCCACTCGTCACTCGTCACTCGTCACTCGTCACTCGTCACTCGTCACTCGTCACACGTCACACGTCACACGTCACACGTCACACATCATCACACGTCATCACACGTCATCACACGTTATCACACATCATCACACGTCATCACACGTCATCACACGTCATCACACGTCATCACACGTCATCACACGTCATCACACGTCATCACACGTCCATCTCACGTCACACGTCACACGTCACACGTCACACGTCACACGTCACTCGTCACTCGTCACTCGTCACACGTCACACGTCACACGTCACACGTTACACGTCACACGTGTACGTCACACATCATCACACGTCATCACACGTCATCACACGTCATCACACGTCATCACACGTCATCACACGTCATCACACGTCATCACACGTCACACGTCATCACACGTCATCACACGTCATCACACGTCACACGTCACTCGTCACTCGTCACTCGTCACTCGTCACTCGTCACTCGTCACTCGTCACTCGTCACTCGTCACACGTCACACGTCACACGTCCACACGTCACACATCATCACACGTCATCACACGTCATCACACGTCATCACACGTCATCACACGTCACACGTCACACGTCATCACACGTCATCACACGTCATTACACGTTATCACACGTCATCACACGTAATCACACGTCATCACACGTCATCACACGTCATCACACGTCATCACACGTCATCACACGTCATCACACGTCATCACACGTCATTACACGTCATCACACGTCATTACACGTCATCACACGTCATCACACGTCATCACACGTCATCACACGTCACACGTCACACGTCATCACACGTCATCACACGTCATCACACGTCATCACACGTCATCACACGTCATCACACGTCATCACACGTCATCACACGTCATCACACGTCATCACACGTCACACGTCACACGTCATCACACGTCATCACACGTCATCACACGTCATCACACATCACACGTCATCACACGTCATCACACGTCATCACACGTCATCACACGTCATCACACGTCATCACACGTCATCACACGTCATCACACGTCATCACACGTCATCACACGTCATCAACGTCATCACACGTCATCACACGTCACACGTCATCACACGTCATCACACGTCATCTCACGTCATCACACGTCATCACACGTCATCACTCGTCATCGCACGTCATCACACGTCATCACACGTCATCACACGTCATCACACGTCATTACACGTCATCACACGTCATTGCACGTCATCACACGTCATCACACGTCATCACACGTCATCACACGTCATTACACGTCATCACACGTCATTACACGTCATCACACGCCATCACACGTCATCACACGTCATCACACGTCACACGTCACACATCATCACACGTCATCACACGTCATGACACGTCATCAAAGGTCATCACACGTCATCACACGTCATCACACGTCATCACACGTCACACGTCATCACACGTCATCACACTTCATCACACGTCACTCGTCACTCGTCACTCGTCACTCGTCACTCGTCACTCGTCACTCGTCACACGTCACACGTCACACGTCACACGTCACACGTCACACGTCACACATCATCACACGTCATCACACGTCATCACACGTCATCACACGTCATCACACGTCACACGTCACACGTCATCACACGTCATCACACGTCATTACACGTCATCACACGTCATCACACGTAATCACACGTCATCACACGTCATCACACGTCATCACACGTCATCACATGTCATCACACGTCATCACACGTCATCACACGTCATTACACGTCATCACACGTCATTACACGTCATCACACGTCATCACACGTCATCACACGTCATCACACGTCACACGTCACACGTCATCACACGTCATCACACGTCATCACACGTCATCACACGTGTTCACACGTCATCACACGTCATCACACGTCATCACACGTCGTCACACGTCATCACACGTCATCACACGTCATCACACGTCATCACACGTCATCACACGTCATCACACGTCATCACACATCACACGTCATCACACGTCATCACACGTCATCACACGTCATCACACGTCATCACACGTCATCACACGTCATCACACGTCATCACACGTCATCACACGTAATCAACGTCATCATACGTCATCACACGTCATCACACGTCACACGTCATCACACGTCATCACACGTCATCACACGTAATCGCTTGTCATCACACGTCATCACACGTCATCACACGTCATCACACGTCATCACACGTCATCACACGTCATCACACGTCCACACGTCACACGTCATCACACGTCATCACACGTCATCACACGTCACACGTCACACGTCACACGTCACTCGTCACTCGTCACTCGTCACTCGTCACTCGTCACTCGTCACACGTCACACGTCATACGTCACACGTCACACGTAACACATCATCACACGTCATCACACGTCATCACACGTCATCCCACGTCATCACACGTCACACGTCACTCGTTACTCGTCACTCGTCACTCGTCACTCGTCACTCGTCACTCGTCACTCGTCACTCGTCACTCGTCCACTCGTCACACGACACACGTCACACGTCACACGTCACACATCATCACACGTCATCACACGTCATCACACGTCATTACACGTCATCACACGTCATCACACGTCATCACACGTAATCACACGTCATCACACGTCACACGTCCACACGTCATCACACGTCATCACACGTCATTATACGTCATCACACGTCATCACACGTAATCACACGTCATCACACGTCATCACACGTCATTACACGTCATCACACGTCATCACACGTCATTACACGTCATCACACGTCATCACACGTCATCACACGTCATCACACGTCATTACACGTCATCACACGTCATCACACGTCACACGTCATCACACGTCATCACACATCACACGTCATCACACGTCATCACACGTCACACGTCACACGTCATCACACGTCATCACACGTCACACGTCACACGTCACACGTCACTCGTCACTCGTCACTCGTCACACGTCACACGTCACACGTCACACGTCACACGTCACACGTCACACGTCACACGTCACACGTCACACGTCACACATCATCACACGTCATCACACGTCATCACACGTCATCACACGTCATCACACGTCATCACACGTCATCACACGTCATCACACGTCATCACACGTCACACGTCATCATACGTCATCACACGTCATCACACTTCACACGTCACTCGTCACTCGGTCACTCGTCACTCGTCACTCGTCACTCGTCACTCGTCACACGTCACACGTCACACGTCACACGTCCACACGTCACACGTCACACGTCACACGTCACACATCATCACACGTCATCACACGTCATCACACGTCATCACACGTCACACGTCACACGTCATCACACGTCATCACACGTCATCACACGTCATTACACGTCATCACACGTCATCACACGTAATCACACGTCATCACACGTCATCACACGTCATCACACGTCATCACACGTCATCACACGTCATCACACGTCATCACACGTCATTACACGTCATCACACGTCATTACACGTCATCACACGTCATCACACGTCATCACACGTCATCACACGTCACACGTCACACGTCATCACACGTCATCACACGTCATCACACGTCATCAACGTCATCACACGTCATCACACGTCATCACACGTCATCACACGTCATCACACGTCACACGTCACACGTCATCACACGTCATCACACGTCATCACACGTCATCACACGTCATCACACATCACACGTCATCACACCGTCATCACACGTCATCACACTTCATCACACGTCATCACACGTCATCACACGTCATCACACGTCATCACACGTCATCACACGTCATCACACGTCATTACACGTCATCACACGTCATCACACGTCATCTCACGTCATCACACGGCATCACACGTCATCACTCGTCATCACACGTCATCACACGTCATCACACGTCATCACACGTCATCACACGTCATCACACGTCATCACACGTCATCACACGTCATCACACGTCATTACACGTCATCACACGTCATGGCACGTCATCACACGTCATCACACGTCATCACACGTCATCACACGTCATTACACGTCATCACACGTCATTACACGTCATCACACGTCATCACACGTCATCACACGTCATCACACGTCACACGTCACACATCATCACAAGTCATCACACGTCATCACACGTCATCACACGTCATCACACGTCATCACACGTCATCACACGTCACACGTCATCACACGTCATCACACGTCATCACACGTCACACGTCACTCGTCACTCGTCACTCGTCAATCGTTACTCGTCACTCGTCACTCGTCACACGTCACACGTCACACGTCACACGTCACACGTCACACATCATCACACGTCCATCACACGTCATCACACGTCATCAAACGTCATCACACGTCATCACACGTCACACGTCACACGTCATCACACGTCATCACACGTCATCACACGTCATCACACGTCATTACACGTCATCACACGTCATCACACGTAATCACACGTCATCACACGTCATCACACGTCATCACATTCTCACACGTCATCACACGTCATCACACGTCATTACACGTCATCACACGTCATTACACGTCATCACACGTCATCACACGTCATCACACGTCATCACACGTCATCACACGTCATCACACGTCATCACACGTCACACGTCACACGTCATCACACGTCATCACACGTCATTACAGGTCATCACACGTCATCACACGTCATCACACGTCATCACACGTCATCACACGTCATCACACGTCACACGTCACACGTCATCACACGTCATCACACGTCATCACACGTCATCACACGTCATCACACATCACACGTCATCATACGTCATCACACGTCATCACACGTCATCACACGTCATCACACGTCATCACACGTCATCACACGTCATCACACGTCATCAACGTCATCACACGTCATCACACGTCACACGTCATCACACGTCATCACACGTCATCTCACGTCATCACACGTCATCACACGTCATCACTCGTCATCACACGTCATCACACGTAATCACTTGTCATCACACGTCATCACACGTCATCACACGTCATCACACGTCATCACACGTCATCACACGTCATCACACGTCATCACACGTCATCACACGTCATCACACGTCATCACACGTCACACGTCACACGTCATCACACGTCATCACACGTCATCACACGTCACACGTCACACGTCACACGTCACTCGTCACTCGTCACTCGTCACTCGTCACTCGTCACACGTCACACGTCATACGTCACACGTCACACGTCACACATCATCACACGTCATCACACGTCATCACACGTTATCACACGTCATCACACGTCACACGTCACTCGTCACTCGTCACTCGTCACTCGTCACTCGTCACTCGTCACTCGTCACACGTCACACGTCACACGTCACACGTCACACGTCACACATCATCACACGTCATCACACGTCATCACACGTCATTACACGTCATCACACGTCATCACACGTCATCACACGTCATCACACGTCATCACACGTCATCACACGTCATCACACGTCACACGTCACACGTCATCACACGTCATCACACGTCATCACACGTCATTACACGTCATCACACGTCATCACACGTAATCACACGTCATCACACGTCATCACACGTCATCACACGTCATCACACGTCATTACACGTCATCACACGTCATTACACGTCATCACACGTCATCACACGTCATCACACGTCATCACACGTCACACGTCACACGTCATCACACGTCATCACACGTCATCACACGTCATTACACGTCATCACACGTCATCACACGTCATCACACGTCATCAGACGTCTTCACACGTCATCACACGTCATTACACGTCATCACACGTCATCACACGTCACACGTCACACGTCATCACACGTCATCACACATCACACGTCATCACACGTCATCACACGTCATCACACGTCATCACACGTCATCACACGTCATCAACGTCATCACACGTCATCACACGTCATCACACGTCACACGTCATCACACGTCATCTCACGTCATCACACGTCATCACACGTCATCACACGTCATCACTCGTTCATCACACGTCATCACACGTAATCACTTGTCATCACACGTCATCACACGTCATCACACGTCATCACACGTCATCACACGTCATCACACGTCACACGTCACACGTCATCACACGTCATCACACGTCATCACACGTCACACGTCACACGTCACTCGTCACTAGTCACTCGTCACTCGTCACACGTCACACGTCACACGTCACACGTCATCACACGTCATCACACGTCATCACACGTCATCACACGTCACACGTCATCACACGTCATCACACGTCATCACACGTCATCACACGTCACACGTCACACGTCACACGTCACACGTCACTCGTCACTCGACACTCGTCACACGTCACACGCCACACGTCACACGTCACACGTCACACGTCACACATTATCACACGTCATCACACGTCATCACACGTCATCACACGTCATCACACGTCATCACACGTCATCACACGTCATCACACGTCATCACACGTCATCACACGTCCATCACACGTCATCACACGTCATCACACGTCATCACACGTAATCACACGTAATCACACGTCATCACACGTCATCACACGTCATCTCACGTCATCACACGTCATCACACGTCACACGTCACACGTCATCACACGTCATCACACGTCACACGTCACTCGTCATCACACGTCATCACACGTCATCACTCGTCTTCACACGTCTTCACACGTCATCACACGTCAACACACGTAATCACCCGTCATCACACGTCATCACACGTCATCACACGTCATCACACGTCACACGTCACACGTCATCACACGTCATCACACGTCATCACACGTCATCACACGTCACACGTCATCACACGTCATCACACGTCATCACACGTCATCACACGTCATCACACGTCATCACCCGTCATCACACGTCATCACACATCATCACACGTCATCACACGTCATCACACGTCATCACACGTCACACGTCACACGTCACACGTCACTCGTCACTCGTCACTCGTCACTCGTCACACGTCACACGTCACACGTCACACGTCACACGTCACACATCATCACACGTCATCACACGTCATCACACGTCATCACATGTCATCACACGTCATCACACGTCACACGTCATCACACGTCATCACACGTCATCACACGTCATCACACGTCACACGTCACACGTCACACGTCACACGTCACACGTCACACGTCACTCGTCACTCGTCACTCGTCACTCGTCACTCGTCACTCGTCACTCATCACTCGTCAGTCGTCACACGTCACACGTCACAAGTCACACGTCACACATCATCACACGTCATCACACGTCATCACACGTCATCATACGTCATCACACGTCATCACACGTCATCACACGTCATCACACGTCACACGTCACACGTCATCACACGTCATCACACGTCATCACACGTCATCACACGTCATCACACGTCGTCACACGTCACACGTCATCGCACGTCATCTCACGTCATCACACGTCATCACACGTCATCACACGTCATCACACGTAATAAAACGTCATCACACGTCATCACACGTCATCACACGTAATCAGACTTCACACGTCATCACACGTCATCACACGTCATCACACGTCACACGTCACACGTCACACGTCACACGTCACTCGTCACTCGTCACTCGTCACTCGTCACACGTCACACGTCACACGTCACACGTCACACGTCACACGTCACACGTCACACGTAACTCGTCACTCGTCACTCGTCACTCGTCACTCGTCACTCGTCACTCGTCACACGTCACACGTCGCACATCATCACACGTCGCACATCATCACACGTCATCACACGTCATCACACGTCATCACACGTCATCACACGTCATCACACGTCATCACACGTCATCACACGTCATCACACGTCATCACCCGTCATCAACGTCATCACACGTCATCACACGTCATCACACGTCGTCACACGTCACACGTCATCACACGTCATCTCACGTCATCACACGTCATCACACGTCATCACATGTCATCACACGTCATCACACGTCATCACACGTCATCACACGTCACACGTCATCACACGTCATCACACGTCATCACACGTCATCACACGTCATTACACG
The DNA here is from genome assembly GCA_036321655.1 of Quercus alba. Lineage (NCBI taxonomy): Eukaryota > Viridiplantae > Streptophyta > Magnoliopsida > Fagales > Fagaceae > Quercus > Quercus alba. The sequence continues at coordinate 45,981 of JAYJMT010000099.1, forward strand.
TCATCACACGTCGTCACACGTCACACGTCACACGTCACACGTCACTCGTCACCCGTCACTCGTCACTCGTCACTCGTAACTCGTCACTCGTCACACATCACACGTCACACGTCACACGTCACACGTCATCACACGTCACACGTCACTCGTCATCACACGTCATCACACGTCATCACTCGTCTTCACACGTCTTCACACGTCATCACACGTCAACACAGGTAATCACCCGTCATCACACGTCATCACACGTCATCACACGTCATCACACGTCATCACACGTCACACGTCACACGTCATCACACGTCATCACACGTCATCACACGGCACACGTCATCACACGTCATCACACGTCATCACACGTCATCACCCGTCATCACACGTCATCACACGTCATCACACATCATCACACGTCATCACACGTCATCACACGTCATCACATGTCATCACACGTCATCACACGTCATCACACGTCATCACACGTCTTCACACGTCATCTCACGTCATCACACGTCATCACACGTCATCACTCGTCATCAAACGTCATCACGCGTCATCACACGTCATCACACGTCATCACACGTCACACGTCATCACACGTCATCACACGTCATCACACGTCGTCACACGTCATCACACGTCATCACACGTAATCACACTTCACACGTCATCACAAGTCATCACACGTCATCACACGTCACACGTCACACGTCACACGTCACTCGTCACTCGTCACTCGTCACTCGTCACACGTCACATGTCACTCGTCACACGTCACACGTCACACGTCACACATCATCACACGTCATCACACGTCATCACACGTCATCACACGTCATCACACGTCATCACACATCACACGTCATCACACGTCATCACACGTTATCACACGTCATCACACGTCATCACACGTCATCACACGTCACACGTCACACGTCACACGTCACACGTCATACGTCACTCGTCACTCGTCACTCGTCACTCGTCACTCGTCACTCGTCACTCGTCACTCGTCAGTCGTCACACGTCACACGTCACAAGTCACACGTCACACATCATCACACGTCATCACACGTCATCATACGTCATCACACGTCATCACACGTCATCACACGTCACACGTCACACGTCATCACACGTCATCACACGTCATCACACGTCGTCACACGTTACACGTCATCGCACGTCATCTCACGTCATCACACGTCATCACACGTCATCACACGTCATCACACGTAATCACACGTCATCACACGTCATCACACGTCATCACACGTAATCAGACTTCACACGTCATCACACGTCATCACACGTCATCACACGTCACACGTCACACGTCACACGTCACACGTCACTCGTCACTCGTCACTCGTCACTCGTCACTCGTCACACGTCACACGTCACACGTCACACGTCACACGTCACACGTCACACATCATCACACGTCATCACACGTCATCACACGTCATCACACGTCATCACACGTCATCACACGTCATCACACGTCATCACACGTCACACGTCACACGTCACACGTCACACGTAACTCGTCACTCGTCACTCGTCACTCGTCACTCGTCACTCGTCACTCGTCACTCGTCACACGTCACACGTCACACGTCACACGTCACACGTCACACATCATCACACGTCATCACACGTCACACGTCATACATCATCACACGTCATCACACGTCATGACACGTCATCAAAAGTCATCACACGTCATCACACGTCATCACACGTCATCACACGTCACACGTCATCACACGTCATCACACGTCATCACACGTCATCACACGTCACTCGTCACTCGTCACTCGTCACTCGTCACTCGTCACTCGTCACACGTCACACGTCACACGTCACACGTCACACGTCACACGTCACACATCATCACACGTCATCACACGTCATCACACGTCATCACATGTCATCACTCGTCATCACACGTCATCACGCGTCATCACACGTCATCACACGTCATCACACGTCATCACACGTCATCACACGTCATCACACGTCATCACACGTCATCACACGTAATCACACTTCACACGTCATCACACGTCATCACACGTCATCACACGTCACACGTCACACGTCACACGTCACACGTCACTCGTCACTCGTCACTCGTCACTCGTCACACGTCACACGTCACACGTCACTCGTCACTCGTCACTCGTCAGTCGTCACACGTCACACGTCACACGTCACACGTCACAAGTCACACGTCACACATCATCACACGTCATCACACGTCATTACACGTCATCATACGTCATCACACGTCATCACACGTCATCACACGTCATCACACGTCATCACACGTCACACGTCACACGTCATCACACGTCATCACACGTCATCACACGTCATCACACGTCATCACACGTCATCACACGTCATCACACGTCATCACACGTCGTCACACGTCACACGTCATCACACGTCATCTCACGTCATCACACGTCATCACACGTCAATCACACGTCATCACACGTCATCACACGTCATCACACGTCATCACACGTAATCACACTTCACACGTCATCACACGTCACACGTCACACGTCACACGTCACTCGTCACTCGTCACTCGTCACACGTCACACGTCACACGTCACACGTCACACGTCACACATCATCACACGTCATCACACGTCATCACACGTCATCACACGTCATCACACGTCATCACACGTCATCACACGTCATCACACGTCATCACACGTCATCACACGTCACACGTCACACGTCACACGTCACACGTCACACGTAACTCGTCACTCGTCACTCGTCACTCGTCACTCGTCACTCGTCACTCGTCACTCGTCACACGTCACACGTCACACGTCGCACATCATCACACGTCGCACAACATCACACGTCATCACACGTCATCACACGTCATCACACGTCATCACATGTCATCACACGTCATCACACGTCATCACACGTCATCACACGTCATCACCCGTCATCAACGTCATCACACGTCATCACACGTCGTCACACGTCACACGTCATCACACGTCATCTCACGTCATCACACGTCATCACACGTCATCACATGTCATCAGACGTCATCACACGTCATCACACGTCATCACACGTCATCACACGTCACACGTCATCACACGTCATCACACGTCATCACACGTCATTACACGTCATCACACGTCGTCACACGTCACACGTCACACGTCACACGTCACTCGTCACTCGTCACTCGTCACTCGTCACTCGTCACTCGTCACACGTCACACGTCACACGTCACACGTCACACATCATCACACGTCATCACACGTCATCACACGTCATCACACGTTATCACACATCATCACACGTCATCACACGTCATCACACGTCATCACACGTCATCACACGTCATCACACGTCATCACACGTCATCTCACGTCACACGTCACACGTCACACGTCACACGTCACACGTCACACGTCACTCGTCACTCGTCACTCGTCACACGTCACACGTCACACGTCACACGTTACACGTCACACGTGTACGTCACACATCATCACACGTCATAACACGTCCATCACACGTCATCACACGTCATCACACGTCATCACACGTCATCACACGTCATCACACGTCATCACACGTCATCACACGTCACACGTCATCACACGTCATCACACGTCACACGTCACTCGTCACTCGTCACTCGTCACTCGTCACTCGTCACTCGTCACTCGTCACACGTCACACGTCACACGTCACACGTCACACGTCACACGTCACACGTCACACATCATCACACGTCATCACACGTCATCACACGTCATCACACGTCATCACACGTCACACGTCACACGTCATCACACGTCATCACACGTCATTACACGTTATCACACGTCATCACACGTAATCACACGTCATCACACGTCATCACACGTCATCACACGTCATCACACGTCATCACACGTCATCACACGTCATTACACGTCATCACACGTCATTACACGTCATCACACGTCATCACACGTCATCACACGTCATCACACGTCATCACACGTCACACGTCATCACACGTCATCACACGTCATCACACGTCATCACACGTCATCACACGTCATCACACGTCATCACACGTCATCACACGTCATCACACGTCATCACACGTCACACGTCACACGTCATCACACGTCATCACACGTCTTCACACGTCATCACACGTCATCACACATCACACGTCATCACACGTCATCACACGTCATCACACGTCATCACACGTCATCACACGTCATCACACGTCATCACACGTCATCACACGTCATCACACGTCATCACACGTCATCACACGTCATCACACGTCATCAACGTCATCACACGTCATCACACGTCACACGTCATCACACGTCATCACACGTCATCTCACGTCATCACACGTCATCACTCGTCATCGCACGTCATCACACGTCATCACACGTCATCACACGTCATCACACGTCATTACACGTCATCACACGTCATTGCACGTCATCACACGTCATCACACGTCATCACACGTCATCACACGTCATTACACGTCATCACACGTCATTACACGTCATCACACGTCATCACACGTCATCACACGTCATCACACGTCACACGTCACACATCATCACACGTCATCACACGTCATGACACGTCATCAAAGGTCATCACACGTCATCACACGTCATCACACGTCATCACACGTCACACGTCATCACACGTCATCACAAGTCATCACACGTCACTCGTCACTCGTCACTCGTCACTCGTCACTCGTCACTCGTCACACGTCACACGTCACACGTCACACGTCACACGTCACACGTCACACATCATCACACGTCATCACACGTCATCACACGTCATCACACGTCATCACACGTCACACGTCACACGTCATCACACGTCATCACACGTCATTACACGTCATCACACGTCATCACACGTAATCACACGTCATCACACGTCATCACACGTCATCACACGTCATCACATGTCATCACACGTCATCACACGTCATTACACGTCATCACACGTCATTACACGTCATCACACGTCATCACACGTCATCACACGTCATCACACGTCACACGTCACACGTCATCACACGTCATCACACGTCATCACACGTCATCACACGTGTTCACACGTCATCACACGTCATCACACGTCATCACACGTCATCACACGTCGTCACACGTCATCACACGTCATCACACGTCATCACACGTCATCACACGTCATCACACGTCATCACACGTCATCACACATCACACGTCATCACACGTCATCACACGTCATCACACGTCATCACACGTCATCACACGTCATCACACGTCATCACACGTCATCACACGTCATCACACGTCATCACACGTCATCACACGTAATCAACGTCATCATACGTCATCACACGTCATCACACGTCACACGTCATCACACGTCATCACACGTCATCTCACGTCATCACACGTCATCACACGTCATCACTCGTCATCACACGTCATCACACGTAATCGCTTGTCATCACACGTCATCACACGTCATCACACGTCATCACACGTCATCACACGTCATCACACGTCATCACACGTCATCACACGTCATCACACGTCATCACACGTCATCACACGTCATCACACGTCACACGTCACACGTCATCACACGTCATCACACGTCATCACACGTCACACGTCACACGTCACACGTCACTCGTCACTCGTCACTCGTCACTCGTCACTCGTCACTCGTCACACGTCACACGTCATACGTCACACGTCACACGTAACACATCATCACACGTCATCACACGTCATCACACGTCATCCCACGTCATCACACGTCACACGTCACTCGTTACTCGTCACTCGTCACTCGTCACTCGTCACTCGTCACTCGTCACTCGTCACTCGTCACTCGTCACACGACACACGTCACACGTCACACGTCACACATCATCACACGTCATCACACGTCATCACACGTCATTACACGTCATCACACGTCATCACACGTCATCACACGTCATCACACGTCATCACACGTCACACGTCACACGTCATCACACGTCATTATACGTCATCACACGTCATCACACGTAATCACACGTCATCACACGTCATCACACGTCATTACACGTCATCACACGTCATCACACGTCATTACACGTCATCACACGTCATCACACGTCATCACACGTCATTACACGTCATCACACGTCATCACACGTCACACGTCACACGTCATCACACGTCATCACACATCACACGTCATCACACGTCATCACACGTCACACGTCACACGTCATCACACGTCATCACACGTCACACGTCACACGTCACTCGTCACTCGTCACTCGTCACACGTCACACGTCACACGTCACACGTCACACGTCACACGTCACACGTCACACGTCACACGTCACACATCATCACACGTCATCACACGTCATCACACGTCATCACACGTCATCACACGTCATCACACGTCATCACACGTCATCACACGTCACACGTCATCATACGTCATCACACGTCATCACACTTCACACGTCACTCGTCACTCGTCACTCGTCACTCGTCACACGTCACACGTCACACGTCACACGTCACACGTCAACCGTCACACGTCACACATCATCGCACGTCATCACACGTCATCACACGTCATCACACGTCATCACACGTCACACGTCACACGTCATCACACGTCATCACACGTCATCACACGTCATTACACGTCATCACACGTCATCACACGTAATCACACGTCATCACACGTCATCACACGTCATCACACGTCATCACACGTCATCACACGTCATCACACGTCATTACACGTCATCACACGTCATTACACGTCATCACACGTCATCACACGTCATCACACGTCATCACACGTCACACGTCACACGTCATCACACGTCATCACACGTCATCACACGTCATCAAACGTCATCACACGTCATCACACGTCATCACACGTCATCACACGTCATCACACGTCACACGTCACACGTCATCACACGTCATCACACGTCATCACACGTCATCACACGTCATCACACATCACACGTCATCACACGTCATCACACGTCATCACACTTCATCACACGTCATCACACGTCATCACACGTCATCAACGTCATCACACGTCATCACACGTCATCACACGTCATCACACGTCATTACACGTCATCACACGTCATCACACGTCATCTCACGTCATCACACGGCATCACACGTCATCACTCGTCATCACACGTCATCACACGTCATCACACGTCATCACACGTCATCACACGTCATCACACGTCATCACACGTTATCACACGTCATTACACGTCATCACACGTCATGGCACGTCATCACACGTCATCACACGTCATCACACGTCATCACACGTCATCACACGTCATTACACGTCATCACACGTCATTACACGTCATCACACGTCATCACACGTCATCACACGTCACACGTCACACATCATCACAAGTCATCACACGTCATCACACGTCATCACACGTCATCACACGTCATCACACGTCATCACACGTCACACGTCATCACACGTCATCACACGTCATCACACGTCACACGTCACTCGTCACTCGTCACTCGTCACTCGTCACTCGTCACTCGTCACTCGTCACTCGTCACACGTCACACGTCACACGTCACACGTCACACATCATCACACGTCATCACACGTCATCACACGTCATCACACGTCATCACACGTCATCACACGTCACACGTCACACGTCATCACACGTCATCACACGTCATCACACGTCATCACACGTCATTACACGTCATCACACGTCATCACACGTAATCACACGTCATCACACGTCATCACACGTCATCACATTCTCACACGTCATCACACGTCATCACACGTCATTACACGTCATCACACGTCATTACACGTCATCACACGTCATCACACGTCATCACACGTCATCACACGTCATTACAGGTCATCACACGTCATCACACGTCATCACACGTCATCACACGTCATCACACGTCATCACACGTCACACGTCACACGTCATCACACGTCATCACACGTCATCACACGTCATCACACGTCATCACACGTCATCACACATCACACGTCATCATACGTCATCACACGTCATCACACGTCATCACACGTCATCACACGTCATCACACGTCATCACACGTCATCACACGTCATCAACGTCATCACACGTCATCACACGTCACACGTCATCACACGTCATCACACGTCATCTCACGTCATCACACGTCATCACACGTCATCACTCGTCATTACACGTCATCACACGTAATCACTTGTCATCACACGTCATCACACGTCATCACACGTCATCACACGTCATCACACGTCATCACACGTCATCACACGTCATCACACGTCATCACACGTCACACGTCACACGTCATCACACGTCATCACTCGTCATCACACGTCACACGTCACACGTCACACGTCACCTCGTCACTCGTCACTCGTCACTCGTCACACGTCACACGTCATACGTCACACGTCACACGCACACATCATCACACGTCATCACACGTCATCACACGTTATCACACGTCATCACACGTCACACGTCACTCGTCACTCGTCACTCGTCACTCGTCACTCGTCACTCGTCACTCGTCACACGTCACACGTCACACGTCACACGTCACACGTCACACATCATCACACGTCATCACACGTCATCACACGTCATTACACGTCATCACACGTCATCACACGTCATCACACGTCATCACACGTCATCACACGTCATCACACGTCACACGTCACACGTCATCACACGTCATCACACGTCATCACACGTCATTACACGTCATCACACGTCATCACACGTAATCACACGTCATCACACGTCATCACACGTCATCACACGTCATCACACGTCATCACACGTCATTACACGTCATCACACGTCATTACACGTCATCACACGTCATCACACGTCATCACACGTCATCACACGTCACACGTCACACGTCATCACACGTCATCACACGTCATCACACGTCATTACACGTCATCACACGTCATCACACGTCATCACACGTCATCAGACGTCATCACACGTCATCACACGTCATTACACGTCATCACACGTCATCACACGTCACACGTCACACGTCATCACACGTCATCACACATCACACGTCATCACACGTCATCACACGTCATCACACGTCATCACACGTCATCACACGTCATCACACGTCATCACACGTCATCACACGTCATCACCTGTCATCACGCTGTCACCGTCATCACACTCATCACCTGACATCACACGT
>JAYJMT010000101.1:0-54798 GCA_036321655.1 Quercus alba
CACGCGCTAACAACACGACAACTTGAGTGTCAACTTGAGCCAGTTGTTTGGTTAGATCTTCTGGCTCATCAACAACAAACTTCAAAATGCAACTCTTGAATCTTCTCTCCTCTTTCACTCGGAAATTCTTCTTAAAAAGGCGCAAAAAGGCTCCCTGTGTGAGATCTAACAAACTGTAGCATCAAAACTTGCTTGAGCAAAACCAAAAGCACGTGCTTCCTTGGAGCCCAATCACTTACTTAATTAAAGTTTGTTTTAACCAACTAATACTATTACTGCTTAATGTGTAACTCATGCACAGTTGACTTTTCTCTCTAGTTTCCAAACAAAATCGAAAGTTGGCGCAATAAAAAATCGTTTGCAAATAACGAAGAAGAGGACGAAAAATTGTTTGTGTGCTAAATTATACCTTTTAGATTGTAGTTTTAAGATAACGATAAGGGAATGAGTTCAAGCAATAAGTTAAAGAGGGCAGATTAATTATCAAGCAAACTGATGTGATCTCGTGAGAAGTTTTGTTCTTAATGCGCTACCACTTCTAATGAGCTAGAAAGTAGTAGGTCGGTTTGGGGCCCGGAATTGGGTGCAATATAACTCGTTGCCTCCAACGCACTAGCACACACAGACACACACACAATAACCTGCTCGCACGTGCTATATTGACATAGCTCTTTAATTCTTTATCACACATGAGAACTACTCGGAGACTGACTGACTGACTACTACTTTAATGGGCAAGATTGTTAGGCTTAACAAGTTCCATAACTAAACTCGAACCAGCAAAATGGCCAGAGAAGAGACTTGGAGAAGAGATTGGAGACGAAGAGAGAGAGAGAGCGAGAGAGGGAATCTAGATTAGGCAATTGGGAGGCTTCGTGTTGTGTAGGAAAGGATTGTTATTGAGCAAATATTTGTAGGTTAGCTAGCGGGCGGAAATTGAACTTTTGTCGCGCAAAAGATATAATAAGTTTCCTTCCTCCAACTCTTTCCTTCTAAGCTCTTCTCTCGCCAGCTTTGCGAGAGAGAGAGAGAGATTCAGAGCTAGTTGGAGAGATTTACTTTTTCAGGTAAGTTGATGCAGCGGCGGCGGCGGCTAGCTAAAGCAAAATGTGCTTCTGCTGCTTAAACATAAACTCTTTTTACAGCTCAGCTCAGTTCAGCCCAAAGAAGATGCCAACTTGAGCTCGAGCTGAGGCTGGCGCTGCTTAAACTTGAATGCCAGCAATTCAAGCAGCAAGTTAAATCCAAACTGATTGACTTATATCTACTTCTTCTCCTTCTCCTTCTTCTTCTCTAGCCTGAAGCTGTTGATTTTGCCATTGGGCTCTCGTTCAATTTACTTGCTTTGCTTTGCTTTGCGCTCATTTAGTTTCGTGTAGTTAGAGAGAAGAAATTGTTAACAAATGCGAATGAAAATGCTTCAATTGGAGCATCTGTTCAACATCACACATCATAAGGTAACTTGCATTTCACACTCACACAAACTACTACAAACTAAAATACTAATTTAAGCCCCAAAAGTAGGCAATTTAATTGACCAAACTGTTTGGTTAAATAGCTAGTTGGAGGTCTAAATGAATAGAGACAGACAGGCAGACAAAGAGGATGAAGGATGAGAAGTGAAAGAAGCGGAATAAGTTGTTGTTGTTGTTGTTGTTTGAGTGGCAAAATTGAAACTAAATTGGCTTTGAAAGAATGATTTGTTTTGATTAGTTGTTTGTTTTTTGGCGGCTTCATTGCTCTTTCTCCTTATTCTTAACTTAGCTTAACTTTGAGTTAGATGGTAAAAATAAGTAAGGCAAACGATAACACAATAATAAAACAACAACAACAACAACAACAACAACAAGCTCACCTTAGGAGCAATTCTCGTTTAGTTGATTAAAACATCTACCATGAGGAGCAATAAACTAATATTATTATTTGTGCACTATGAAGCTTTGTCGGCCAACGCGCGCACTCTGCAGCTCGCGCATTAACTCGAACGCCAACTTCCGGCGCCCTAAATGCCAACCATCCAAGCTACCAGCTGCTTGAATGGTGGCCAGCAACTTCTTCTCCAGCCATCCGAACAAAACTCTCTCTCTCTCTCTCTCTCGCCTCAAAATATATATATATATTCGCCATTCATAAATTCAACCAAAACTAAAAGACCCCAACGAACTCATTTCTCATAGTTGGAGTTGTTATTGTAGTTGCAGTGGCTGCAGAGGTGAACTTTTGGGGGCGAAATTCACCTGTCCACGAATTATCTTTGTTCAGCTTTGCTAGCTTCTTCTCTGGCGAGAGCCTAATGAGAAACGGAAGTTAGGTGAAAGAAGAAGCTCCGAAGGAAACAATTCCGTTCGCTACCCATTATGCTCGTGTCCTATTCAGCTCTATTTTAACTGCTACCATTGCCAGACAAACGAATACCTGTCTGAGTAACTTGAGCGAGCGACTAAAAGTTATTCTTCAAGCATGCAAATGAAAGGCGCTCTCTCTCTAATTTTATATATCATCATATCTTGCTTAGGTTGCGCATTGTATTTAGTTAGCTCGAGAGAACACAAACTATCTAGTATACAAGAGGAATAATTATGCCCGCTAATTGAATGCTTATCTCAGCACACACACACACACAACATGTCAACTTATACTTGTTGTGGCTCACAACATGTGCTACATTAAAATAACGCACAAATGCGTTTGAAATGCAAACTCAAAGCCTATGAGGCTTCTGCAACCAGCCTAATTAATTTGCTTGTTGTCGGAAGAAGCATCAAGCCACTTCTGCTTCTTCCGTCTCATTTACAGCCGCAAACTTCACGACACACGCAAACAATTATCATAAGTCAACAAATTAATTCCGAGTCTCGAAAGCGAGAGGTAAACTCTGTCTCTTTCCTTTTTGTTATTTATATTTTGTATATCAACCAAAGACAATGTAATTGTTGACACGACGAATTAGCGGCGGCGGTGGCGGCGGCCGGAAGTCAGCTGCACGAGACATGGGAGTAACACTGTCAGTTGCATTTCATTCACTTAAATGAAACACAAATAGATTAGAATAATAAACGAATTTAAAGCTTATAGAGAAAACCAACCCGAAACTAATTGTGATGTCTACACACAACTAATCACAAACTCTAAAATGAGCTCTCTGGAGTCAAGAATTTGCCCAATCTAATGCTTAGAACATAAAATAAGGAATCTCTGTTCGCATGTTATAACAATTAAACTAAAAATACTTACCTGAATTTGAAAACACGGCAACAACAATTCAGTGTCTTAATTAATTTCAATCTTGTGAACTATTCCCATTTGCGGCTGTTTATTGGCTGCTCACTGGAGATCTATGAATTGGATTTGCCCGAAAGCTTCTCGTTGTTTTCCTTTGCGACGATGTAGTTGCTGGTGATGCCTAAGCTCCGAGTTTTTCCCATTGAGTTAAGCCAATTTCCGGATCTCGATAAACCGCAACATTCAATTTCAAAATTCTCTCTCTCTCTTCACTTAAGTTTACTTCTAGGCTTCTTTTTCAACTCTTATTCAACTTGTCAGCCTAAAATCTAAGCTGTGAAAAATTGGTTTTAATGTAATTATGTTTCGTCAGTTTAAACTGATTACCTCAACAACTACAGCTAACTAAAGCTTCTAAACTTGTTCACACTTTCAAACTCTTGTAACTTTTTCGAAATCTTGCTCGACCGGATGTTGCTTCCAATTGATGGCTTGAATCAATATTAAACTATGAAAATTTTCAATCATCATAAAACTAGTTTTCTTAAACATTAACAAAACTGCAAAAATCAAATCAACTTCCTCTAATAAGCATCAAAAAGTGTTTCTCTCTCTCGCACTCTGATAGATCTTAAATCAGGTTGAAGTTTAGTGCGCAATTGCGTCAATACAAATCTAAAACTTTTGCCTATTGAGATTGCGTTTGGCCCCAAAATTGGCCTCGGCGACACCTGGCGGCCGCTTTCTACCAGTTTTCGCATTTGTAACAGGAATTGCTGAGTAACTTAGCGAACGTAGGAAAATTGATAATGTTTCCTAGGCAACAATTGTGAGCAACCAGCAATTGTATTTAAAAGAGACAATTGTCTTGTCAGCTGATCTTATTTTAATCTAAAAGATTGGAAATTATCTCAATAGAATAAAAGAAAAAATGATTATTAGTTAGTTAATTAACTTAAATATCATGTCTGGCGAAAGGGTAGAAGCTTCAAGAGGATTGTTGATGAAACTAAGCGATTATATGAAAGTTTGCTGAATAAATCGCTTGATGAAAAATTGCTCTCGAGGCCACCATTTAAATTTATACAAGATTTAGCCAAGAATGTAAGTAATCGACTTGAATAACATTTCAATCCTTACAATTCTGACCAATAACAGTTTTGTTCGATATTTATTAACCTGATTAAAATCAATCAAATTTGATTGCATAATAAATAGCTTTTAACAGAAACAAGAATCTTGAGGGATGTTTTTAATCCAAATGATTTCGACAATAAGAAAACAAGAATTTGGGATCGACGTATGAAAGTGGAATTTGTCCAGAAATTAATTGATTTTGTTGCCAATCATGAGCAACCAATTGTTGGTTGTGTTGCAACAAAAGTGGTTGCTGGCTTAGAGCCAAATAAAACAAACGAGTTGTTGCAATCATTGGCTAGAATTGCTCAAGCGAAATTAAATAATAATATTGAAACAACAAGACCGCGAACATTTACAAAACCACTATCGAGCAAATCTTCGACAAAAGTACAACAAAAATCGCCAAAGTCATCATTAACTGGATCCGGCGGAAGTAAGAGTTCACCCGTTACAAGTGCTAATATAAAATCAAATAACTCGAAAAAAGAAATAATTAATCAGAGGCGAACTTCTGGACAGTTAACTGCAGATAGCAGAAAATCGTCAATTAATAATAATAACAAAGCAATTAATTATTCGAACTCATCAATTGAACAATTGGTGCAACAAGAGCATCAACAAGCTTTAGATTCTCAAGAACAGTCAATTATAAAAAGGGACTCGCTTAAGCCTGTTGACAAGACACAAACTGAGAATTCAAGGTCGACGAATTATGAAACAATTTCGTCAACAAGATCGTCAGCAACATCAAGGCCTTCAAAACTTGATAGCTTAAAAAATGACCTCAAACAGCCTCAGTTTACTGTTGTGGTTTCAAGCGAAAGTGATATTTCAAAAGGTATCCAACATTTAAGAGCAAATCTCAAATTATTGCGTTCAAGTTTAATTGATATTAACGGAATTGAAGATCAACTGGGTGATAACTTATTGGTAACAATGAAAAAGACAACAACAACAACGAGTGTTTTATAAGAAGAATAGTTTATTATTTATATCATCGAACGTGTTTGAAAAATAGAACCAAACCGACTGACTTTTCTATTCAAATATCAATCTGGCTTTGAGATCTTGACATTAGCTTATGTTTCATCAAGATCATTTCATTTAAATTAACTGGATTCTGGCAAGCATTTCGCTCGATCTGAGGCTCTTGAATTGAGGCTCTTTTCAACGGGACTGTTGTTGTTGTTGTTGTCTTGTTGGTGTAGTCCAATTACGCTGAAATTATGAGACAAACGTCGTCTTCTTGAGTCTAACGATTGCTTGCTAGTATTGTTGTTCGCAACAAAGGTGCTAAATTCACCTCGTTTTGTCGGCTGCTGCTGCTCAATAAATTGTTTTGATTGCTGCTGTAACTTTAGCTCTCGATCTTCAGGCTCACGATGAGCGATAAAGTTGAGTGACGACGAGTTAATTGATTGCTCTGGATAGATAAACATTGACGCAGTTTCTGGCAATGTAAGTTTTGGCAAACGTTTAACTTGCGTTGCTCTCCTTGAAACAACGCCGCCAACTTGTTGTTGTTTAATTGTTCCATTTGCAATTCGGCTCCGAATTCTAAATCCACGACTTATAGCTTGGGCTAACTTTCTTTGAAAATCAGCGTCAGCTAATGCGATTGCCGATTCATTAATATGAGAACCAGATTGTCGTTGTAGTTCAGGATTGCTATCAATTTGTTGCTGATTACAAACAAACGAATCCTGTGGATTGCAAATATTTGGTAACGAATTGTTGGATTTCTTGAACTGATTCGACTTCTGGTTAGCCTCTTGATCTGGAAGTAAAATTTTGAACGATTCTGAGCTTGCCGTAAGCGAAGTTACAGAAGTTGATTGTTCTTCATAACTTGAGGTTAATTGACTCAAAGAATTTTATTAATCTGTGTGTCGCTTGAATGATGTGGTTTAGAGTTTTTAATATTGTTACAATTTTGATTATCAATAGTTGAAACTTTGTTGCTTAAATTTGTTGCAAACAATTGTTGCAATTGAATCGAGGGACTTTCAACGAATAGCGAAAGTAATAGAGCAAATAAGTAACTTAATGCCAATGTTGCCATAAATCTATGAAATTGGCCATAAATTGAAGAATCCATTCGCTCTCTCAAAGTTCCAAAGTGATAATATATAACAAGAGGATGGACTAAATAAGCGCAATAAGTTAATCTACTTGAAACTTGAAATCCGTGCCAAGATAAGAAGCGAGAAAGTGAATTTTTTGGCCTAATTGATAGGACAAATATTAACCAAGCACAACAAGATGCCCATAAAGTTCTAAAAGTGGCGCTATGTAAGCCAGTCAGCAGAGGCTCCACCTGGAGACCCATATTCCCAAGGATAAATACTGTTCAATAAACTAACACTAATTAATGCACTCAATAGAGAACCAAATATTGCCACCCTCCGCTTATTCTAAGACGATCTTTAATTAATATAAAATAGCCAGCTATTAAACCAATTAAATAAGATGGAAGATGTGGCCAGGGCTTATAATAGAGCGAATGAATGAATAGCCAGCGTTCGGCAACTGCAGGCGAAGTTGTTACAATTGTTGGCGGAAATTCATTTTCAACTGTTGACACAAAAGTAATTGCACTACTTGAAGCAATTAACGTTACAATTAACAATATTGCAACTTTTTTCGACTTGTAAAATATGGCAAATATAATTAGTGTTAAAATGAAAAATTGCCAATCATTGCTCAAATACCAAGAATGAATTAAACATAATTTATCAGTTTCAATAAAATTATTTAAATATGTTAAATTTAACCACCAATTTCGTTTACAAATTGGTCCCATTTGACCAATTGATTCGAACCAAAATGGACCAGAGCTTAGACTTGGCAATAGAATTGAAATTCCAATGATGGTTGCGTAAGCTGGCGTTAAACGAAGATATCGCATTAAAATCCAAAGTAATGGTTTAAAATCGGCTGGCAACAAGCCGAAGCGATTAGAGGCTTCATTGGATTGCTTTGAGAATTTGCCGCCTTGAATTCCAATCACTCTATTGGTGGTGTTCAACGATGATGAGCGAGCTGTGTCGCCAGCTGTGTATTTAGCTGCTGCGTTCGATGAATCAGATAAACTCAATGAAGTTGAGATCAAGGATGAATCCATTGAACAAATTTCCGGGTCAATAATATGCTCATCATATAATCTGCTCTTTTTATAGGATTGTTTCTTGCGATTATCAGTTTTATCATTTGAATTTAGCAAACAATTCTTGAACAACACTGCCGATGTTGTCTGATAATTGACATTACCACAATAATTAACCTTTGGCAAGTTTAATACTTTGTTCCCCAGAGCAAGATTGTCTCCAGCGCCAAATATCATCTGCTGAGCGCTTTTGCACCTCCGGGCAAAACTCAAAACTGTAACCAAGCCGCTAATCATGAAAAAGGTGTTTACTGCTAAGGTTGCATTGAGTAAAGCTTGCAATAAGCGAGATGCGCAAGAAAGCTGAGCTAAAGCAAACAGATTGTCTGTATGAGATAAAAGTTCATAAAGTTATTAGTTTATTGACCTTGATTTATAAAGGAAGCCAAGTTGGAAGAAGCTGTGTTTTAAATTAATTTATCAAGATCAGGTTTAACACTAGCAATGAAAGAGAGAAAAAGTCAAGTTAAATTGGGAAGGCAACAAGTCAAGTGGTTGGTTTTTAAAGTGCTGTGCTTTCACCAGCACTCATTATGAACAACAGCATCTTACAATTTACAATCAAACAAGAAATGTCAAAAAAAAACTAGTCAAAATAATATAAAATGCCCAACTTTCACAATTGAACCAATTCAATTAGCAATAAATAACATCTACTACTTACTCATCATTTCCGGGCTAACCAAGCCAATTGTGTGGCCAAAAATAATCCAAATCATGGTAATTGTTCGAAGGCCATGAATAACCTTGACATCGTTCATTTCGTTATTACTAGCAACACCTTTTGAATTTGTGTGTTTCCCAATAGAGCTCAGGTTTTTCTTTAAGGAAAAGCAGGTAATTAGCGCGAAGAGAATTGATTTAACATTACTTTTCTCATTGTTAACCTTCTTCCTTTCTTCCCCTTTGGCCTTCAACGATCGCGTTTGATTGCACTTCTTTTTGCAACGGTTCTTTAAATGATCGCCGCCGCCGCCGCCATCATCATCATCATTTGACATAAGTTTAAATTGGTTTTCTTCCATTTGGCTGATCCAAGCTTCTTCATATTCAGCCTCTTCATTGTCAGTAGTAGCCTGAAGTAGCTTGCTACCATTGGTACTGTTCGCCTTAGCCTCTAACTGCTGACTGAACATTAACTGGTTGCCTGATAATGACAATTGTAATTGTAATCAAGTTGGTAGGCAAAGTTTGTTAGAGAGATAATGAAATTTCAGCTTAGCTGAGAGAAGAAGAATGCAAAGAAGACACTCACCTTTTTGTGCTGTCAACAACCTGTTTGACGCTGGTTGTGATGATGATTCAAGCGCGACCAAAGGATTCCTTTGTAATCCTGGCGCTGGAATCGAGTGCGGACAACAATCTTGTGTGTCACCACCACTACTGTAAACTTGATAATGCCACCGCTTAGCTTGGGCACGACAATTTCCTAGTTGTTGTGGTGAGTTATTCTTCTCGTTATTATGGCCATTGATTGATCCCAATCGCATACTTTCCATTGTCTCCCGGTCAACGCTGTCTGCCGGGCTCGCATTTTGCCCTAATCTGAATGCACGTTCACCTGTCGTTGCTGCTGTTGCTGTTTTGCTTGAGCTCGATTTTAAGTCAAACAAAGTGCCAAGTGCAATTAGGATAAGCAACAGGACAAAAGTTGACCTTTAAAGGGATAAATTAGTTGGTTAATTGGATTCTCTTCAAGCATTCAAGAGTAAAGTTTTTTTAATTTAATCAAAACTTACGCAATACATTGCTGTGTGAAATCCAATTCGTTCGTAGTTTCATCACTAACTTGACAAGATTTTACCTGACCAAGAAGCTCGTATTTTGTAAGATAAGATGTTAAAAGATGTTGTAGGTCTGATTTTGAACACTTGCTTGGAGTACAAAGACCCAATCTAAGGCCAACGTAGTGGAATTGGTGGCTATTTTGTGAGAGCAATTTGTAAATTAACTCGTTATTTGTTGTTTGATTGTTACTCAATGACGCGCTACCACTCAAAGCTTGAGTTCTCTGACATACTGTGTGCAATCTTGGCCTATGAGTTAATGCTGGCTTAATTTGAACACTACAGTATTGGCCACTTGAACTTGTCGAACTTAATTGCTTCTGATTATTAGTCAACTTATTGTTAATTGAATCGCCGTCATCGTATTTTTTAATTGCTAAACATTGATCGAAGTTTCCCAGCTCAGTTAGAGTTCCCTCAAGTAAACCGGAAGGTAAACGCGCACTAGCATCAAGTGTTTGACTGGCCCAAAGTTTTTGTTGTTGAAATCCTTCTATTAATTCATTTAATGCGAGCTTACAATTATTAGAAACAAGAGCATTTCGCTCATTCGTCAACTCTCCTAAAGTTGACTTCAATTGTTGGCCAGCCAACAACATTGATTCACTTATTGACCTTTCCATTTGACGCCACTTGTGTCTGACAGAGGCCAAACTAGAGTTTTGTTTGCTCTTAATTAATGGCTGGCTTTGTATTGGTGATTTGTTGGAGTTTAGCGGATTTAATGGATCTAATGCATTGCTAATATTAGTATTGCTTGCTTGTCTTCGTTGGGTTGTTGGTGTTGTTGAGTTTCTGTTGTTTGACAATAGTTGGTGTTGTTGTTTGGGAATAAGATGAATGTTTTGGTTGCTTTCAAAAACGTTTGCCGTTTTATTAGCTTGCAAATTGACAGCTGCAATTAGCTGATTGATAAGCAATTGATTTGTTTTATTGATTTCATTCTGAACTGAACTCTGATCCGAATAGACAAGTTTAAATGAGTTGGTGAAATAATCTGTTAGCAGAACGAGAAGAGCGCAAGTAATAAAAGCGTTATAAATTGCGCCCCAACTAAGAAAAGTTTTATGATTAATCCTTTTAAAATGATTAGTGACCAACATGATGATGAGTTTGTGTGCTTGTTGAGTGACTTAAATTGTTGAGTGACTGCTTAAGTTAATTTGCATTTGGCACTTGTTGATGCTTCGTCAATTGTTTGCTCTCAACTTTCTCTCATTTAAATTAAATTATTCCACTAATTAAGTCGTAGTGTGGTTTTGTTGTTGAGTTAATAAAAATAGGATGCGAGTTGATTAAACTTGAAAGAGATGTTGCTCAATTAAAAACAACATTTGCTTGATCTTAAATTGTCTGGCCAGCGGACAGTTTAATTGGAGGTAAATTTAATGTTGTTTGTAACTTGTAACTTGCATGACTTCTCTCTGAGTTGTTGTTTGTTGTAATTGTTGATGAGAGTGGATAACCCAGTTACACTAAGATCGTAGGCTTCTCACGCGTCTTCCCAATTTGCTTTGTCCTCTCTAAAGCTAGCT
The DNA here is from genome assembly GCA_036321655.1 of Quercus alba. Lineage (NCBI taxonomy): Eukaryota > Viridiplantae > Streptophyta > Magnoliopsida > Fagales > Fagaceae > Quercus > Quercus alba. Next base: position 10,851 of record JAYJMT010000101.1, read on the forward strand.
GACACTTTCTACACTTTAAAAGAAATAACATACCTGTGGCTTACAAGGTTCTTCGGGCTCTCAAAATAGAAGATTCTAAGTGGTGTTGATGATGAAAATGGCAAAAAAGATGTCGGCAGCTCTGTGAAAGTAGCTCATAGCCAGTTTAGTCAAGTGGAACAACGACAACAACAACAACAACACAAACACAGAGTAGTTGAAATCTAGATTTTAAATTGCATCTTGAGGAATTGGAGTTTTAGTTTTTAAAGTGGATCCTTCAAGTAGATCTTGTTGTTGTTGTTTGCCAATCGAGTTTAAAAGTTTTAAATCAAAACACACTGATTGGAAGCTTGAAGCTTGTCAACAAGCCTCAAGGCTTGAGCGGCGCAGTGCAGCTAATTTCGCTTCTGCGCTGGCGCTCGCTTCAACCAACAAGTGAAAGAATAGTGAGAAAAGTGTTGTGCACAAGTGTGTGTGTGTGTGTTGTGTTGTATTGTGTGTTACACAACACACACACACACACAACTTGTGTTTGTGTGCGAACGAGAGCCCTTGGCTGTCAATGAGAGTAGCTCGCGATTCTTTGAGCCTGGTGCTCTGGCGCCGCGACTGTCTGGCGCCATCTGATCCTCCTGGTTCAACAATATCCGCAAACACGATCATTCGATTGATCATTTAAGCAATTGATTTGTTGTAAAATTAAACAACAAACCAAACAACAACAGAGTCGCGAGTCGCGACTTGAATGACAAAATGAATTCCAATTGACAGAATGAAACCGACTACTGCGCCAATAAATAAGCGCCAAAAAGTGATGCGATTGGTTACACTCGCGAGTAGTAGTATCAAATTGATACTACTATCAACACTATTAGCATTGACTTGTTAAACTGGCGACTTCTTTGAAAAATCATGAGAATTTTCATTATCTCGAGCGCGCGATTTTTCACTTCAAAAGTCGAGTAATCAAACAGATTGACTCAATCCACTTTTGCTGGTCAACCGATTGAGATCAATCCAGAGAGAGAGAGAGACACAGAAATCGAACTGAAAAACTTTTCAACTTCTAATTTCATCCACTTGGAAGCTCTAAAATGTTAATGCTACCTAGTGGCCACTACTATCAAGACTCATCTGAGCTCGAAGATATTAATTCAAAGTGTTATGATATATTTAAACAAAGAGATCATGAAATTCAAAGCGAGAAGAGTCTTGCGAGTGCTCGCGCGAAAAAAGAGTCCACGCCCAAGTATAATGTCTGCTCAAAAGCTGACTGTCCATGCAACAAGTTGACGCAAGCTCCAGTCTTCAACATTACATCCAATTTAAGCAAAAGCTTCAAGATACCTCAACGAGGCGAACCATACCTAACAGATCTCAAAAATTTAATTAAGCCATTGAGACATCTAGATGTGAAATGTTGCTTGGCTAATTATACCCAAATCGCTAGAGCTCTTATCCACTTAAACTCAGCTTATGGAAGATTCAAAGACGTTCACAAACTTGTTGAGCAAACTTTTGAAAAGTTGCCCGTCAATTTGGAGCTGGAAATTGAGGCTATTTGGAATAATGCCTCTTACAATATTGTACAAAATTTGCGATCATCAAGCTCTAAATATGGTTCCTCAAATGACACTTCAAATTTTGAATTAAATTCAGTGCGGAGATATAGAATCAGGAAGAGGTTCATGTGTCCAACTCTTCGAAGAAATGGACTCAAGAAGTACAATATAAGCACAAAAGCTCAAGAGTTATTAAAGAACCAATTCAAAATCGACACTCAGCCTTGTCGAAACTTAAAACTTAATTTAGCTGCAGAAACTGGCTTACCTTATGACACTGTTACAAATTGGTTCAAGAACAAGCGTCAAAGGCAAAAGCTATGTCAACAATCATCATGCAACTCCAGTGAAGCATCTCACTCTTCTTCTCAAGCCAACTCTTCCTATTCATCAACAGGCTGTCCAAGTGTTATCTCCTCAGAATCACCATCGGAATTAAACTGGAATTGCAACAGTTATTATACAAATCAGCCAGCTAATGCTAATGAAGTTCATAATTATGCTGAACTCGAGAGTGATAATAATCTCAAAATGATTGTTAAAAGTGAGCCAGCTGGCGGTTACTATGCGCTTTATCCAGTGAGCTTTAATTATCAACACGAAGCAGCGTGTCAAATGCAACCTAGTGCTCAAAATTCATATCAATACGCACCAATGTATTATCCGGTTGAGCCAATGAAACCAGAAAATATCATTGAAAACTCGTATCAACCAAATGATTGCTACCAAGACAACAACTGTGTTGGTCAAAATTGCCTCTATCAAACTGATGGTCAGCTGAATAATTATCCTTGTTACCCTAGCAGCCAACAGTTAATTGGATGCTCATTCAGTGAAGATCCAATTATGACGAATCTAAACGATGACAACAATTCTAATTATGAATCTGTTTATGATTAATTAGAATCAAAAACTCAAAAAACAACAACACTCTCGACGCGATTCGAAGAAATATTAATGTGTAAATATTTTGTAAATATATTTATTTGAAAATACTGATTTTAAAAAACTTGCTTTCCTTTTAATTAAAGTTTATCTTTTGGAAAAAGGGCTAAAATTATAAGTAATTTTTTCTATGAGATCCTGATAGAAAATTTAGTTAAGTTGTTGTTGTTGTTGTTGTGTAGTAGTAGATTTGTTTGTTTATCACTATTTTGTAATTTTTGTCACTAGTCACAGCTTTGTGAAAATTTAAACTCTCGTAAATTTCCTAATTAGTAAGTAGTATTAATTAATTCACCACTTGGTTAGTTTGGTTCCACCAACAAACATTTTCTCTCACTGAAGCCTCTTGTTGTTTACTTGGCCTTGATTGTTGGCGGAAGTGGAAGGTGTTGCTCCATCATTGGCGCACGCGTAATAGTAGAGGTTGTTCAAGTCAACAGCGTTTCCCAAGTTGCTTGAATTGGCTGAGGTGGTTGCAGTTGTGGCCCCACTTTGCGAGTTGCCCGCGCTTCCGCTGCTGGCGCCGCCTGGCGATGACTGCTCAAGCGACCTCTTCTCCGGCTGTTGCTGTTGCTGCTGCTGCTGAAACCTGTTGTGATTCAATGTCATTGAGCTAAACGGTACTTGTGGCTGGCAATTAATTAGCTGGTTGCTTAAAGTCCGATTATGATTAGTTGAGTTAGCACTTGTTAATTGCTGGTCGTGTAAAATGAGCTCGTAATTATGTTGTTCTCCTTGTTGTCTCTGTTGCTGCATTACAGTTCCTTGAGGCTGAATCAAAGTTTGTCTGTTATTTCGGTGGCTTGAACGTAGTTCAGTCTGATATCCAAACGGCTGCTTAAAATGTTGCTGCTGTTGAGAGGGATTGCTAAAGGCGTGATTTAAATGATGGTGATTATGAAGACTTGTTAAGTGGTGAGCTGTTGATGAGTTACCTTGCTGCTGCTGATGATGGTTGGGTAACAATGGCGGAATAATTGGCTGAGCATCTGGTATGGCGTACTCGGCATAGTCGCCTTGGTGGCCGGTTGTTGACGAGCTAGCCATTGACATTGATGTAGAGTAATGTGTTGCATAGGTTTGATTGCTGCAATTCATATTGGACGAGTTATTGTAAATTTGTTGCTGAGCTAATGGATTCACTTGGTTTAAGCCAACAATTAGTTGTGTATTCACTTGGCTCTTGCCACTTGATTGGCCGCCAAACAATTGGCTTCCAGGCATCGTTGATGAATTATCTTTGACTGAAACAAGCAATTGGTTGCCCTGTTGATGACCAGCTAATAGGTGTTGGTGGTGGTGATGATTTTTTCCGCCTAAATTTGCCAACCGTTTAATCGTATTCACTGGCTCGTTATTATTGGACGCAAAGATGGCATTGTATTGATTGGCATCATGGTTTGTTGAATAATTAGTTGCTTGATTTGTGGCACCTGATGATGCTGAAAAGACGCTCATAAATCCGTGCAAACTTGGATTCACAAGTCCCTTGCCACTTCCGCCCGCCGTTAGATGGCGCGGCAGGGGCGAGCTTAATTTAGTCTGATGATGCTTGAGCCTATAAATTGAGATAGCCCATAAGAGACCAAGCGTGAGGAGGATAGAAACTAACACAAACGAGATCACAGTGGCCAAGCCGAGGGTTGTTTTAGTTGTTGTTGTTGTTGTTGTAATTGTTTTTCCATTAAGACTGTTTTCATTGAGCGTTTCTTTTTGGTTGGCGAAATCAGCGAGTTGTTGTTGACTTCCGGTGGCGTAATCATTCAATTGTTGCAATGATGGCGGAAAAGGCATAATTTGGTTCAACATTGGATTTGTGGCTGGCGCGCTAGAGTCAGTGGAAGCTTGTTGCCAAATGTTGTTCAAGTTATTTGAAATTGGAATTGGTGGCCCAGTGATACGTTTTCCAGCTAAAGGATCTCGAGTTGATGATGATGATTGGTAAAGGTAATCATCGTAAGGTGAATACCGATCAGCTTGTTGGCTTGATGTTGAAAATGAAGATAGTCCACTTAGATTAGGCTCGCTACTCACAGGCTGCTGCTGTGGTGGTTGATCGCTGGCGTCGCCGGCAATGCTATTAGATTGTGAAGTTGTATTAAATAATAATGAGCTTGTTGCAAATGATTCAAGGTAAGCGTTTGTGGCTATGCGACGTAATTGATGTTCGCGCAAAATTGCCACATACTCGTCATAACTTTTGGCTGGACTTAATGCATTTAACAATGGCAAAGTGTGTTGTTGATCTGCGAGGCTCGATAATGAGAGCAACTCAACTGGATGGCTCAAGAATTCAACCTCACTGACTAGGATCCATTTTGAGGCAAATTTTAAAACAAAACGCAACTTGTTTGCTAATCGTTGCTTTAAATGAACTGTAACTGGTCTACTATTTTCAATCTTCTTATCAGGTTCGTACTCGATACTAAAGCACATCCGGCGACCAAAGAGTTTCCGTTTGTTGCTGCTGCTGCTCTTGTTGCTGCTCGCCCATCAGCTGTTGTTGTTGTTGTTGTCGGCCAGATGAGTTGCGCGTTAATTGGCCGCCAGTTTCACTTCGCTTCCTTTGCTCATTTAATGAATCCTTTAAAGCTTCAATTGATAATGGAACGTCAATTCCATAATGAACATCAACAGCTTGGAAAACTTCAACTCCGTTTGAGAACAAATTGTTTGAATGAAATAAAGCGCCAGTGAAATTTCTAACAGTTTTAAATGAGAACTCAATTACAACATCGCCATTCATTGATTTCCAGCCAACCCACTCAAAGCCAGAATTGTGGCTGAAATTATCGTGCCCCTTTATTCCGTCCACAAGTTGTCCCAATCCTTGGCTCAAGAAATATCCTTGGCCCAAGTCAGATCTCTGGCCAACAGGTCGTCTCTCTCTTAGGCCATCGTAAGTGTAATCAATTAAATGTCCCCATCTTGGCTCTACGACACCGTCGCTGGTTGCATAAGCGATTGGCGCGCCCTCTGTTTGTTGGTTCGAGTGATTGCGATGTTTTCATTATATATTATTATTATTATTATTATTATTGTGGTAAGTTTTGTGAGAAGAGAGAGGCAATTGAAAGTGTTGCTGGTTAGTGTTTGCACGAGTTATTAGAAATCATTGGTGTTTGTGTCTGAACTAAAACTAGGAGATGTGTGTAAGCAGATGTAATTAGATTAGCGGCCACACTTGGTTTTGCAAAGTTAGAACAAGTGTTGATTGCGCGACTCGTCGTCTTCTCGAATCGTCTCATATTTCACGCTCACTCATTGCAAATGTATTCAGCCACTGCTGCTGCTGCTGCTGTTCATCAATTCAATCCTAATTCAATCAAGTTCCGCAACTAACACAACTTCCGCTTTTGCGGTCGCTGCGCTTGGGGCGCAAGCGGCTTAAGGAGCCTCGAACGTTCAAATTGGATTAGGTGGCGCCACGAGCAAATTGGCTCTCAGCTGGCAAAAGCACAAGCCATTGGTTTCAAGTGGCTTCACAAGATGGGCTAGTGAGCCAATCAGCGCAATTCGAAAAATATATAGATATCTCACGCGCTTATTTTCAATGAGCAATGTGCACATCCAACTCTTAGTTAACCATTGAATTGCAAATGTGTCTGTCTGTCTGTCTGTGTGCGCCTTATGCTTTTGCGCTCAGCGAATAGCCATCATAGCAGTCGGTGGTGGATTTGGCGGGTCGATTGGCGGCTAAAGAGGCGCCATTTACATAATGTAAGCGCAGCAATTCGTTCACTTGCCAATTGGACTAGTTTCGTTGAGTAAACACGCGCGCATTGAAGAACCGGAAACTCAATAGTGACAGATCTGTGAGTCGGTGATTTGAGATATATTTAAGCTACAAAGGAAATGACGAGCGATGATGATTTTGGCAGCAGCAGCAGCAGCGGTGGCCGCATTGAGTAAGCACTTGAGTTTGCTCGACACGTACGAGTGTTTCTTGAAGCTGGAGATTTTGAAAGCCTCTTCTGCTCCTTCTTCTTCTTTGGCCATCATTGGATGAGCCGCCAATTGAAGCCGTTCGAGGAATCAGTGCAAATCTCCAGATTTGCCAAATACACAACAAACGTGATTGAAGCCTCGAGCAGAAAATTTGGATGTACCCCAATTTCAGGATGTACTTGGCACAAAAAGCAATTCTCCCAAATTCAAAGCCAAATTCAAAGAAGTGCACACGAGAGATGTTCATCAGACGAGTTTACTCAAAGCTGCCAATCAACTTTCTTGTTAGTCTTCTAATCTTCTTATTCTCATCATCATCATCGTCGCTATTTCAAGTGCTGCTCTCGCTGACTTCACATAAAGATCTAATCAATTCTTTAAACTTCTTTTTGTGCACGTGTTTATTTAGCCTCACAAGAGGCTAGCGGAAGTCGCAGGTTTTCGCGGCAAATCTTGCCAGCTAATCTAAGAGCTTCTTTCACAGCAGCAGCAGCTTAACTTGTCAGATTGTAGTTGTTGTTGTTGTTGTTTAGCTAGCGAGTATTAGTTGAGAAAGTTCAAGGAGGTCTAAAGAAATGGTTGATAAACTTACCATCATATTGGCAACCGTACAATTCAAAGCGCAAACAAACTGTTCGCAAGTGTTGACTGTAAGGTAAAATTCTAATCACATTTGCGCCAACAATTGGCGGAGAAAGTTCGTTTTTAACAGCAGTATTAACATCCTCATTTCCGCGCAACAACTGTTCAATTTTTAAATATTATTTAATTTGCATCCACACATTTTTAGTGTTCCACAAGTTGTTGTTTTGGAGACACAAATCGTCAGTTGCGGTTCGTTGATCGATTGGTTGTTTCCAGTTTCCGGTTGTTTTCAGCGTGGTTGTATTGTGAAGATAAATATGGAAGAAAAATTCGGTTGGTTAGTTTCTTTGGTTAGTTTCGCTTGTGTGCAATTATCACACACACACAAGACAAATTGATTTCAAATTGATTCATTTCATTGGCTTCTTGTTGGCCTTATTGGTTCAATTTTTTGCAAACCATTCTTGAGGCTCTTTTACTTTTAAATCAAAGCAAAAGGGATCTTTTGTTAAACAGATGACGCAACTTTTGAGCGAAAACTTTTGAAAAATGGATTATTATTATTTAGTTGTTGTTTCTCGTGAATTAAACACACAAACACAAACAAAGGATATTAAAGGCGTTGGAGATTTTTGTAGAGAAATATATAAAAGAGGCTTACAAACCGCAACAAAAATGGTAAAATCGGAAGAAAATCTCCGCAATGATTAAACCTGAAGTTGCTCTACTTTTGGAAAACTTTTTCAAATCTTTGGTTCAATAATTCTGGATAATTTGACAGCTCAAATCTGTTTCAGGTTATTATATTCTTGTGACGCAATTCATCTCATAATTTTGCTTTAAGCTCACACATTAAACGAAGATTTTGTTGAGAAATTAAATTGGCCAAATATATCAATTGAGCTTCTTTCAGTTTCAATCTTCTTGGACCCAAAATCTTTTGCCACATTTAACGCGAGTCACAAATTTTTTTGAAAACAAAGCCAAAGTATTGATGGTAGCGACAAAGAATAAGTGCAAATGCTTCCTCTGGGAAATGAACAAACACACACAAAAATGGTCGTGTTGTAAACTAGATCAAAGTAGCAGCTTTCCGAAGAGCTCATTGATCACTAGATCAAAATGTTTGCTCATTGGTTTGATTGCCAACTTTTATCATTTGCTAAACGAGCCAAAGTGTTGCCATGAAAACAATTTATAAGACGATATTTAATAATTTTGTGTCAACAAATGAACCAGATATGCAAGAAATAATAATAACAAAGTTTTCTCTCGCTTTAACCAGCAATTTCGCCGCTAGATGGCGACGAGAATGCAATTACGCATCAAACTTAAATAATTGGCTCATCATCAAGCCTCAAAGTGAGCCTCTGGAAACAACATTTTTGGTCAACTTTACTTTCTGAGGATAAAGAGGAAGCGGCAAATGTGTCAACAGATAATGAGCAGTATGGAAGCTTTTAAAGAGAAAGTTTATATTTTTATATCTTTCCAGCGTCTTTGTGTCTCTCTCTATCTCTCTCTCTTTCAAAATGCTCTTTTATTACGCTGAGCATGTGTGATAATTAGGCGCACAAATTGATTCAAGTGCTGCCTCAAGAGTAGTAAATTTTTTAAACTTTTGTTACTCTGATGAGCAGCTTGCTGGTGATCGTAAAACAAGAGCCAATTTTAAGGGAACAAACACATTACAAAAGCGCCAACAACAAACTGCTGCGGCCAGATTATATTAGCTCTTACCTGAATGAAGAGCCAAATGTCATGAGCATGTTTGTTAATAATTATCATGAAATTTCTTTGCTCAAAAGTTGAAAATTCGCTCATGAGGAGAAGAAAAATTCTCTTCTCAGCTTGTCGCCTCAAAGAATCGTGATGACTAAGAGAGTCTCGTGCGTTGAATGCAGCAGTTGTGCAATACTCAACTGTTTTGCTTCTCATGATGTTGATAATTAAATTATACTAATTTCACTCATAAGCGCGCAATTCTCGCATCTTACTTCTTTTACCTAAACTTGACGACAGACAACAACAACAACATTGCAACATATTTTACGATTCTTTTGGCCAAACTTTTACGACTTTCACTTGAAAAAGAAGCAGCAGCAGACACACACAAATTTGTGAGTTTGAAATCTCACAGTTGAATTGAAATTGTTTTATCGTGAAACTAAAATACATTTGAGTTGGTTACATCATTTCAAATTAGCAATTTTTATTGGAAATAGACAAAATTTATCTCGGGAAACCTCACAATTCTCTCTGAACTAATTTAGCGAGTGTTTGTGTGCAATATCCTTGTTAGATAATAATTTCATTGAAATTTCAGTTGATTTGCAAATCGCAAGCTATAAACTGTAAACTGTAAACTTTAAATTGCAAATGCAATGCTTTGTTTAAGTGACCAAACTTTCCCTTGGCCCCAAATTTGTTTGGCTTCCTCAAGTTTTAATTCGGCTTCTTCTTCTTCTTCTTCTTACGCAACAAATTGTATCGACACTAATCGGCGATAATCAAACGATTGCAAATTTGTTCCAAAAAGGCAATTGCAAACATCTGTTGTCTCAATCATCTCTTAAATAAAACTGAAGCAACTTTTACTCTCGAATTCTCAAGTGAATCCTTTGAGTGTTTGTGTTTGGGTCTCTTATTGGTCCAATTTTTGATGGTTCAATTTGTTTAAAACTCGAGCAAATCTTTTTGGAAAAGATTTACTCATTCAACCGGAAGTTTGCAGCTCGTTACGCAAGTAGCAGCTTGTGTGCAAAGAAGCAGATTTCTCTCTCAACTTTTTCTTTCCCGAAATGCTCAGCTTATCAATTGGATTGAGCTGCAATGATGAAGAAGAAGTTGATAAGCAACCAAAAGTTTAATACTTTTCAGGTTCTCATTTACATAAAAATAATAATAATAATCAGATTGCGGCTTTTGGTTAAATGAACACACACACACACAAACTCGGGCAATCATTTTATCATCATCAACAAACAAATCAAGTTTTAGTTTGATATTTGCGCTTTAAAAAAGTAAATTAAATCAATCATTTTTCTCATTCCATTTCAACCAACTCAAATTTTGTTCAATTCAAGCGAACACCATTTTGGAGCTTCAAACTTAAACCTAAAATTTTGTCTAATCTTTAACATGCTCACACAAATTATACCAAATCCGAATCATTTTGGCAAATCTTTTTAGCTTCGATCGAGAAAATTTCGATTTGCTTTCCTCGACCGGAAGTAGAAGCGAAAAATTATGCAGTTTTTCGAAAAGTAAACTTTATCGCCATCTAACAAGTGAAGCGAAATGCTGAGTGAGCCCATCATTTCAACGATTGCATGTCAATAAAAGCGAGGCGCCAAAATTAAAAATTTTATATTCTATACTTACACTTGAACCACGAAAATCTTTCCACCTGTGCCAATTTAAGCCCCCGTTTCGTGAATACTCAATTTGATAACTGGGTACAAACTCTTTCCCATTTCCCATTCCAAATCTTCCCTGAGTTTCAATGGCTGTTACCACAAACGACCTGTTGAGTTTAACTTGAATCCACTCTTTTCCAAAATTAGAAGCACTAATTGGTTTCAGTGGACACCAAGCGCCGCCTGAGATGTCTAGATTGAGCCTGTTTATTATTATTATTGCGTTTTGAGTTGCGAGATTTCCAAATTTCGAGTTATTTTCAGAGTTGATGATGCCGATTGGAGTTGTTGTTTTGATTGGAAGAAGATTTCAAGTTAGTTAATAAAAATGAATTTTCGGTTTAGTTGGAAATTGATTTCTAGAATGTTTTAGTGGCGAGAGATAAGATCTGAGATTTAATTTTTGGTTGATTTAAACTGAAAAGATTGAATACATTTAACCGCACGCACAACTAGTGTGTGTGTGTGTGTGTGGCTTTTTCTTTGCTGTGTCTCGAGCCAATTAATCAAATTGAAAGCTTGTTTAGCGAGCAAAAACATAAAAATTAACAGGAACTCACGACCATCATGAAGCTCACGATAATCGAGTCACCTGTTGTGTTTGTGCGCATCGTGTGTTTGTTGTTACATAACTACTAGATGGAAACAAAGTGTTTTCAATTCTCAGCTTCTCTTCTTCTTCTTGCTTATTGCTCATTCAAAAAGCCTCAGGCAAAATGTAACAAACTCGAGCTGAACAAAATTTTCACCCATTGAATTGTGTGGGAGCTGAGATTTACTAGTTTTAGAAATATTGAGAGAGGCCAACAACAAGCAACTAAATTTTGCCTTAAATTATACTCTTGAAAGGCAAGAGATATGAACAACATTAGAGAAACATTTGCCCTCAAAAGTATCAAAGATGGAAAATTATTGGCTGAATGAGCTCAAGCCGAAAAGATTCTTAGTTTGTGTGTTGGTTTAGTTTAGTTTAGTTTGGTTGCCGTGACAATACAATGCAATAGACTAAACAACCGACAGCAGTTGAGGTTTGTATTCTCAGTTAACTACCACTCGCACTGGAAGGGCAATTAAAGTGCACGAGTTTGCATTTGGATCTTAAACTTATTAAAGTTGAAACAAAACAAACTCGTGTTCGAGTTCCATTTCCGGTTGTTGTGCAAGATTGCACAGCGACAGCGGCAACAACAACAGAACTGAAACAAATATCTCGCTGGCTCATAACTTGAGTAAGTTGGTGACTCATATGTTATGTAATTTTGTGTTTGTTGTGTCTGTTTGGTCGAGTAGCAAATTTAGTCTGTGTGTCAAAGTTTGCGTGCGCAAATTGCAGATTTGAGCAAACTTGCGAGCTTGCAGGTAAATTGCCATTAGATGGACTGAAAGTATATTGCGCCCAATTTTCGCAGCGCTTTTCTCTCTAGAAGCAATCGAAACTAAATTGGTCTTGCAATTGATGATTGAGCAATAGAACGGCAACAATATGATTGAGCCTAAAACTAAAACTAAACCAAACAAACTAACTGTTAACAGCCAAGAGATTCCATAGAAACATTCAACGACGACGACGACGACGAGCCGCTGCGATGCGCTTTCCACTTCCGCTACTCGAACATCGACTGTTACATTTTAAGCGAGCAAATCTGCTTCGGGCTCAGCAACAACAATAACAATATTTCACCAGCGAAATAATAATAATAATAAGAACTAATTTCTAAATAAATGACACGCAACTTGGCGAATTTGGTTGGCCAGGTAAACAAACGGATTTGGAGCTGACACAAAAGCTTGTTCGAGCGGAAATATGTCTTCTTTGGTTTTTCACATATAACAACAACAACAACAACTTGGAATAGAACAGAAGAATATGATTGATTCAATTGAAGCCTCGGCTCTTGAATGTTGGGATGGACTGAAACTAGACTAGACTAAACTGGACAAGACAAACTAACTAATGCAAACATTTCGAACACACTTGGGTTTCACATTTTGCAAGGTAAACTTGTGTGTGTCTGAGTTTCTATTCGTCTGTCATTGATCGTCGTTTTGGGTGATTGGAAGAAGTTTGGAAACGTAGAGAGAGAAACTTGACTAAATTACAACCAATTTTTCGTCATCAGCAAAAAGCAACTTGTTTGCTATCATTTTGGATCAATTTAGTGTCCTCTCAAAAGTGTGTTTTGTTGGCATACTTCACAAGCAAACAAGTGAAGTGAATTGAAGTGAAGTGAATTGAATTGAAACACTTTATTTGTGTGTGTCAGATCTGTGTTACAGTTTTAGATTGGCAAACATATAAAATATAATTCTTATTTTGTATCAAATAACAAACTGGCCTCGTCTGCAAACGAGACCAATTGATTTATTGCACAAACTCGCTCTTTTGTGCGAGATAGTATCGCACATTGTGTTGGCTGCAGTGTGGTATCAAAATGAGGCAAAATGTTTGACAATGTTTAAATGATTAGTAAAATTGCTCATTTAACTGAATTTGTTAACTGAATGTAAACGACTGACTGACTGACTGGTATTATGAGAAGCCTATTTTGTTTGTTTGCTCAACTTGCTCATTTGTTTTAATGCTCGCATTATAATTCATACAAACCGCACTCACTTAACTCTCGAGAGCAGTTGAAACTTTCCAAGTTCAAGTGTGAATTATGCGCCAACTTTGCATCTTGATCCATTTGATGACATACAAGTATATCAAATGGATCAGATATGAGAAGATCTACTCGAAGAAAATAGTTTTTAGCTGTGACTTGAAATTAAATTTCCCTCTTGAGAGAAGTTCACTTATCTATTGGCAGAAATCTTCTTTCAATTTAACCTTCTTCTTCTTCTATCTAATCGCAAATTTCATCGCTTGCCCAAATTCCACTTCCAAATTTACCTTGGCTTTTAATGGACTTTCAAAGCTTTTCCTCTTAAAAATTCAAACTTGCCGAGTGTTAAAATGTCACCTCAATCAGAGTCAGTTTGTTTGAATGTTTGATTTAATACACACAAAAAACGAGCACACTCGAAATTGGCTCGTTTTTTTTTAGTGGTCAAGCGAGGCGAAAATTTTAATTAAAAGAACTCGCTAATGACAAGCGAAAGGTAAAACACCAAAGTGTCTCTTCTCGTCTTTCAATCAGTTTAGTTCAGTTCAGTTCAGGTGAAGATGGCTTCTAAACAGAGACAGAAAACTCGATTAGAATTCAGCGCAATGAATTCAATTTCAATTTCACCTCTTAGATCGCATTATATTATAGCTTGTTTCAAGCAAAGTGAAAGCGGCAGCGTTTAGTTAGCAACTCAATGGCGAGCTACTCGTTCAGTGTTGTTGGATTTGAGCAAGACACTTTTGCGGCCACTTTAGGGCATTGATTCAACAATGTGAGCTGCTTTTAGCTCGACAATCTATCATTGTCACGTCCACTTTTGCAGCTCTTTGTCTTCTCTTCTAGCTATTATTTTGAAAGATACTAACAAAACAATCATAAAGTCATTATGAGAGAGAGAGAGAGAGAGAGAGAAATTTTGACGCCTCTCATCAAGTTTAGCTGCGCACGTACAGCACAAGTTGAAGTGTGATGAGTTGAAATTGAATTGAATTGAATTGGCGAAACAGTTGCTCTAGTTTCGTTCATTATGGCAAAATATAATAAAAGTTACATTTGTTGAGTCACACTCACACACTAATGAGTTGTGTGTGTGTTGATGTTACCTGAGTTATTTTGGCTTGTCAAACTAAGTGTGTGGCGTTGTGAGCTGAGGAGGCAACTTTATACAGCTACCTTATACAACTGAATCATTATTATTATTGTAACTTGTTTAGCATCATTTTAGCAGAGCATTAAAATGTTTATGATGCTGCCAAATGTGAATAAGACGACACGAATACTGTCTTCTCTTCAAATGACTTGAAACACTTTCGAGCTTTTGAAAAATATTAAATAAAATATTTTTTTTAATTGAGCCAACCACTTGAAGAGCTTCATTTTAAGCAAAAGTGATCAAGTTTGAGAGATGATGATTGAATTTAAAGTGGCAACATCGGCGCTTAAAAACGATGTTGCTTTTGCTTGATGAGAGTGCAAATGAGAGGCAAAAATTGCACACAAATCTCTCTATCTAAATTCAAAAACAAGGCGCCTTCAAATAAAAGCATTTGACTAAAAGCTTTGCTTGTCTCTGTTAACCTGCTTGCTCGACAGACAACAAGTTGCCTGTCCATCTATTCAGAGACTTAATGGATTTTGCTTCATCTTCACTAACAGCAAATGGCCTTTAATTCCTATTTGCTTTAGTTTAGAGAAAACTTCAAATTTAAAGCTAAGAAATATCCAACAGCTTAAAGCTTTTTAGCTCTGTTAACGAAGCTTCTGAATGTGATTTAAATCTTGAGATGCTTTTGAGACTGCGTTTGAGCGCCAGTTTTGGCTCAATCAAAGTGATGTATGTATTTGAATCTTGAGTTTAATGGTTGAAACTTTTCCTTCTCGAAAGCCAAGAAGAAAAAGAGACTTTGAAACGGACAAGAATAGAATAGCTCAAATGTGAGACTCAAATGACGCAACTTATGCAGATCGATCGACAGGTTAACAGGTTACGATTAAGATCCTTCACACAACTCGGATTTGGAGGCCAACAACTCGAATTGAATGATAAAAGGCCTTAAACGGTAGGCTTTTATCTGAGGTTTTAATCTCAACTCAAGTTTATAAAATTTTCAAACAATTTGACCACAACAAAAGAGAAGACCATTGTTGTGCTTTGAACTTCAATGCTTTCCAGGTGCTAACCTCTTGAAGTATCCAGAAAGAAGAAGCTGACTAGTTTTCTCAAGTGGCAAACGAAAAACAAAATCCTCCTAAATTAGATCCTCTAAAAGCTACCTGAATCTATTAGTGTATGTGACAGGTTGTGTGTGTGTTTCCAATTGAGCTGTCACAATTGACAGAGCTGTTTGATCTAGAAAACTGAAGGTAGCTTATTGGCAAATTGTGTCGGCAAAATGATTTATGAAATTTTTATGTTTTTAAAGAAGAGGAAAATTAAAATTTACAAAAGTTTGAGAGTTTCGAGAAAATTTAGTTTCTCTTAAAAATAAATCTGCCTCTGAGGTTATTTTCCAGTGAGAAAGATGCGAAAGCCAAAAGCCATTATGTTGTTAATGTTATTCAAGTGTTTCAAGTGTTGTAATGAGCCTTGACGGCTGACTCAATGTTGCTTCTTTTTCTCAAAATCTGTGTGTGTGTGAGCGAGTTTAAGGGAAATTTTTTTTTAATTAAGCTTCAGCAATGAGCATTTTAAAAAGCTGAAAAATATAATTCGCTTGAAAGTAAGCGAAACGAATTGTTGCATTTAAAAGATGAGTTAAATTGCATCTTTTCCATCTCTTTGTGTGAAAAATAGCACTTCTTTAAATGACACTTAAGACGCTCGATGAATTTTCGAGATTTCAGATCAGTCAGCTCATTAATTGAGGCCAGGATGTGTCTTAATTGTTTTTACATCTACTCTCATCTTGGCGCTTAACGAAGTTTGTGTGTTCAGAGTTCAACTTGGAAAGTAAATTTAGTGAGCTGATTTGAGAGACTTGGGCAAGTTTATTCACTTGTTCACTTCTATAAGCATAATCTCAAGATTGGATAGTTGAACGCAAGTGATATTGTCTTCTCTGTCTATTCTGCCAATTGATTGATCAGCTTTCACTAGCTTAACTAAGTTTAAATAATGTTACATAACAACAACAACAACAACAACAACGACAACACAAAGTGCCAACGACGCATTCAGTTCAGTTGGCACCTCAGTGCTGACGTTTCAATAGAGCTTTTGCTACTTTTCTTGCGTTTGTGTATTGAAGTTTTGCATCTCTTTTCAGGTCAAGCTAAAAAGAAAGAAAGGAACAAACAAAGAAGAGAGTTTGTTTTCCAATGAACAAAAGTTGATAAAGTTGCATCATCGAGATGGAGAAATAAACTGGCAGCTGATAAACTAAACCAAAACTAAACTGAACAAACACAATGGCAACTCGCAATTTAAGGGAGCAAACTTTGGTTTGGGCCTCAGAAAATAATAATAATAATAAAATGAGGCAATTGGCAGGTAAAGCTGCTGCCGCTTTGTTTGCGCGGCCTCATCCTGTTGGTCGCATCTGATCTGATCTGATCTCAACTCTCTGTTGGTCTTGTAGCTTAATCGTTTGATCAATCACTTGAACATCAACTTTATGATGATAACTGAACAGCATCAGTTTAGTGTATCAACACAAGAAGATCAGCTTTGTTGTTGCTGTTTCGAAAAAATCATCAACAACAATTTTTAAGCTAAAAAGCAAATGAAGTCAATTGAAGACGGAATTAGTTTGTTGAACTTGTTACTACTTGTAATTGGAAAATCAATACAATCAACTTTCTTTCTTCAGAGATTATTCATTTCATTTCATTTCATTGCAATTTGCAAGCTCATCTAATGTTTGCTCCTCTTCTTCTTCTTCTTAAAATTCGCCGCCTTTGCCGCGCATTGAAAGAAGAGGTTAAAAGAAGCGAAAAGCTGCGGCTGTTTGCGGCTTCGACAAACCGCAGCAACAGCAACAGCGATAGATTAAACTTTTAAATTAATCACATTCGTGCTGCTATTGATCGTTGTGAGTTTTAACAAAAGTTCAGTTGCTTGATGCTGCAAAGTTTGCACTTCCAAACTTACTCATTGGAAATCATCTCAATTAATGGGCAAAGTTTTAAAAGTTGCACGATTTTTCCATCAACTCACTTACCTGCTGGCGTTGTGTGTTGAAACTGCTAAATTAAGCACACAACTAAAATTTCAAACTAAAATCCAAACTGAGTTTGTGGTTGCGGTTGGAAATTTAAGTGTGGCACTCGAAAAGGCCACTTAAATTTAGGGGCCAACAGCAGCAGCAACAACAACAACAACAACAGCAACAACAAGATGGCGAATTTGCATCACGAACTTGTTCATCGCGCTAAAGCTTGAAAATTTAAATCGCGTTAACCATTAATTTCAATTTGGTGCCAGCAAATCCAGCTCCAACTTTGCAACTCGATTGACAGCCACTTTTAGCCAGAGTTTCCGGTTTGAGTTTAGCGAGCAAAGTTGGTTAAAGTTGTGTATGTTGCTCAATTTTGTTAGCAGCATCATTTTTCAACACACTAACTAACCAACCAAAAGCTTGAACGGCCCAAGTTGGAGGAGGCCGAGTGTGTGTGTGTGTGTGGCCAAATCTAAAACTTGAGCTCTTGATATCTAAATGTTTCTCAAATAGATGCTTAGCTAGAGCCGCCAACGCTTCTAACCTAGCTAAACATCCTCATGACTTCAAGCTCGTAGTAATTCAATGCGCCAGGTAAACATTATTAGAATAACCTAAAAAGATAATAATAAAAGAGAGCTCTAGAAGCTACATAATAAACTGGCCAACTATTCAATTGAAAATTTTACCAGCAGCAGCATTTGCACTGTTCAAGTTGCAAGTTTATTGTTTTCCGCTTCGCTTTCGTGGCGGAAGTTAATTAGTTAGCTCGGCGAGCTAATTGTTACCCAACTGCTGGCCAGTTAAGTCACGTCTTTGCTCCACCAGCTCAACTTGGTGGCTCGCCTCAACTTTAAATGGAGTTTTTGGACGACGTAGTGGTTGAAGTGGTTTAGCACTAGTGTAGGCAGGTGGTGGTTGAAGTAGCGAGTGTAAAATAAAATAAAATACAATCAAGCTAACCATTAAATTATTTCAGGCGCAAAATTCATCTCATGATCAACAATTGATCATCCAGAGCACATAAAGAAGCTGCAGGAATAGTAGCAGCAAATGAGAATACCAATCCAATAGGTAAAGTAGACTTGACAGGCGCGAGTGTTGCGTAACAAACGCAACAATGGAACTTTTCGCTTTGTAATTTGCGCGCTCGCCTTTCATCTCGCACATTGCGCCAGATCCGGAGACCATTTTTCATGCCTGAAACACAAACACAAACACAACACATAACGCAAACAACAATTCGGATTACATGAACCGCCAGCTAATGATCCTCTTGGATCCTCACCTTATTTCAGCTCGCTTCTTTCTCCAGGATAACCACTGCGGCTTTCGACCACAAAGCTTCTGTTTGTTGGCCTCTAAAGTTGTAGCTAAAGAAGCTTCTCAGTGTGGCTCACACACACACACACACACAGCTTGGATAAGTTCCAAGAGCTTCGACTGAATTTATGCCTCACAGAGAAGCTTAGTGAACTTGCTTGAACAACAACAACATTAGCGGGCGAAATTTTACGTGTCGTTTCTATTGTAAGCGAATAAATTCTATTGAACTTATTTTTCACGTAAAGGCACCAGTAGCGATGATGCAAATCATGTTAATGCTTATTAATTGTTGTTTCTTCAAGTTGAAGCTCAGAGAGTTGAGCGAGCAGCTGTTATATTCTATTAAACGCCTTTAGCTGCAACAAACATTCATTGAAAACAACACAATATTCAATTGAATGCGAATTGAACGCCAACAACAACAACAACAACAGCAAACAGCTTTTTGATCTTGGATCATTTGAGCTGGTTTTCAATTTCAATTTCAATTTAGATAAGAATGAATGTGTTCAATTTAATAATAATATAAAAATTCAACAATAGAAAAAAGATCGATTTGAATAAGTTGAATAAGAGCGTTAAACTTACCTGGCCAAATGGGGTCCAACTTGCTCGTTGCTGTACGAGGAGGCTGACAAAGACAAGTCATCTAATTGAAGGGATTGAAGTCCGAGTGGCGAGTCTAATTTTGCTCCATTTAAAGCAGTGCAAAAGCGAGACTTGTATGGATTTATCTTTGTGCTTGGTGTGTGAGGTCCATCTAAGAGAGTTGAAGTAAAGTGAAAGAAAGTTTAAGTAGAGAAGAGTTGGTTTGGTTAGTTAGATTGATTAGAAATAATAATAGAAGCAGTTTATTGTTCAAATATTGACCGAAAGCTAGTTATTTTGAGCTAGAGTTAATTGAATTCAATGAACTGAACTGAAAATGTAACTCCTTCATGGGGTCGCCACTTAAGTTTGAGGCCATTTAACGGAATTCAAGAGCAAGAATGCGGATTTCGCCCCAAGTGGAAGCGGAAACGCACTAAAGATAGGCGAGAAAAGAGTTCATTTGAAAGAACGAACATTATTAACTGGATACATACGAAATTTTCGAATTCTTTCTCTCTCTCTCAACCTTCAAACGCCTACTTTGTTTCAAGTGGCTTTTGCTCTCGTTGTTGTTGTGGTTCAGGTGAATCACGTTTTCATCAAAGTTCATCGGAAATTGGGTGTGTCTGTGGTCTGATGTATTGGCTTTGAGCGCTACCAACACAAATTGCTACTGATGATGATTTGCATCAGGAAATGAGAGAAGCTGAACAAGTGGTTCAGTTAAAAGAATTCTAAACTTGTTATAACAACAACAACAACAACAAATTGTGTGAACAAATCGTATTGAACTAGCAATGCGATGCCAAGACACAAATTTTAATAATGCATCTTTTTCTCTCGCTCTAATCTAAACTTCTTGGATGCGTTTGTCTGCTTTATCCACCAAAATCCGCTTGTCTCTCTTTCTCTTTTGAAAGCCAATCAAGTGAAGTCTTGAAGTTAAAACCATTTGAATGGCCGACTACAAATGAGAAGCACCACAACTTTACAATGTGGAGCATTATCAACATTAGCAATGCGGATCCTCGCAGACACTTCATAGACTGCTGAGGCTGATTTTAAGCTGCTGCTGCTGCCTCAAACAATACAGTTTAGCTGCACAATTCAGCTGCATCTGGTTGGCATCTGGCAACTTCAACTTGAGCCAGGATTTCACGCATTCGAAGCATTAGAAGCCTCAACATGGGAGTTGATGTTAAAAATCAATCAATTTTTAAACATTAAACTTGGTGGCCATCATGAGTTTGATTCAGAGCAGAAAGTTGAACTTGCGAACGCACATTATCTTGAACGCTAATGAAAATTAGTGCAAGAGAATATGAACTGTTTCCAAAGCGACTCTCTTGAAGCAACATTCAATTCAAGCGAGAGTTCAATTTGGTTTGAGTCCAACAAACAAGTGAGAACAAGTGAGTAAATTTGCACGTCAAAATCGTGCGAATTTGAGTTTAAAACGTGCAATTGATATACCACAACGACAACAACAAACTTGCACGACGCTGTTGCGGTTTATCATAACGGAACTTTTGATTTTTGCAATGTGTCGGGTTGTTCAATTTTGTTCAAGTTTGTGTGCAGCTGATTTGCGCGTCGAAAAATCATTTGTTGTGCGCGCTAATCAAATTGTGTGCGCAAAACACTAACAGTTGCCTTAAATTTAACTGCACAGACTAAAGCCGAAAAACAATTTAATAATCAACTGCATTTAGCGCATTCTAGGGCCGAAAGAAAAATGTTCAAGGCTGCGTTTGGATGCGTGTTGAGTTAGCCGCTTGATTAGCCGGCATTTGTATGAATGTTTTTGACACTCGCCAATAAAATTTAACCATCAAAATTGAAACAAATTGTTGTGCTTGTGCCCTGAAACTGTGCAATTCTTCTTCTATCCATTTGCTTTCTCACACTTTCAAGCTTTTTCACTTTTAAGCTTCAAGAGTTTTCGGATTCTGATTCTTGACATTGAAAGTTTGTCTACTTGTTTTGCTTGCTGCTCAAATAACAATGGCAAAAGTTGCGCAATTTGTGTGTTAATATTGGCGGAAGTCGATTAAGCTGCGCGTGTTACTTATTATCAATGCTTGTTATTATTGAATCGAGGCTGTTTGTGTTCTCTAGTGTGAAATTTCGGAGGCCCCAAATTGGAAGGCAAAACTTGAACGTAAAACTTTAATATCGTTCTTTACTTTTACTTTTAAATGCGCCTCCGAATGGGTGTGAAATGGTCCAAATGGCCAAATAAAAGAAGAAGAAGCAACAACAGCAGAGAGAGAGAAGAAATCTAAATGATGTTTACATAATACAAACATAATTGAATCGGATTGAATTTGAAAACTCTTGTCCACGAAAATGTGACGACGACGACGACGAAACCGGAAGAAGATTAGCCGTTCACACGCGGCAAACAATACTCTGAGTTTTTGCTCTAACTAAGTTTCAATTCAACTGAGCAATTGTTAGTTAGTTTATTTGTGTTTGGTGTCTGAAAGTAAAGAAACCAAAGAAGGAGGAGCTCGAGTTGGTGAGGCCACCGACTGTCCGGTGGTTGGAAAGAAACTCTTTTGGAAGGAGATTCCAAGGTTAGCGCTATATAAAGAACATTTCCATAAGGATTTAAGTTCAAGAGCCAGCTCAATGAGCTTTCAAATTGAGAGCTGTTGTTATGTATCCAAACTTGGCTTATTATTATAGCTGAATTCTCTATTTCCAATTGAACGAAGACAAGCAAGTTTTCAAATTGAAGAGAAAGTAAATCTCAAGAGAAGGAGCTCACGAGAAGAAGCTGCTCTAGTTTAGTCTGCTGCTTGGAGAGGCTAAAGCAAACACTTTGCCTCGAACGCTATTCTCTTGTTTACCTAACTATTTTCGACTATCAACGAACAACTGCCAACCAACTACTTGCTAATCAGATTTACATTGCAATTGTCTTGCGCAAAATGAATCACATGGGAATTGACTCTCTCTCTCTCCCTGATTGGAGCCCCTAAAGCAACTAGACGACTAACTTCAAACAAAGAGATAGATTTGTGTGCTCGCTGGTTAGCTAACATTATTTTCAGTGGCCAGTTTGATGGAGTAGCAAACACGCGATTGTTCAATGGAAGCAGCTTTATGAGGCAGCTCAATGTTGTTGTTGTTGTTGTTGTTGTTGTTGCAATGTCCGAGTTACGTAACACAAAGGTAAGACGAGCAGATCAATCATTGTGGTTGTGCGCAAATTTGAAAGTTTGCTCGAATTCAAATTTATAACTCTGAGCGAGAGCGAGCGAGCGAGCGAGCGAGAGAGAGTTGGAATTGGTCGCAGTGAAACTAGCGACGACCAATATTCAAGCTCGTGAGTTGGGCCAATTTTTCAGGTGCTTCCAACACACTCACAAGTTTAATTTGCTTGCATTTTGCTCTAGTTAAATTGCGTAAGAGAGTCAAGTCTAGTTTGCACGAGAAAATTGGAATTGTGTTGTGCATGTTAGTTGGCTGTCGGCAAAATGCTTTCTTCGAACAGCCAGCAAGTTGGACATCAAAACATGGCGCTTCAATATCAAGGATCGAAACACAACATTCATGGCAAACATTTAATGGCCACTTTAGAGCCACTTTGCTCTCTTTTTTCCAGCAATACCGTCGCCTTTTCACGCTTTTCCAAAGCTTCAAAGAGCGTCTAGCGGGCAATTTGTGTGTTTGTGTGTGTGTGTGTTGAGCTCGACCTCGAGCAAGTCGGAAATCCGCCAGCAAGCGGAAGTTGCGCGAAATTCAGAGTAATGCGACAAATTGCCATTTACCTGCTACATTTTTCTAGTTGAAGACACATTTTTCTTTG
Source organism: Quercus alba (assembly GCA_036321655.1). Classification (NCBI taxonomy): domain Eukaryota; kingdom Viridiplantae; phylum Streptophyta; class Magnoliopsida; order Fagales; family Fagaceae; genus Quercus; species Quercus alba. The sequence goes on from JAYJMT010000101.1 coordinate 33,792, forward strand.
TTTCCAAAAGCAAATGATCGAGACAAGATCTCAGCCTGTTATAATAAAATCAAACAATGTTGTTACTTAAAGCAAGTGATCTTGTTGTTGTTGTTGTTGCCCTTTTCGCTGTGGCTTCTGCAGAAAAATTTACACGAGACGAGCAAGCAGGAAGTCGTCACCACTTTAGTTAGCTTTTTAAAGCCGCTCACTGTTTTACTTGTCTCCAAATTAATTTTCATTTGCTCTCTTTGTTTTAGCAACCAGAAGCTTTACATGTTGTTTCAGCGAACGAACGAACGAACGAAAAGAGGTTCAAAAGTCAACTCGCAATCAGGTTACTTATTATAAACAGAATCAAGTGAGATTGTTGCTTTGCGGACAAACGTTGCCCAATAAACATTTCTAAAAGTTTCTTCAGTGTGAGTGCTTTCGTTGCCGATTGGCCATAACGCTCGCTTTTGTCATAAAGCCGCGCGCTACTTAAGTTGTCCTCAAACTTTCACTTCTCTGGCCTGTTTGTTGGCTCGCTATAAAGCGCTTGCCTGAGTTTAATGTTGTATGTTGCTTAAATTCAGCGACTGAATGTCTCTCTTAAGTAGCTTAATTGGGCCATTGGATTTCATTATTTTCACCAGCTTCCTCTGTTCGATGTCACAAAAAGGGAGCACATTTTTAAGCTGAATTTGCTCAAGCTGAGCGGAAGTTATTTGTTGCGACTGCGCGACAACCAAAATGAGCAACTAATAAGAGGCTTACTCTTCTTGTGCGCGCTTCTATTGCTTCTCTTGCTGCTTTCATCTGCTTAGATCTCGCCACCATCTTAGCTTGACTTTGTATTTATGTCGCTTTGGTGGCCAATTTGCATAATTGTCCGCCAAGTTAAATTTGGACAATACAAATGCCAAAGTCACACCATAACTTTGGCATCTGCTTGCGTTTGACTTTGCAGATTGAATTTTATATATACAATTCAAGGAAACTAATGGACAAGCGAACAAGTCGCTCACACAGCTAGCAAACTTATTATTAGCTAGTCTTATTATTGCTCTTCTTGTTGTTGTTGTTGTTATTATTGGCTCCTTCCTTTGGCCGCTAATATTCGGTTTGGGTTTTGGTGGATTTGAATTTGACATTCCGTTGAGCTGAATGCAAATTCAGTCGCAAATAATTCAGCCAGCTCAACGCAAGACACTAAAGTGCGAGCCCTAGTTAGCCTACTTCTTAGTTTTTAGCCTTCATCTAAAGCAACTTGCTGCTTGGCAGATTAATTTCTCTCTCCCTTCTTGGCAAAGATCAGGCGAGCGGAAGTGCGACGAGAGCTCAAACAGTTTGGCAAAGCAATATATGAGCAGCAAAGTGAATGCAATTTAAGCTACTGCTGCGCATACAGACAATTGCGCGTAGCGCAATCAATCACTCAACGTGAGCGCGTAAATTGCGCCAACGACAGCGCGCAGCAACTAAACTAAACTGCGCTGCGCTGCGTATAAATTGCGGCGAGTTTACTACAGAGATCCGCAGATATAAGAAGTCTCTCTCTTATGAGTTTGGCTTGCGAGCGCTTATGTTGAGATAGATAAACTGCTAGGTGAATCTCTCTTGGGTTTTGTTTTGCAAAGTAGTTTGCAATAGTTTGCTAATGGGCCCAACTAACTATTACTCGACTATCAGCCTCCTTTCTATCCATTTCAATGAAACTCTCTGACGCATCCCAATATGGTTGCCTGCTAACCGGTTCAAGCAGCATTAACAAGTTTCCTTTTGAAACTTTCTATTTGCCAAAAACTCTTTTTTAATTGGCCAGTTTAGTCGGATTTAAGCTCATTCAGTGGCGCCAATCAGTGCTAGTTTATTCTAGTGGCTGATTAATTGGACACCCATTTTGCGACTCTCTCCAAATCCGCATTCCTTGTGATGCCATTTCGAGCCAAGCTTGTATGCAAATTTCGAGTTTCAGTTGTCTTTATCGCCAGCTAATTTACAACAAGAAAATATACAACATAAGCCCTCATTGGTAGGTTTACAATTTGAGCCAGTTTAAATAAAGCGCACAAACAAACTCGACTGAGCTGTTGACGAGCAGCAGGTAAGCTGTTTTAGGAGCTGATATTCGAGCTTAACTCGCACTCAATCAGAGTGCTGAGAGTTGTTCAGCTTGTAAGCAGACACGTGCAACTCAAAGCAAAAGCATAAGGCAGCAACTGCCAACTGAACCAACTCATAACTCGATCTCAGAAACAGATCTCTTGTTTTGAGAGAATCGAGAGGCTTCGCTTGAAAAAGTGAGCTTATCAATGGACATAAATGACTTGAGCAAGTTGTTGGTCGAGCGAGCACTACTACTACTATTTCAGTTAGACAAAAGTCTAAAGAGTTTAAGAGGATCTGATTAGACTGATTTGATGATATACTACTTTTAGATGGCTGCTGGCTAGTGCACTTGGCCAGTTTATCTGCTTCGTTCCGTTTCAATTTCGCATTCGAGTTCGATTCGCTAGAAGCGGAAGTGGCGACTGGAAAGCGAAATAATCTATTGAATTGATCTCTGCAAATTCAGTTCAGTTTAGGCCGAACAATGATGATGATGATGAAAACAATCGAAAGGAAAAGATTTGGAGCCGATAATTTGAAGTAGTGAGTAGAAGCATAAAAGTTGTTTAGTTTTATCAACGAGAAGAAGTCGATGAATCTGTTGAGATTTGTGTGCCTTTGTTTTGACAGGTTAGTTGCGCCGGAAGTGGGTCGTGATATTAAAGAAAGGCACAAAAGTTTGGTGGTTTGTCTGCATAGTAAAAAATGCGTTGAATTTAAGTAAACTTTTGTTAGTCTAAACTACTGAACTCTCAAACGCGCCAGAGCTATTGCGTCAGAGCCAAGAATAAGCAGTGTCATTGTTGATTGGTTTTAGAGAGTTTGTTTGTTTGTTTGTTCGTTTTTACAAAGCTCAACGGCGACAACAACCAGCTTACAGGAGGCACAAAAAAACAGGCGGAAGTTGTGCAACACACAATTGTGTCCATCAAGTCTCAATGGCTTGATAGGCGCTGAGACTCTCTTGGAGAAGAGAGCAATTGGACAAACTGCACAAAACGTATCACTGAAAAGTTGAGCCTCAAATTCATTGTAAGCCTTGCGAGTAGTTCATTCAATGCACTCGCTATTTTGTGCACCAAAATAAAGTCCATTTGAGGGAAGAGAGTAAATTATGTTTCCCGTTGCTTTTAAGGCATAAGGTTTTTGACTGGCCATTTGACACAGAAAGAGAGACACACACAAACAAGCTCACATACTGAGCCAAGTGTTTGTGTTTGTGTCTGTGTTTGGGCCAACTTTGTTTCAATAGAAGCAAGTAGAGCTTGAGTTAAAACTCAGCTCACAAGCGGCGAGCGAAATTGGCTCTTTCTCAGCTTGAATTTGGCGCCAAGTTTACTCGCGACTCGCGACTGAATTTAGTATTAGTGTCTCTTATGTATCACTCACAACTCGAGCAATTGGCAATTGGCGAGCACCAGATTCAGACTTTCTCTCTCTAGTGGCAGCTTCTCTAGAGCCTCTAAAATAATACTAGAGGCTCCAAATTGGCCTCAATGACACAGAGCCTATCTGCTCTACATTATTGCGCAATACTTTAACCGGACACAAAAGCAGCAGTGGCTTAAGCTAAGCCACTGCTACTGCCATTGCTAAGCTAAGACTTTTTCATATCCCTTTTCTCTCTCGCTCAACTTTCTGAGTTTCTATTAAGCGACTCAAAAAATAGGAGAGAGACATTTTTGTGAAAAACTTGCCAACCAAGATTGAAAAATGAGAATTGAACTTTAGGCTTACGTCACAAAAGAGAGGCTCGCAAACAAGTGGTTGGAAGCTTCTGCTTCTGCATTCGCACCACAGTTTGAGGTGACAGCAGAAGCGCAACTCAATTGGTTCTCTAAGCTGACAACGAGCGAGCGTTTTGGAATTTTTTAGCCCAAGTCGTTTTATTATTAGCCAAACTGGCAGCGTTTATATAAAGCGAGTTAATTACAAGTTATGAAATAAAATTTGCATCCAAACGACAGCTTATTAAAAGTCCACAACTAGCGCTTAGTGCTTGTCGCCTCTATGTTTGTAGGAATTGCCATAAGCGAATCTAGGCAAAGCCTCGAGGCATTTGCATCACAACAACAACACACAAATGCCTCCTCTGTGTGGCCGAAAATTCCAAGGAAGCAAACAGAGAGATAAAGCTAACCAAAACTACCACTAACGGAATTGAGCAAACGAGAGAAATTTCATTTCCGTTCTCCGGCTAAAAAGGAATTCGCCAAAAGGGGAACTCGAACAACAGCCTCGGAGCTCGAGTTTAGGTTGCCTACATCGGTTAGCCTTCATTGCAACTTCTAACACAGTGACACACACACAAGACTAGCTTGGATTCGAGCGGAAGTGGCGCCGGAAGTGGCGAAACGTCTGCGGCAAGTCAACTAAGCGAGCTAAACTGATGCATGTTATCTGCATCTGGTTCAGCTTCATCTTTATACTCTCTAAAGAAGCTGCATGAAACGCAACAACAGCAGCTACAACAAGACTTGAGCTTGGTTAGCTTGCGCACACAAGTTTCTATTAGCAGCCAATGTCGCTTTTTTACGCTTTAGTTTAGTTAGCTCGCTTCAGGCAACTTGATTTGATTGCTCGATAAGAAAGCTCAACGCGCGCGCGCACATTATTACGACAAACTCAATTAAGATTAAAGCCTTGTCCGTTCTATAATCTAATGTCTTATTGAGGAAGCTTTGCAAGCTTAAATTGAGTTGGCCTCAAATGAAAAATTTAAGCATTTTGAAAAATTTTCAAAGTCAAGCTCTGATTTGGTTAAAGAAATTTCTCAAGACTCAGATAGTTGAAGATGCGGCAGATTTCATTTAAATTAAGCAGCTCAAAGGCTGCAAGCGAGCAAGACAGTAGTAAGTCACACATGCACAGGAAACGATCATGAGACTCTTGAAGAAATAATTCAAGAATTTGGGGAACCAAATCGAATCAATTCGCCTCAGCAGCTTCTGATTCTCAATTTGCATTTCCATTGAGATCATTTTAGCTAACGAACGCAATGGAATTGAAGCAAAAGTTCAACTTGTGTGTGTGTGTGTTTACTTTCGCTCATTTGAACTGCTTGGTTAGCTAGTTAAAAAGCTTGTTAGAACTTCATATTGAAATTTGGTTAAACTTTAGGCTGAACTTTTGCTAAAACTTTTGCTGCTAGAAAATCCCACTTCGGCTTAAGTGTTCTATTGAAAATGGAGCCACGCGAATGGGCGCATTCGATTCGAATCGCTTGCGAGCTGATTAGGAGCCAAAAGTGAGCAGCCTTTTTGTATGGCCAACAACGCGCCAAATTTGAAACTAAAGCGGAAATCAAGCTCGTTTGTTCTCATTTGCTTGATGGCAGTTGAATGTATCGCTCGTCTTGTAAGTTTGTGGCCAAAGTTCAAGAGTCGAGAACGAACAACAACAACAATGATCTTAACTAACAAGTTGCAAGAATGAGATCCTAAACTTTACACTTGACTTGCTCTCACGCTAACAAACTTGCTTGCTTTTCCTGCGCAAGCAGTTTCTTGGCAGTTTGTTGCTTGCTTGAAGTTGGTCACAAAATGTCAGCTCGCTTTCGAATTGGATCATTACTGTTAATTGTAGCCGAAGTTTCATGTTCTTGGCTTGTATTTCTTAATGGAAACTTTATTCTCTCTCTCTTTCTTTCTTTGAGGCTCTTCAAGGCAAATGAATGCGCTGATTTGTTCTCGGAGTAAAACTTATTTAGTGGAGAGAAGCAAGCATCCATTTAGACTTTTAGAGTTTGTTGTTGTTGTTTGGTTTGGTTTGGTTAGCAAACAAAAAAGGCTAAAAAGAGGAGCTGACAGATATCACTATGAATGTCCGGCCTTAAGTTGGCTCACATGCAATCAGCTCCTCGCACACAAAACGTCGGCCATTACTGAGGAAGCTCATCAAGTTCAATGGGCAAAGCTGACAAGTGTGTTTGTTCATTTCAGCTGACACACACTGACTTTCCTAAACTTTCAAGCTGCTCGCTTCTCTGGTTGCAATGGCGCAACAACATCATCGAGACTCTCATTTCATCATCATCATCATCATCAGCTGCAGCAGCAGCATTAGTTATATTGAGGAGTTTTAGTTGCTTGGTTGTTGTGTGTGATCGGCGGAGCATATCAAGGCTGAAGAAACAGCAACCTGATGATGCTGACATACAATACAATACCTGAACAGCGCACACTAATTTTCTTTGGTCCAAGTTTAAACTAAATTCATTCATTCACTTTAAAGAGAGTCGGCATTTTCGGGCCAAAGCGACACTTTGCAGCCAATTGAACTGGACGAAAGCAAAGGAAAGCAAAGGAAAGGAAATGGATGAATGAACAAGTGGCTACTTCCTTTGAATGAAGCAGCAAAGTTAAAAATGTTCGAATTGAAGCTGACTGATTGTTTGTTGGTAGTTCCCAATCTTCAATTCTTTGCTAGCTTCTAAGCTCAGCTCAAATTGTGTGTCGCTCTGGATTGGCGTTCTCGTAAAGCTCTTAGTTATTGCGTCATCTACTAATGCAAACAGACTACTAACGCTAATAATCATTAGTTCAAATTAAAAGTTCGCTCGATAATTCAACTGATCTCACTGCCAATATTTAGCTTAATGAAACGCACTTATTCTGTCACTTTGCTCTAATGGATTCATCATCATCATCATCATTATTTCAAAAGCAAAAATCTGGCTAAGCTTTTAAATTTTCCTTTGCAGAACTTTAAAGTTTTGCACAAAATTATCAGATTAGTTGAGTGAATGTAAAAACTTGAAAAGAGCCTCAAACTTTAAATTAGTAGCGCAACTCAAAGGCCACTTCCAAAAGTGAGGCTTCTTTGGGTGCCAAGCCAAGATCTCAATTATTGATTAGATGATCAATTAATCATCTGCCAAAAGAAAATTTTCAATCACTATGATGCCTGACTTGTGTGTATTTGCGCAAGCATGATGAACATTGCTCGAGTGCGATAAGTGTCTTGAGCATGATGTCAAGTTGAATTGAAACAAATCTTGCTTCAATTCAACTTCATGCAACTTCATCTGTTGCATTGAGTTTGGCCAAAGTTAGCTTTAAGTTGTCGGTGGCACTTTAGCTGGAACTTATTATGCAAACAAGAGACTCTTTAAAGTGAAATTATTGTTTATAGAGATTCTGCTTAATTGATAAAAGAGGAAAATTGAACCTCCTCCTTAGCAGTTCCAACAAACAATTCTCACGCTTCTTCTTCTTCATTCTCTCGTTTGGCGAAAGATTTTGAGTTTTCCCTTAAAACAGCAGCTTAACACCAACAACTAGCCCGCAATTGATCACTAAACAGCAGCTCTGTGTAAAAGTGGCACTGACATTACAAGTTGCAATGTGTCTGCAGGATGAAGAGGATTCTCTTTGACTTGATTTGTGCTTGTAACAAGCGAACAGTGTGCAAGTTGTTTCAAATGGACAAGTGGTATTGAAAAAGGTATTGGAGTTGGCTAACTTATTTCCTCATTGGATCAAATCCATTCCATTATAAGCCTGCAATCGAGCCAAAGAATCGTCATCAATTCTTATTCTACGCCTCACTAGCCACTGAACTTTTGATCATCATCATCATCATCTGCTGCTGCTGCCGCTGCTTCTATTGCATCCACAAGTTGCTATTGAAAACAGACCAACTAGAAAACTTATTCTTCTATCACTTGCAGAGCTTCCGCTTTCTCTCTCTTTCGCTAGTCAAACTTCTATGTCAAAATTGTTTAGCCCAAACGTTCGGAAGTTACTTGACCGAATCAAGTGAGGCGCATTGAAGAATTGCAGCCCAGAGTCTATCGCAATTCGTATGATGTTGATCTCTCGCAATCGATTGAAAATGAAGCTCATGAAGGAGGCTGCTCATCACTATTTTGCTTCGACGCACCTGATGTCGTACGAGAGAATAGTGCAATTCTAACACAAAGCTCATCAGAGCTGGGCTAGGAGTCAGCTAGTTGGTGTTGTTTCATTGAAGCTTGCAAATCAAGAACTCAGCTGCTCAGTGATTTCTGGTGATCCGTTGCACTTGCTCCTCGCAGCTTGAGGACCTCCAAAGACGACTACGAGGCCAAAACAAAACTAAAAGGCCGCTAATGATCGAGAACTCCGGTGAGTCCTCGCCTAGACCAAGTTAGTTTAGCCAGGTTGGTTGGTTGGCTGGCTGGCTAGAGAGACGCTTCATTAGTTTGCTAGCTTTGTAGAGGCGGCTTTTCGGGCGTCTAAAACATTGAAAGTATAATGAAATATTGAACGATTTGAGCCATTTGTAAATCGGAACTACAACGATAACATTAGTGCAACATTAGATGCAAGCAAGTTATTGCAGGATATTGCAAAATATCCCCAACCGAACAACAACAACAACGCCGAAGAGCGAAACACGCGCGCTGTTCAATCGCGCAAAAGATCCCATTAGCAGCAAACAGGAAGTACATTACATCCCTTTGAGGCTTTGCTGTGATAACTTGCGCTCGCATTGCTTAAATTGCACCTTAAATTCGCACCTTTGCAACTCAAATTGCACGCAAACGCTTCCGTTGCTTCCTCATTTTTGCCCCGAAAAGAGAGCGGAAGGAAGGAGCGGGATATTAAGTGGAGCGAAAAACAATAGCAAAGCAATAAAGATAATGACGCACCTTTACCTTTACCTTCGCCCACTTTGTTGTTTGGTTCTTTAACTCACAATCAAAGAGCCAACTTGATATCTGGCTCACCATTCAAACAACATCATCTCATGCTCAGTGTTGTTCAGTGAGTATTACTTGGATGCCCGAATCCAATAAGATGCCAAAATCATGATGCTATGAAGTGAAGAGCATCAGCAGAGTAAATTCAATCGCCATTTTGTCAAAATTGAAAGAAAACTTAAATGTTGCTAAACTTACCTGCTAATGCGGCTGGATTTTGATAATGCTGGTGATTAATTGATAATGCTGTTGAATGCTGACTATTTGAAGCTTGCTGCTGGTTAACTTGAGAAACTTGCGCTGGATCATCAACAAAAATTGTTGGCCTCACAACTGCCGCTTGGCTTCCAATTGTTTGAATAGAGGCCAAGACCAATATGCAAGCTGCTAATTAAATAACAATAATTAAGCATCTTGTTCATCACACTCATTGAATTTGGTTCTCTTGATTTGACAAACTTGAGCAACAACATTTTCTCAACACTTGTTATCGATTCTTTTCTTGGTGTTGTTGTTGTTCTTGTTCTTGTTACTGAGCTGCTTCTGTAGATTCTCTTCTTCTCTTTACTATTTTGCTTGCTTAAGCTCATCGTAATGATTATCAATTAAACAACAATTCTTCATTGATTAGTCATCTTTCAAGTGATATTTGAGACTTTTAATGGAGTTGCTTGTGTTGTTAAAGTGTGTGAACAATGTAAACGTGTTGCCTTATTATGATACAAACAAACTTTGTTGTTGCTGTTGTTGTTGTTGGCTCTACAATGTCCAATTTGAAAAATGGAAGCTCTTTTTAGAACCTCCAGCGCCTTCCAACTGAGAGCCTGACTGAAAGCCATTGCCTCGGCGCGCATGCGCGTTCCCGCCGGCTAAGTGGCGCCATCTAACGAGCATAAATCGCAGCCAACTAATATGCTCGGCAAATCACAAAAGGACATAAACATGGGCAACAAACAAATGTTATTGTTATTTTACGATCAAATTGACGACTAAAACTGGACGAAAATACACATAAACATTAGTAGAATTGGACAGTTTAAAAACTGTTAGCTAGTTTGATGAAATTAGTTTATTTGGAAATTTGTGAAAGTTGTGAAAACAACAAGTTGCGAGTGCTCTCAAAAAGAAGAGGGAAAGGAAGAAAATTCAAGAGAAGTCTTCTCTTGGAAGTTTGAGGAGAAGAAGAAGCAGCGGCAATTTTATTATATCGGCATTAATCGTTTGCAACCTGTGAGATTGGCTAATGGTCTTTTTTTAAATTAGGCGAATATTAGCTAGAATGGGGCAACTAACTAATTTTCGGTTAAGTCTCATCATGGAGGAAAGAGAAGACGAGATAGAGACAGAGAACCAATTTGATGAGCGATCTGGTTCAAGTTTGTTGGCCAAGCAGATTGATATTAAACCAAATCGCTCATTGTGTGAGGCCCGAAACTAAACTTGATCGTAAACTTTGTCCATATTCTTCTTAAAAGGCCAGATTGTTTTTTAGAATTACTCCTCAGAGTGGCGCATAGAGTTTGCACAAGAATAGAGTGAGAGCTTTTTAAACAAATTTGCGCCTCACTAATATGAACTAAGCTAATGAGAAAACTTACACCACTGCCTCTAAGCCTCTATTTGAGAAAGAAGCAAACGATTTGGAAGAAGCAAGTTGGCTTCAGAGCAAAAATTTATTCACAAGAGATAAGTCCAGTCTTGAAATGTTTTTCCTTTAAAACATGGCCTCAAATTGGCCAAGATGAGATGAGATGAAATGAGATGAGATGAGAATAGAAGAATTATTAGCCTCGAGTTAAAGTGATTGGTGTTTTCAATGAGCAATAAGCGCTTTTCATCACCAACCAGAAAATTGTATTTGTTTGTTGTTATCTCTCGCGATTGTCATTAGCATCAACCAAACACCAGACACAATGCCATTCCTTGGCCAGATAAAACTGCAAGAGGCGCGAGCATAGTTCACAAGATAATGGCAAAGCAATGTTATTGACAGTAGCAACAGTAGCAGTGGCATAAAAGTGGGAGCGAGCGAGTGCAATGTGTCGCAGAAGTGAGCATCTTGCAGGCATTCGCTGCAAGGCATTGCTATCAGTCTGTCAAGCGGCATTTGCCTGGTATTGTTGTTGTAAATGCAAACTTGGTGCCATATGCTGCTGCTGCTGCTGCTGCTACCAACTTTGAACATCCAGCAAACTGTTGAGCTTCAGCCTTAACCTGAACCAAAGAACTACTACATTTTGGAGGCTCCACTTTTCTTTGCTCACTTCTTTGGGCCTTCAAACAAACTATTTAAACCTTGAAAAATAGTTCAACTTCTTCTTCTTATTTTAAAACTGTGTGAAATGCAAATTTGTTGTTGTTGATCTAGATTTGAAACTGCTGATAGTTGAACTCTCATCATCATCATCATCGAAATGAGCATCTGAATCTTGAATTACTACCAACTGAACAACAACAACAACGACAATTGAATTGATATTAACAGCAAAGGAAACATTTTTCATTAAACATTCACATTGTGTATCGTCTTTCATCGCCTCCTTTCAGATCCACCTTTGGTTTGATAAATTCTCGGAGGCCTCCAACTAGCCTCCTCACACAAAAGGCCCTGCCAACAGTTGGCTAATTTCGGTTAAGTTGCTCTTTTCTCCTAAAAATCCTGAAAACATTTCAGCACACACACAAAGTGCTGTGAGCCGAGCGCGAAACTCTGAAGCTGCTTTCGCGTTTGTCGCATTGCCGGCTCATCCGCCTTCGAAAATGTTCCAAGAAGAAGAAGAAGAAGAAGCCGAATTTATTGGTTAAGAGAGCGAGAAAGAGATGAACTGGTTCGGTTACCTGAGTTGTGAGCTTGAATCTGAATCTGAATTTGAATTAGAATTTGAATACCAATATTGTGCGAGCCTAACAAATTCTAAAATTCATGTTGACAATTGAACGTTTGTATTGGAGCTTAAAACATTTCAACACAAAGTAGACATAAAATGCTTCTTCAGTTGGCCAATTTGACATCCACAGAGCCATTGAATTGATTCTCAGCTTAAGTTGCGATTCTTTCCTCCAATAATATCAACAAAACTAGTTCTAGTTTAAGCAAAAGCCTTACCTGCAAAGCCTTTATCATATAAACTACTACCAGCAGGCAGACAGAAGAAGTCCATTGAAGACAAAAAGTAAGAGTGTGTGAGCAGAGTGAACAAAAATTGGTAGAAGGCAGCTTAAGGAGAAGCAGTTTGGTTGTTGGCAATGTGCAAACAAGCAAACATTATTAAGTTTGAAGAATTAGAATTAGCTGCCAGTTTATTGATTGGCCTCACCAATTGATTGGCGATCCAATTGAGGCGCCGGCAACGGCAACGGCAACGGCAATGGCGCTAATGCGACAAATTGCAAATTGAGAAGAGAGATTTCGGTGCCAAAATAAGCGCTTTTTAGTGGGTTCCGCGTGAATTTAGAAGAATTCCAATTGAATTTTCTGGTTACTTTGGGTTGTTTGCTTAAAAAGGAGACTCAATTTTCAGGTAGTTGTTTAGAGTTGGATGATTCAAACTTTGATTCAAAAACTGCTCTCAGTCGGCAGCAAACAATTGACACTCAATAAAAAGGTCTAAACTCTATGAAGGAGGAGAAGGTTAACAGGATTGATCAACAGGAAGTGGTTGTCAGGCAAATCATTGTAACTAAACTGAATCAGCAGCTTCGCTAAATGAGCGACTCAAGTGAGCAACTGCAGGAAAAGTGCCAAACTGGCTTGCGAGACACATAAGACAAAACGAGATAAAACGCAACGCCAGTTAAAGCTGCCAGTTTGAAGTGGGGCAAATCTTATCAGCTTGCTTCAATCTGCCGCCTCATGCGTCTGGCAAATCTCGCGTTTGCGCCCAAACTGCATCCAGTTTAGTTTGGTAGTTTGGAGAGAGAGAGAAATCTTCTTGTTTTTTAAATCAAAACTCAGCCAACATTCTTCTCTCAAAAATTAAGTGCAACATACGATAATAATGCTCACTTTTGAATGCAAACTGCAACTATCCGCTCAGACTGCTCTTGTCGCTCAGCAAAACATTCTGAAGAAATTAGATGAACTAAACTGATAAAAGTGACTAAACTGATGGAAGAAGAGAAAGCTGCCATTTAGAATTCAGAATGATATCATTTGATTTATTCCACTTAAACAAATACAATCGATCGATTGGTATCTTCTCATTCCAATTTGATGAAAAGAAAGGTAGAGAGCTCAAGTAAAATAAAATTCACACACAAAATAGTCCACCAAAACACAAGAAGCTTTATTGGGAGGCAACATTTTTCTTGCTAACTAACAAACAAGACCAATTTTGAACAGTGTCCGTCTGTCTGTTTAAAGTGTGTTGTGGTGAGTGTCGCACAGACTGGATGATTTGTTAACAAACTTCACTACCAAATTGCTTGGCGCCAAATTAAATATGGCTTTTTGGGCATAACTCACCAAAGCCAGAAAAGTGCCCCAAGTGGCTCCATCTTCTGTTCCAGTTGAGATTTTTAATTTTGACTTTTGCATTTTGTGTTGCATAATCAGAAACTTTAGCTGCTTCAAAGCGCTAAAAACGTTCAAGAGTTTTTTATTAACAACAGGCAACAAGTGGCCGAGGCCACACACAAACTTGACTAAAACCAAAAGCTGCAACAGCAGCAGCACTCAAACGGATTCCAATTATTGAAAAGTAATGACAATTTTCTCCTCCAAAACTTATCTTGAGGATCTTTAAAATCTTAAGCATCTTTCAACACAAGAACTCAAATTAATAAAAACCATCTCTTGCTTGCCTGCTAACTAATAGGAAATAACATTTAATAGTCATCTCAATATCACTACCACAAATGATTTGGCCACTAAACTGAGATAAAACTGATAAAATTAAATATTTCTCGCTTCGTTTGAGCTCCCAAAAGCAAAAGAGCTTGAGGAAGCTCTTTAATCGTTGGCTCTTTAGTTTGAAGATTTGTTAACACTACAACAACTCCCTCATCTCGTCTCATCTCATCTGGTCCCATCTCGTCTTCTTCTTCTTCTTCTTAGCCTGGCGGCTAAAGCCTTTTGTGTGTCGCTTTTTCCGGCTGATTAGCTGCTGTTAGTGCAGCAGTTTAATCAACCAACTTGTTGGGCTTCCTTTGTGTGGCTTCGTTTGCGGCTATTAATACAGGTGATCAAATCTTGCTGCTTGATCACTGTGATGGTCATTACCTGGAGGGCGACAAACACACTCAATCCTTTGGGGGATCTTGTTTGCAAGCCATGGATCAGTTTTATCAGCCTGAAGCTCAAGTTAGTTGGACAGTTCAAGCGAGAGAGTTTTAAATCTTTCGCTTAAACTGGCCAGTGGCCACAAACTAAGAAGAGCTGATTTAGCAACAAAACACAGGTAGTCGAGTTGGAATCCAGCCGCTAGATGCAGTGCTATGATGATGAACCAACTCTATGGAAAAGCATTCAAGTGTTTGTGTTGCTGATATTTAAAACTCTCTCATGCAGCTTTACTGCTGCCGAGAGATATTCTGTTGTGATGGTAGACATTTGAGTAGAAGGAAGTTGGAATTCTTCTATTGAAGATTGAGTATTTAAGTAGCACAGCATTGAGCAAAGTGGCTGACGGTGATGATGGTGATCAGGATGATGATGATGATGATGATGATGATCAAGATGATGATTCAAAATGATGATTCTCGCTCGGCCACCGACGCATCATCAGAATGAGAATAATCATCGCTGTGAATTCAAGTGGCGACAAATATTTAATGCTTGCAATTGAATTCTATCTCCTCTCAGCCGAGTGGCTCTAACGACGAGAACTCTCTCATTCGCTCAAAGAGCTGACAGGATCAAAGAGGAGCGACGTGAAAAGCGATGGATCCGCTTTAAAGTTGCTTAGTTGGCCAGCTAAATTGATGGGCGAGGAAAATGGGCTCGTTTTCATGCTCGTTCATTAAAAAGTTTACCTTGAAAGCTTAAACCAAATATAACACACCTTTTCCACTTCTCTCTCTCTCTCTCTCATATTCTGCTTATTGGCTCGCAGCTTCCAATTTGCGTTAAATGTTCGCCGACTTACCTGAGCAGAGAGATTCCTTGACTTGCAAACCTTTAAATTTAAATGAATATTTTCCAATAATATTTATGAAATTGTGTTACAAGCACAACAAATAATAATCAAAGTCTCTCAGGTTCAATATGCGTATCAATTTTTAGTGCGCTTTTGAAGCTAAAGACTTCAATTTGCATGCATTTCATCGATTGGAAAGAAAAGAAAAGTAGTTCTAGTTGAACAAGAGCGTGAAAACAACTGCTCTCAAGTAGCTTTAGTAGTTAGCTCGTGCAATTGAAGTGGCGAGAGAGGATTGCACACACACACACACAAATTTATGAGGCTTTTGATGGTTCCCAATTATTATAAATATCCCCAAACAACAAAACTTTTGCCAGCCACTTCCATGTCCACTTCCGGTCGACAGCTGCCAGTCGAGTTGTTGGAAAAATACGCTGGATTGGCTTAAAACTCGCAAAAGGTCACACGAAAACTCAGTTACTGTTCTTGTTTGCCTCGCTAACAATGAGCTGAATAAGCACAAGTTAAATGCGAATTACAACTATAACAAGCAACACCAAACCCAAACAACAAGAACAACAACATCAACAAGTTGCTCTTTTCATGATGATTAAGCTTTTTAAAATTCTGCTCTCAGCTTGGATGCGACTTTGTGCCAAATGAACTGACTTCTAAAAGTTCAGCTCTTATTTATGTGTAACTTGGAAAGCTTCGAAAAAGTTAAGCTCTAAAAAGAGTTTTGTAAAGTGTGCACTCGCCAATTCACAAGCTAAATACCATTCATTCGACTGTCAACCGGCTCAACTTTTTGACTCTCTGTTTGTATTTTTGGCTTACATTTGAATTTACCTGTTTGAGCAAAAATAATAATAATCAAATGAGAATTTCCAGCTTTGTAGCTTGAAAAAGAATCTTTATTAGAATGTGTTCAACATCCTTTCTGCTAAATTGACATTGTCCATGTTGCTGTTGGTCGAGTTTGTTTAGTGGAGCCAACAAAGGATCGGGCAAGCAGCAGCAGCAGCAGCAAAGTTTGTGTGATTTATGGGCAAAGTATTGAAATGAGTGGCAAGTGAAGCAGCAGCAGCAGGTAGATTTGGCTGCTTGTTAGTGCTTGGCCAGGTAAACTTTGCTCCGCTAATGACTTCACTAGCTATACACAATTACTTGGCAGCATACAAACACACACACACTGCTTACTTCGGCTTCTCATTAGTGGCCGTCAAACAAAAACTACCAAAACTACCTGTTGCTTTTGGGAAACGAAATTGCGAATGAGTTAGCTTGAAAATGAATCTGAATCTGAATTTAACAAGCAGCTTGTTAGTTTCGAAAGCTGATTGAAGTCTTGGAAGAGAAAGATGTGAAGCTTATTAGATTGGCTTCTTCTTTCTCTTGGCGAGCAAATGACAATGCTCGTTATTGTCTCGCAAATTGCCCACTTAACTTAACTCAACTCGACTTGCCTCTTCTTGTTCATCTCAAAATTGCCACAATAACAAGAAGAAGAGTTTCGAGGAGGAGAAAACAAATCTGAGTGAAGTTGCTGGGGCAAAAGATGAAGAAGGTGGACCACTCGTTGTGCAGCTGCCATATTTGCGCTCACATCGCGCAAGAATCGCCACTTGTTGTGTTGTGTTGGGCGCCAAGCAGTCAAATGTGAAGAAGCCAATAAGCCAGAGCTGACCAGCGAGCCAAATGTTCAGGTGCAGCAACAAGTGGCTTTGACTTGTGAGTCTTTCCTCATTACCAAGTCGTTGCCAAGAAGAGAAAAGTTCAATGTTGTTAGCAGCATTTGGCTAAACAAATCATCTAATGCTAAACACAAATCACATTGCAAAAATTATTGATAATAACAACAATAATAATAACGATAATTCGATGATTTGATGGGCGCCTTCAAGCAAACCAAAAAGTTGCCCTTCAGGTGGATTGTTCCAACTGCAAGCAACTTTTCACCTGATCTTACCTAATATTTGGCAGCTTAACTTGAATGGTTGGTTTAGCTGCAAGTTGGTTTACAATTCAAATAGTTTGAGCTAAAAGTGGAGAGTTTTGCTTTTGCAAACTCGCATCTCTTATCTATCGAGTCGCTTAAACTGTTACAGTAAAACGGAAGCTTTTGAAGGTTAAAAAATCATGATCAGTTTATAGTTTTTCGCTCTGTGAACGTGAACTTGAGCTGAAAATGTCGGCATCGACAACAAATCAAGCAGCAGCTTGATGTCTTCGGGCAAAGTCAACTTGATTTATACCCCAAAACTGGCTGCTTTGGGTATTGAGCCACAACTGTTTGAGTCTAGCTTCTGTTGGAAATGTTTATATTTTGACCACTTTGCTTTAACCAAAGCAAAACAAGCGACCACCTTGTTAAGTGGTAAAACTAAAACTTACTTGAAAATTATTTGAGCAGTGAAAGTTTGCCGCTGCATTTGAGCCTATTTTTGCAGTGATGTCGCGCCAGGTGAACAACGACAAGCTGGATCTAAACCAACGAGCTGAGCTCAATTTCTAGATTTGAGTCAACAGATATGCTGCTAAAGAGCTATAGCTTCAGCTATATAGTTGGAGCTAAAAGGGACACTTGAAATTTATTGCCCTGTCAATTGAATTGTCGTCTTGGTCGTAGTCGTCGTCGTCGTCGTCGTCGTCGTTTAGTGCAAAGTGCGCTTTGCGGGCAATAAAAGAGGAGCCGGGAAAAGCAATGTACAATAAATGTTAGTGTTTGTTGGTTGGTTGTGAGCGGTGCGTGGAAAATGGAAAATGGCTTCTGTCAAAGTGATCTGCTGATTGATTTCCACTAGACTCCGACTATCATACTCTCACTCTAGTTAACAACTAGTCTCTCTTGAGTGGGCAGATGGAGTTGAATGGGGAATTAGCGTGAACAAGTTTCCCTTTATATACCAGACTCATGAAACTCACTAAACATTTAAAATATAGCTCCAATTTGAAACTAGTTTGATGTTGATCGCGACAACAACAACAACATCAACCAGTTGCTCTCACGATTTCCGCGCTCGCTTTCACATCAAACAAACTCATTAACAAAGAGAATACCTTCGATCGACCGAAGTAGAAAATAAAAGCGGTCTTGAAAACGGAAGTCTTGCTGATCAGCGTCTGCTGATTCTTCAAGAGGCGCAAACGAGGAAAGCTTTTTTATAAAAGAAAGAAACTGCATCTCTATAATGTAGTTTTGAGCAAACAGCATTATTGTGAGAGCTTAGAAATGATCGATTGCATGCCAACTCGTGTTTTGTTTTGTTTTGTTTATCCACTTCGAGAACGGGAAAACTTGACTTACTGGCTCAAAACAACGGGCAACACCGCCGCTGATTATCCTCCCGATGATGATTATCCGCAAAGGTAAGCGAGAAAAGCAATCAGCGTCCCGCATTTGCTTGTTCGCGATACTGACCACAAACAGGCAGCGAAAACTTCAACAAGGCTCATAATCACTGTTAGTGTGTCCAGTGGCAAATGATCGATTGGTCGCCAATTCTGATTGTCATTCTTTGTTTCTTCATTTAAATCAACTCCAAAACTTTAGACTTTAGTTGCTTTGGATTCCGAAGACTCAAGAAGCGGAATTAGTGAGAGATATTCGAATACTTCGTTTAGTTTGCTTTGTTTTGCTGCTTCAAGAAGAAGCAACAAAATTAAAAGCAACAGTTGAAAATTTGTGGAACTCAATCATTGATTTTTGCACCGCAACTTTTCAGTTATTTCGCGCACAAGTTTCTCTTCTTGAGATTTACAGGTGAAATTAGTGAAAAATTGCAAGTGCAGTCTGTGATTTTTAGACTTTTGTTTGTTGAGTTTGTTGGAACAAACAACTAGTTAGAACTCGACTGGAGATCGACGCCATTTGATCAACTACCACAAAACTCGACTTGCAGCAACTTAAATTGAACTAAAACTACCTAGGTTTCTTGTGCTCTAAGGAAGCCGGAAGTTTATGTCAATCTCTTAGTGAGTTTGAACGAGAGAAGTAAAAGTAAAAATCTAAGAAGATAAAGTTGAAATTGTAATTAGAATTAGTTTGTTCAAATTTAGTTTAGCAAAAGCTATATGAAAACCTTTTGTATGAGCACATTGATTGATAAGTTTCAAAACAACGCTGACAGTTAGTAGCATTGTTCTTTCGCAAATTCTTATAATATACAAAAGCTCATCGTTTAAAGATATTGCAAACTAAAACTAAAAGCGATACTAATTAATGTCAATTTTGGTCAGTTTTAAAAGCAATCAAGCTTAAGATTTACAGCTTCAGGCGATTTTACACACACATCTGCTAGTTCCACACACAACAAACGCTTTGCTCTGCTGCCATCATGTATCTGTTTTTCAAAAATGTTCACAACATTCGACTGTTTGCAAAGATAATTCAAGAAGCTATTGAATGGCCGGTTAGTTGTTTCAATGATGCTCATTCAAGCAAACAAAACTGCATTCATTTGAAAGCAAAGTCAGTCTAGTGATACAAAAGTCAATGTTGTCACATTAGTTTCACTAGAATGAACATGGAAACATTTAATGCGCGAGACGATCTTTCTTTAGCCTGAAGGTATGATGAAATTAAAATCGACTTTGAAAACAATCTTTCAAAACTGAAAACAGATGAATAAGAAAACAGAAACGAGTTTACACTTTTAAGTTATGCTATGTGAAGATGTCCGCTTCCGGCTGCAGCTTTCAACACACGCCAACCATGTTCGTTCGAGTAGTTCAATTATTGAGAGTTAAATTGAAACAAATGGATTCAATTAAAACTTTTCATGCTACAAATCATTGCTTATTATCCGTGTTCGAAATTGACTTCGCACTTTAGTTGCTAGTTTTGATGGGTGTCAAAATGTTATGACAGATTAACAAGTTCTAGTCGAGCAAATTTCTCACAGCACAGTGGCATGTGTTGGATATGGAGCATTATGATGGCATTAAGATTCATGCAATAATTTTGCTAATAATATTATATTTCGAATGCAGCATTTTTGCAATTCATTCTTGATAAGGACTCATCGCTACCGTTCTATTTTGTAATATAATTTAAAAACAGTAAACACAAATAAGATGAATATTATGATCTGTTAAACTATTAATGTAGATTGCAAATCTTCTCTTAATCCAAACTAACCAGTGAAAACTCGTGCCAATTAATTGGCACAAATCAATGACTTGATTAATAAGACTTGCTTCACTCTTTCTAACTGCACCAAGTGTTTACTTGTTTATTTAAAAGTTGTTAGCGCCGCTGATTTTAATTGAACTCTATACAGCTTCATCTTTCTGGGATCACCTCTGCTTTCAACTGTTGAAAGCAGCTGGATCTTAATGATCGGAAAAAAGAAGAAAATGTTATGAAGATTGACAACCTAAAGTTCGAATTGGGTTCCGATCACTATCGAATCATCGTATTCTCCATGAAAGTATATAATTCTGTGGAGTTTTAGATAGAGTAATTGAATAGAATGATTTTTATCCGTCCACTTTCAAGAGATGATCTTTAATTGGAAATCGTCTCATTAAATCGTTGAAAATTTCATTGAATTTGGCAAAATATGCGAACAATTCTCACATTCTAATGAAGAGTGCGAGAATCGTATTGATTGATCATAATTACTTTTGTTTGTTACAATTCATGACCATCGATTGAAGGAACTTAATCAAGCAGTGGATTCATTGATTGTAAGCGCCATGACTTAAACTAACCTTCTATTCCTTCCAATTATATACTAAATTTCCGTATTTTGGCTAGACACAGCAATGCAACATTGAAGTGGCCCAAAAGTGGCGCATCTCAAAACTCTCAGTGCTATTCGCTATTTGACTACAACACTAATCATGAAGCGATGATTTGTGGTTGCGCAATCAACAGGTCATCCAAATATCTTAGGCCAGAATCTAGCTTCTCTATTTGACCTTACATTCGAATGGCGAATTAAGTCTTGTTATTTTGATTTCTCTCTTAATTCAAGCTTCAAAAACTTTGCTAACTTCAACTTGAAACGAGCGAACGAACTGGAGAAAATATGGCCTAAAGTTGAGAGAGAGAGAAGGGAAAATAATCATTAACAAGCTTGCAGGTAGACTTGACCAGCAGCCAATTGGATGTTTGTAAGTGAGGGCATACAAAGGCTTTGCAGAGATTCAAATGTGTGGCGAC
>JAYJMT010000103.1:0-54000 GCA_036321655.1 Quercus alba
TTTTTTTTAGGAGTTGAATTAGTCAACTCAATTGAGTTTTAAGTGTGGGGGCCGAATTTTGGCCCCCCACTTTTTGGCTTTCTCTCTTATTCTTTTTTTTTTTTTTTTCCTCCTTCATCCTTTTCTTCTTTCCACCATTAACACTATTCACCATCTTCTTCACCTTGCATTTTCTTCTCCGTCCCACCATTTCTTCTCTAAAAAATTACTCTCCTAAGCTTCTCAACCCCCCTTCACTCATCTCCCTCAATATTTTTTTTCAGATCCTTGCGTTCTTGAGCACTTTTGCTACATATCCTTTTTGGTGAAACCCATTTTCAAACTCCTATTTTCTTTGCACAAAAATGTCATCATCTTCCAATGGACCCTCTTTCTTACTTTTCATGGAAAGAAATATCATCCATCATTTGAATGGAATGATGAGGAGGGGCTCCTTCAAGACCCCAAGACCCATACTCCACATTCCCATATGGACTTTAAGGTGAGTTTTTCTTTGTTTGGAAAAATGTTGTTTCCATGCTTCATTGAAAGATTGATGGTGAGATATTGTCATTTTGTTGTGTTCTCTAGTTGGAATTTAGGGCATTGTATGATTGATCATGTTATAATTTTGGCTTTGGAGCATTTTTGAAGTGTTGTATTTATTTGGTTATGGTTTAATTTGGACAATGTTGATAGCTCATTGAATTTTGGTAATGTTGGTAATTTGTGATATTGCTGGGTGAATTTTAGCTTGGATTTTGGGGGCATGGACATTGTAAAAAATTTGTGTTGTAGGCTTGTATGAATATATTCATGGTGCATGTGGGAAATTTTGTTGGTATGAGTAAATTTTATTTCATGAACATGGCAAAATTTTGTGGGTATGAATATGGAGAATTTGTGGATACGGAAAATTTTTTGGTGGATGTGGAAGAATTTTGTGGGCAAGAAATTTTGGCTATGGAAATATTTTTGTTGGGTATGTGATGTTAAATCATGGGCAAAATTTTTGTGGTTATGATTTTGGATGTGGGGATTTTTTTGTTGTGATTTTGGACATGTAGGAATTTTTTTATGGGCATTTTGGACATGTAGGAAAAACTTTGACGATTATTTTGGACATGTAGGAAAATCTTTGATGGTTATTCTCGACATGTAGGAAATTTTTTGGTTGTGGTCATGGACATGTAGGAAAATTTTTGGTTATTTTGTACATGGGAATTTTTGTTGTTGGTCATGGTAAAATTTTGGTGGGACATTGAATTTTTTAGATGTATGATTTTTGATCATGGGAAATTTTTGTTGGTACAGAATGAGATTTTTGTTGGCATGAGAATTTTTGGCATCCTGATGATGGGCTAAATTTTTGTGTTGCAGAGTCTCAAGTGTCGAGGTAGCCTCCAAATGTTGAAGGGCATATGAGAAGCATTGTCTCCAAATATTAGGAATATCATCAATGATGCGGGTTTTGGTACTTTCTTTGAGGCTTTATTGAATCAAGAGACTCATGAGTACAAGGACCTTCAATTACTCCTTGCCTTGTCAAAGCGCTTTTGGGACACCACGTGTACTTTCCATTTTTCAAGTATTGGTGAGGTGATATTGATGCCTTACGACTTATTCGTCATCACTAGCTTGAGGTTGGGTGGTGAAAGCATTTGGGTCAATGACTCCCTTACTCCAAAGGAAATTAAGAAACTTCTAGGCGTAGTGCCTTCCAAAATGAGGAGTAAAAATGTCCCTTTGATGTGGCTGTATGCGAACATTGCAAAATGTGATACTGTGGCAATGGGTACACGCATGTTCATGCTTCTCTTCATTGGGACTTTCTTGTGCCCATATTTAGGCAGTATAGTGAACCTGTGCTATTTGGAGAGCATGAGAAATATTGAGCAAATCAAAATTTATGACTAGGGCGGTATGGGTTGTGCTACCCTTTTATACACTTCATGATTCAACTTTCTAGGTGTAGTCTCTTAAGCTTGGGTGGTGCTCCATTTGTCTGGCAGGTGAGGTTTGGAATTTTTTATTATGTGTGGGTTTTGAAAAGTTATTTTGGCTATGTTGTAATGGTGTTTTGAATTTTTTTTTTTTAATTTTTTTTAAACTTTTTTCCAGGTTTGGATGTATGAGTACTTTGGAGTTGGTCCTCAAATTTAGGAGGTTGATGATATTTATCCTAGATTTCTATTGATGATGTGAGTCTTGTGATTGTGTGTGTGTGCCCAAATACTGTTTGTCAACGCCCTCCAAGCGTTCTTTGGAAATTTGGCATATGGTGATTAACAATTTGACTATTGATGATGTGAGTCTTGTGTGTGTGTGTGTGTGTGTGTGTGTGTGTGTGTGCGTTCTTTGGAAATTTGGCATATGGTGATTGACAATTTGACTATTGATGATGTGAGTCTTGTGATTATGGTTTGGCCTTTTTCTCATTCTAGGTTTTTTTGTGATTTTTCAGATGTCTTTGAATCCTTGGGTTGGATGTGAGGAGTATGATGAGTGTGAGCAAGCTGTGTGTGTGTGTGTTGGGGGGGGGGGGGTTTGGTGTTTGATTATGGTTTGGTCTTTTTCTCATTCTGGGTTTTTTTTGTGATTTTTCAGATGCCTTTGAATCCTTGGGTTGGATGTGAGGAGTATGATGAGTGTGAGCAAGCTTTGGAGCTGAATAGTCGTCAGGTATTGTTTGAATGTGGGCATGGGAGGTACTGGTATCTTGGTGATCGGGTGTTGCCTTAGGTTCAACATATGTACCCTCCTACAACAATTATAGTGCCTCTTTGTCCCTCCATCCGGTTGGCTGATCTTTTGACTAATGAAGAGATTGCTCAGGCTCGTGTTGGCCATGTTGTTTCAGGAGTACCAAGGACTTATTCTGAATTTATTCAAACTCAATTGCAAGGTTTTTTGGTCAGCATTTCTATGACATCAGTATTTCCCTCCCTTTCTAAATTCAAATTTTCATCTTGTATTCTCCTTTTCCATATTTCTGCTTAGTGACAATATTTGCATGTTGGACTTTCAGGCTCCATCTTCTAAAGGAGAGGAAGAGGAAGAAGAGATTCCTTCTTCTCACCATTCTGGTAGCTCTTCTAGTTCTTTCATGGAGACTTATCCCCATTTTCCAGCATGGCAATATAAAGTGATGAATCCTGATGGAACATACAGTTCCATGCCTTTGGATAGGCCAGAGCACACCCCAAACGTCCCTTGGCCTAATTTGGTGTGTTCTTGAAATTTTTTAGTTCCTTGTCCTTATTTCTTCTTGGCATATTGAATGGCTCATGATCTGATAGATTTGTGCTTTAGGTTGATGTTGATCTTGTGGAGGAAAGTATGCAAATGATCGAAGGCTTGCAATTGGTAGCACAAACTCAATCTTCTCGATATCAATGAGGCGAGCTAGGTATGTGATGATACTTCCTGAGTGTCTTTTGCTTGAACTTTTCTTGATAATGGACCTAACATTTGACTTTGTTGACTTTTAGGTGAGTCGAATGGCAATGGCTGATTCCACTAGAAGAAATTTGGAGGAAAGGATTAGAAACCTTGAACTTGAGAACTATCAGTATAATCCTTGATTCTACGCAAGTCAAGAGGGAAATATTGAAGGTGGTTCCTCTAGAGGGCAGAGATGTTACCTCCAAAGTTAACGATGTCTCTGCTATATTTGTTGATATCACTACTTTCCTTTTCCCTCTAGGAGTTGGAGTAAAAATCAACTCCTTATAGAAAGCAAAAAGATAGTAAGTGAATCAGAAATTTGACAAACAGAGACTCCATAGAAATCAGTTTATTGCACCCAGATACCATATTGATATATTACTAACTTGCTCTGCACGTTAAGAGTCCCGAGTACAGAGGCAAAACAATTAATCCTGAAAATGTAGATTGACTCGTGATTATGTCCAACAAAACTTTTCATAATGATTTTGATTACGTTTAATAGAATATAATCTTAAATACTAATCTATAAGATAAACATGTAATACTGCCAACTCAATGAAATCAAACTTAAAACAGTGATGCAGTGCAGAGAGCAAGCTCCCCTGTTCTTTGTTAATACAAGTCAATTCCGGTGGTTCATGAACCACGGTATCATGTATTGTAATATGATCATGTGAATACCGATCAAAGGAAGAGGGAGGAAGCAAAATAATAGTAATAAATGGACAATACCAACAGAGGATGTGGATCAGTTACAATATTATGACACAAAACCTCAATTGTATTTAATAAATACAAAACCATCTACAAATCATGGAGAATCTAATAAATCACAACATACAGACACGCGCACATACACATGGCCGCATGATTGCATATAGACAAACATGTACAAATTATAAATATAGCTTGTGTGTGTATTTCAGCAAATTACAACTACTTTAGGATGTATACATGTAGAAACTACAAAGTCTAGACATAACTTCTTTGTCATTCAAACCTGAAGATTTCTTTCCATTACTTTGAGCTTCCTCATTAAGCAACTTGACAGCAGTATCAATATCATCTTGACCAGTGAGAAATACCAGAATATCACCCATGGGTTCCTAAAAGCAACAAATATAATTTAGACAATAAATATTTGTGAAACAATATACCACTCTCTACACATATTAAGAAGGTAATACTCAAAAAAAAAAAAAAAAAAAAAAAAAAGAAAAAGAAAAAAGGGCAGCCTCTCATCAACTTTCACAATAATTTTTTTATTAGTAACTTCCACTAAGAAAAATGAAACCATTGCCTACAAGGTTCTATGTATAGTTGCAGCTGAGAAACACATGGACATGAACACCGATAAATAACTATGGTCAATAAAGAAGAAACAAGCTTTCAGGGAATATAACATGGTACATCAATTTACAATTCATTCAATAAAAATAATAATAAATAAATAAAAAAGTTCAAAGGACTTATGAATCATTGGTAAGGAAGTCAATCCACAGTACAGTTCATTTGTAAAATTAAAGATTAATGCACTGTGGGGAGAAAACAATTTGGTTCCTCCCGTTTACAGTTTAGTTATGCCCTTTCTTATGTAGTTCCTTGCTGTAGGAGCATCACCCTAAGCATACGTCACTAACACAGATTCAATGTAGATCTGCTGCATATGTGATGTAATGGTAGATCAAATCGATGCTACAACTTAATATATGAAGTAGCAAGTGGTTACACCATACAATTTCAGTTAGGAATTTATTAGCAATCATTCCAAGGCAGCACCACCAAAGGACATGAAGCTTACACGAAGAGCGCACCTAAGGCACCAGAGGAGGAAAAACTAGCAAATGCAAAGAATCAAGGATCTTTAAGAAGGAAAGAGAGCTGGCTAGACATCTAAATTGGAACATGTACTTTTTCTGCTTTTTTTCCTTCTTTTTTTTTTTTTTTTTTTTTTTGAAAGGGACACCTTAGTATGCAGCAAGTGTACTAGAAATCCTTAAAGCTAATGAGCTCTAGCTAAAATTTGCACTTCCTCCCAATAAAAACAGGTATAGGTGAGATTGTAGGTTCAAGACTCACTGGGTGCATGTGTGACTTACCAATCCAAAATATAAAGATAGCAAGACAGAGAGAGAGAGAGAGAGAGAGAGAGAGAGCTTAAGAAAATTTTGAGTACCTGATTATGAATTGACAATACTGTTGAAACAACAGCCTGAACATAGTCAGAAACGGGCTCCTCAGCAAAATGAATTTGTACATTAAACCCTCTACCCTAAAAGTTAAGCAGATTACAATGATATATCAATTTTATATCCATAAGAAATCATAATGTTACCTGAAGAAAACTACTGTAGTTCTGTAACAAAAATAATGATTAAATGAATTGGCATTCCAAATTAGAAAAACCAGGAAGGAGGGTGGGCAGAGAAAGAGAGATAAAATGGCAATACAGTATACCTCAACTGATAGGATCGCAGGTTCCATCTTTGGTCCAAGCTCCTCACCTTCTAATCCTTGACGCCTTTTACTAGTTACAGAAAAATAATAATAATAATTTGTTTCAATTCAGATAGTCAAATAAGACAATATGTTTGTTGGCCACATACTAAGGAAAACAATTACTGTTGGTCAACCTAAGTTGAGGCAACAAAAAAAGGAAAATCAATATAATTTTGGAACAAAAAAATATGAACCTATACAAGAATATGATGAAGGTGATAACCTGTATTAATGAAATCATATGAAAAATAACAATAGGAAGCATGCTTTGGGAGTAACAACTAGCATACTTTTACTTTCACTTAATAACTTTTTGTACAAGCCAAGAGCCAATAAAATACAATAAAAAGAATCTTATAGCTCACAGGAACTTTTTTTATAAGCAATAATATCCATTAAAGAAAAGTGCAAAAGGGGCACAACCCTAGTAAACAGGAAGTATACAAAGGAAAAACCCAAGCAGGGAAAAAAAAGAAAAAAAGGTTAACAAGAACTCAAAAGTTATCTAGGTACTCTAAAAATCTATAGTACTAAATAGGACCCTCTACACTTTATATGAGCGGGCTACTTTGAATGGTCATCCCTTCTCTAGTTTACTAGATTTTTTGGATTCTTGTAATTTTTTGTAATCTTGATACACTGCTAGTACACTGCCTGAGAACAGTTTGTTGTTTCTTTTTTTGATTAGTAAAATTTACTTATCAAAAAACAAAAAGGTTTTATTGAAAAAGGTATCAAAAAACAAAAAGGTTTTATTGAAAAAGGTCATTGACCTTGTGTTTAAATGGAGGAATTGATTTTGTAATCATTCACCAAATATTTGGTACCTTGTTCTATTATGTTTGATGTGAACTATATATGGATGGAATGCAATCAACACACTTACAAAGAGGTGAAAGGTACAAGGGTTCAGTTGTTAGCAACCTTCACTAGTTCCTTATATTATTGGTCTCGCACGTGGGGTTTTCTAAATAGTAATTCCATAGTGTTGTTCATAGAGCCCCCACATTTTTTTCATACAATTTTTTCTTGTTGTAATTCTTTATGATTCTTCAGGTCCATTGCACATGAAGTAGTCTTTTTTTCAGAAAAAATTTCTTAACTATCAAAAAATAATAATATCTATTTTCTTTCAGAAAAATATAGTTAATTACCCCTGTAAGTTACCAAACTCATCAAAATTGGTGTACACTCATAGAGGACTCTGGAGAGGGTCTTTCTTATGAGTTACAAGGGTAGAAGAGTAAAGGTTGAATCTTTGGAGCCAAGATCATTAAAGTGTCTCAAAGGTACGAATTTCTTCCTAATCACTCTAATTTCTTAAAATTTCTATAGTCTAGGGTTTTAGAAATTAGGGATTTTACAAGATTAGAAGCATTTAAGTCAATTGATTCATTTGATTGTGTAAAATATCATACTTTGATGGATTTTTGGATTTTAAGGTTAGATCATTGACTCTAGGATGTTAATTACTTAATTTTTTAAGAGGATTAATAAATAAATTGGCACAAAATATGATCTTAACATTAGAATTAAAAAAAAAAAAAAACCTGCATATTTGGATTCTACTAAAACATAAAATGAGTGGAACCTGCCCTAGTTCATAAAAATGAGTTGTAGATAAAATAATTTTAATTGGAAAGGAAAATATGGAAAATTATAGAAAAGGATTAGTTTGAGAATATCTGAACTTGTGCCAATTAGAGAAGTTCTAAGCGTTGATGAGTTTACAAGTGATCTTGGATGTCATGTTTCATCCCTTCCTATGTAATACTTGGATATGCCTTCGGGAGCTCACTTCAAGGCAAGGCAAACCTAGGATCCCATTATAGAGAGAAATCATAGTCAACTGGCTGGCTGGAAGAAATAGCACTCATCAAAAAGGAGACTCACTCTTATCAAAAGTTCACTATCTAGCCCAACCTTTTTTTTTATCTCTTTTCCCACTATCTGTAGGTGTGGCAAAAAGATTGAAAGAATATTCTAAGGGATATTCTTTGGGGTGGATTGGACAAGAAATTCAAATTCCACATAGTTAACTGGAATGTTTGTTGTAAACCAGAACCATGGCAACAGAAACCAAAGCAAGCCAGTGCAGAATCTAACTTCACTCTAAGTCTTAGAAGAAAACCTGGCTTGGAAGAAAGCAGATATTGATTTTGCTTCAATTGTAGCAGAGGAAATAATCAGGCGCAGCTCAGGTCGACAGCGTTGAATCTGGAAGTAAGTAATAATAAAATGAACAAAAAGGTTATAAACTCAAGGAAAAAAAATTGGGGGGGGGGGGGGATTTTACAGTTTTTAGTTTTCAAAATTCCATGTGGTACCTTTTTTAGTAGACCAAGTAATATGTCATTTGAAATGGACTTTTCATGAGCCTCATCAACCATTATGACACTGAAACAGTAGAGAAATTGATGGGGAAAATATTACAGAAATAATATGATTATAAATAATACAACAACATTTATAACAACAGTTATTAAAAAGACAGACAATTATAGTTTTGCTGAACATAGTATACAACAACAACTAACCTTAATTCCAAATTTTTGGGGTCAGCTATGGATCCTCAATAGATTAGTTAGAATTGGTCACAAAAAGGAAAATGTAAACTAATAAGTTATTGTTACTTTCTGGACTAACAAGCAAGTGCAAGCGACAATCAATCAAATAATTTTTTTTCATCGCTAATTTTAGTAGTTGGTTTTTGCATGTAAAATCTTAATGCACATGTATGAGCGTTTGCAGACCAGCTAAAACTGACCAACATAAGTTAATCTTTTTTTTTTGATAAGTAAGAATGTTATATAAACAAATGGCTACTCTATGCATAAAAAACATAGAGCAAACCCAGAAAGTACAATGAGGAAACAACGAAAAAGCAAAAAAGAAAACCAAACCACAAATTAATTACAAAGAGAGAGAGAGATAATGAAAGAAGGGAGAGAATCACTAGTCGTGAGTCCCCAAGCCCGAGACCAATCAAAAAGAGTCCCACTGAAAGAAGCCAGCATCTGATCACCGGAGCTAATCAAATCCTCAAAAGTCCGCCGATTCCGTTCCTTCCAAATACACCAAAAGATGCACAACGGAACTAAATTCCATATCTGAGACGAGTGTTTCCCCAACCAATTCCACCAGCCAAAAAGCAAGTTTGGGATCGAACTAGGTACAACCCAAGACAAGCCAAAAGTTATAAAGACAAAACTCCATAACCGATAAGCCATCTCACAATGAAGAAGTAAATGATCTACCGACTCTCCACAATGTCTACACATAATGCACCAGTCCACAAAATGCACCAGTCTCCTCAATCTTAGGTTATCACCCGTTAGGATCTTATTCCAAGCTACACACCAAACAAAAAAGGAAACTCACCTAGGGGCCTTTACTTTCCAAATAGCTTTCCACGGAAAAACAATTGAAGGAGAATTCCTTAATTTGTTATAATATGACCGGATATCAAAATCCCCATTAACCTTCAACTTCCACCTCATTCGGTCTCCCACATCCATAGGAGGAGTATTAGCTCCCAACATACAAAGAAAATGTAGCCCTTCCTCCATCTCCCAATCATTAAATTCTCGAGTAAAACGAACATCCCAAGTTTGTCTATCCTCCTCCCCTTGCCTTGACAAGGAGGCTTCAATAGATATCTCCTTATCAATAGCAATACCATACAACCTTGGGAAGGCCAAGTGAAAAGGTTGACCCCCACACCACCCATCCTGCCAAAACCTCACTCTATTCCCCAACCCAACAACAAATTGACAATTCTTACTAAAATCCTCCCAACCCATGCGAATGCCTCTCCACAAACCACACCCATGAACTCCCCTACCCAGTTTTGAGGTCCACCCCCCCCCCCACTCTTCCCCATATTTTGAAGCCACCACCCTCCTCCATAGCCGATCCTCTTCCTTCCCAAACCGCCACAACCATTTCCCCAATAAGGCCTTATTGAAAGTAGTAAGTTTCCTTATCCCCAAGCCACCATTAGCTATAGGCGCACAAACTTTGTCCCATGCTACCAGATGAGTTCTGCTACCACCCCAAAGAAAATCCCTTTGTAGTTTTTCAATTCTATTAGCCACATGAGTAGGAATTGTGAAAAGCGATAGAAAATAGGTAGGAAGACTAGATAATGTACTCTTGAGTAACATCAACCGACCCCCCTTAGACAAATACAGCTTCTTCCACCCAGCTAATCTCCACTCAAATTTTTCCAGAATAGGATTCCAAATTGAAGGGGAATTATGTGAAGCCCCTAAAGACATGCCAAGATAAGTCATAGGTAACTTACCGACTTTACAACCCAAAATTTCAGCAAGGGCATGCACATCATCAACCACCCCTATTGGAACCATTACACTCTTATGCACATTAACCTTCAAACCTGTTACCGCCTGCAAACTAAGTAACAACAACCGAATATGAAGGATTTGCTCCACATCTGCATCACAAAATAGGATAGTATTGTCTGCAAACAGTAGATGTGTAACACATTCCCCACCACCCCTCCTACCTTCAACTTTAAAGCCACGAATCAAACCGGCTTCCTCCACTCTTCTCAACATCCTACTAAACACTTCCATCATAATCAAAAACAGCATAGGAGATAGCGGATCCCCTTGTCTTAAACCTCTTGAACTACCAAAGAAATCAGCTGGAGACCCGTTAATCAAAACAGAGAACTGAACTGTGGATATACAAGTACGGATCCATTTAGACCACTTCACTCCAAAGCACATTCTATGCAACAAATTCAACAAAGTCTCCCAATTCACATGATCGTAGGCTTTCTCAATATCAAGTTTACAAATGACTCCAAGAACCCTACTCTTCCCTCGACTATCCACACACTCATTGGCAATAAGAACCGAATCAAGAATTTGTCTCCCACCCACAAAGCTATTCTGAGACTCAGAGATCAACTGATCTAATACCACTCTCAATCGATTTGCCAAAACCTTAGACAAGATTTTATACACACTCCCCACCAAGCTAATAGGTCGGAAATCTCTAATATTAGAAGCATCATTCTTTTTAGGAATTAATGCAATGAAGGTAGCATTAAGGGATTTTTCAAACTTACAATGTTGAAAAAACTCTTCAAAGACCGCTAAGACGTCTTTCTCCACTACTCTCTAACAGAGATGATAAAAAGCCATAGTAAAACCATCCGGACCTGGAGCTTTGTCCCCTTCCAAATCACGTACAACTTGAAGTATCTTCTCCCTCTCAAACTTCCTTTCAAGCCAAACCCTCTCCACATCCCCAATACGATCAAATTCCAAACCCTCCACAAAAGGCCTCCAACTCTCAGTCTCCTTGTACAAAGTTTTATAAAATTGTACTACCTGATTAGACACCTCGGATTCCTCCTCAAAAACCACCCCATCCATCTCCAAGCTCCTTAGATGATTAAACCTTCTATGAGAATTAGCCATTTTATGAAAAAACTTGGTGTTATTATCCCCTTCCTTGATACATAACATCCTAGATTTTTGTCTCCAGGAAATCTCTTCCAAAGAAAGAAGATGTTCCACCTGGGACCTCAAAGCTACCCTATGGCCTTTCTCCCCATCAGTGAGACCAAAATCCCCCTCCTTGGCATCTAATTTTTTTAGTTCCTCCAATAATTGTTTCTTCTGACGCTCTACATTACCAAACTCTCGGCGATTCCATTGCACAATATCCTCTTTCAGAGCCTTCAATTTTTTTGCAAGCACAAAACTAGGTGTACTCACAAAAGAATGCCGATTCCACCAAAACTGAACTCTATCCACAAATCCCTCCGTCTTCAACCACATATTTTCAAATCTGAACGGACTTTTCCCCCTTGCCATTCCCCCTGCCTCCAAAAGAATTGGACTATGATCTGAGATAGGACGTGGTAAAATCCTTTGAAGAACATCAGGAAAGTGGTCCTCCCAATCTGGAGTGACCAATGCTCTATCAATCCTAGACATCGCTGGTTGATCAGTGCCACTGGACCATGTGTATCTACCTCCGTCTAAAGGCAAATCTACCAAGTTAAGATCCTCAATAAATTCAGAAAATTTTTCCATAGCCAATGTCAAACGTGCCTCACCCCTACGCTCACTAGGAAAGCAAACAATGTTAAAATCGCCAAAGCAACACCATGGTAACCTCCAATACTGCTGAATACCCACCAACTCATCCCACATGTGACCCCTCTCGACATTCTCATTTGGGCCATAAACCCCTGAGCATGCCCATATAAAACCGTCCCCCACCCCTTGCCACTTAACCGAAACTGAGTAAATGCCGACCATAACCTCTACCTTCTCCAAAACCCTTTTATCCCACATAAGCAAGATACCACCAGCAGTCCGATTAGCCTCCAAAACAGCCCAATCCACATATGGACAACCCCACAAGCTACAAACCAACTGTCTATTCATGCTAGCAATTTTCGTCTCCTGTAAACAAACAACATCGCACTTCCACTCCGGTAACAAATTTTTCACTACAAGTCG
This sequence comes from Quercus alba, assembly GCA_036321655.1. Classification (NCBI taxonomy): domain Eukaryota; kingdom Viridiplantae; phylum Streptophyta; class Magnoliopsida; order Fagales; family Fagaceae; genus Quercus; species Quercus alba. The sequence continues at coordinate 12,435 of JAYJMT010000103.1, forward strand.
TTTTTGAGGATCATTTAAACCTCTAACATTCCACAAAATCATTTTTATCTTCATAGACACTAAACTATCCCCAACTAATGACACCAACACAAAACCACCCTTTATCTCCTCTCATAATTCACTGAACATATCAAGTTTTGCAACTCTCTACGTCCCTTGTTTTTGGACTTAGCCAGTTTTTTACTACCCATTTCTCTCCTGTGTAACACATTGGCTGCTTCCATCTCAGTTTCTAGCCTCTGTAAGAGAGCAATGCACAACTTCTCATGACGATTCGTTGACAACCCAACCAATTTACTGAACCCAGGAATTCTGTGCTTCACCCAACTAGAAATATCTAACTTATTCTCAATACTCAATACCTCAGTGCCCTCCTCCAACTCTACTAGCTTTGTTGACACACCTGGATCAATGATTTGCAGAGGTAAACAATCTGACACTTCAGTTTCACCAAACCCCACAGAAAAATCAACTGCATCCTCCACAAGTATGACCTCCCTAGGAAGACTTAAAAGTTCCTTAGTAGAGAAAGTATTAACTTCCTGACCCGATACTCCAAAACCCATTAACCCAGCTCGCAAAAACTCCAGAAACTGATTGGGAAAAGAAGGTCCGATCAATCTCGGCACAAATTCGAGAGTTACCAGCCTCTTACCTTCAAGAATCGACCCACCCGACAGCTTATTATGTCCCAAAACACTATTCCGGTCAGAACTGAGCTTGAAACCCATTTTCAGAGGAATCTCGGTGCGCCCCGACACTTCCACCGGTGAAACCCAACGCTGATTAATTGGCGTAACTCCCTCTGCCTTGGTCTGCGTCGCCCCTTCCGGCAAAACCACATGCAATGGACTGACCGATAAACTCCTTTCATCTTCATCGTCCCTCAACAAAACCTCCGGCGTCGCTAACTCAGTTGTAAGGATCCTGGAACTCTCTTCAGTCTCATCGGGACTAAGTTTAGATGAGAGTGGGCCTAAAAAAGTGTTGGAGCATTCTCCAGCCTAACCAAAATTTTTTGTGCTGTGATTGATTTTGAGTGGGTTAGTCAATTGGGTTTATCTTGATTTGGAGAAAAACATGAAGAATGAAGTTCATGTTCTGGGTTGGAGGTTTTTGGGTTTGACATTTTTCTGGGTTGGATGTTTGATGATTTTTCTGGGTTGGTTTTCTCATGTGGGTTTGAGTTTGATGATTTTTTTCATGTTCTGGAGGTTTTGGTGGAGGATAGGGATTTTGTATGAAATTTTGCATTGTTCTGGGTTTGATTGTGCTCTTGTTCTAGGTTTGATTCTTCTTGGATCTGGAAAGAACATGAAGAACAAGTTCATGTGTTCTTACCTCCTAAAAAATAATGAAAGCAATAATAATAATAATAATAATAAAATTAGATTTAAAAGTTTGTGCTTATTTTTTTAAAAATCAGTTTGAATTAAATTGAAATTGAAAAATATAAATTATTTTTATTTTTTTAATTAAATTGACATGGCATTTAAAAAATGTTAAATATATATATATATTTTTATTTTATTAGCCACATCAGCAAACAGTGCATTCCGTTTGCCACCTTAGCATTTTTTGTCACTGGGTTGACGGTAGGGACTATTTTAAAATCGATTTTTGAAAATCAGGGATTGACCTAGGACCTAAATCAATTTAGGGACCAAAATGTAGGGACCAAAAGTGCATTTTCGCCTTTTATTAATGTTGAAGCCACCTTAATTATTAGGAAACCAAAATACATCTAACCTAATGAGATTAAAAGCATATTATTTAATTAAAAACTTTTGAAAATGTGAGGTTTAAGTTTTTTTTTTTTTTTTTTTTTTTTTCCTTGAGAAAGATGTGAGGTTTAAGTTGAAACAACATCTGAACTATTAATTTTATTTATCTTTGTGTTTGTATATATATACATATATTTTAATTTAGTTCTTTTCTTAGTTACTAATTGGCAATTTAAACAACATTAAATGGTTTTTTTGTGTTGTTATTTTTTTAAGTCTCACAATTACTCAACCTGCATTTAGCATATATTACTGCCTAAATAGTGCCCCCACAAGGTTTGGTGTTTCTATTAGGAAGATCCAAAGCTTGATTCCCCAATAGAAAATTGTTTTAACTATATTATACATAGTTGCATTTTGTTAATTTTTTGTTGAGAAAGAAAGAATTTTTTTTTGAGAGATTCAACTTATGACGTCTGTTCTTGATTATAGCTCTTTACCATCAGACCAAGACACCAATTGGTTTTTGGTGTAGGTGGAGATTGAATTCTAATTCTCTTATTCAACCATTAGAGACTTTACCAATTGAGTTAATTGAGCTACAAGACTTTTTGAAAATAAAATGTACAATTTAAACATATGATTTTTCTTATATAATGATTATGCTTTTACCACAATAGAAAGAGAGTTGAGACAACAAAATTGAGAGCCAGAGAGACTATTTGCACACATATAGGAATTAAGGCAAAAATGAATAAGCCGATTTAAATGTTTCTATACTTAAATATTTAAAAAATATCTTTTTTCATTCTTAAACTATTGAAAAAAACTCTTTACAAAGTTTAAGGATGAACAAAGAACTTAATTAAAGTTTAAAATTTAGGGACGAAAATAGTATTTTACCCATAATTTGAATTTACCATTTCCTAACAGACACTACTTCTAAAATTACACAATCACTCTTCAATTAGTTATATGCAGAAAGAAAAATCAAGTACTTTTCAGATAATTGAATAATCAATCTTATAAAACAAAAAGAAAACCACAATAATCAGAAAGTAAATAACCTGGACAGCCAAACGCCTAGGTTGAGTGCAAGCAATAACACGCCCACCATCAGCCCAACCTGCTTCTTTAAGGTACTGCCAATTTCTCACCAAAAAATAACCATCAACATATTGAATTCACTGTTACTATAAAAAAGCAAAGGAAAAAAAAAGAAAGAAAGTGAACCTGAGGAATCTGAGTGGTTTTGCCACTACCAGTCTCGCCAACGATAATAGAAGTGGCATGAGTTTCAACCAAATACAGAATCGCGGTGCGGTATTTATACACGGGAAGCCTCTGCCTCTGCTTTTCCATGCTTCCATAGCCGAATCCCGAAGAAGAGGAGGAAGAGGCAACGGTGGACAAGAACAGAACTCCGCCTTCTTCGTCGTCGACCATGCGAGGCTTCTCGGTGCCGGGCTTCCAGAAATGCGACATTGTCGTTTTCTGTGTTTTTTGTGTTTTCTTGCTACTACGCCGTCGTTTCGGTTCTTGCTTGCAGCTTGCTGCTGCTGCTGCTACTCTCTTTTTGAATTCTGCTCTGAGCGAGTTCGTTTGGAAAGGAAAAAAGGGGCGAGGGCGGGGTTATGGGCCCGGTTTGAATTGGAGCGGGTCTCAAAACAATAGCTGGCCCGGTTTTATATCAATCAACCCCTGCATCAAAGTTTAGGGCTGAAAAGTTTAGTCCAGGTGTAATTTTAGTTCTTGAAATGAGACAATAAGGCCTTGTTTGGTTTAAAAAAAATGGTCACTCATCACTCATCACTCGGTATTCATTACCCATCATTTATCACTCATCACTCATTACTCATCACTCAAAATACCCCCAATTTCCTACCCACTTATTTGGCACATATTATCAATTTCTCATCACTCAATTTTTTCTACTTTTTGTGGAACCCATACCTGAGCACTATGTCATAAATTCTGTTAGCCTACCTGCCTTCCCCCTCACTCTCTTCATTTCATTCTCTTCCACCTTCAGTCACCATTGCCTTGTTACTCTTACTGAAGCTATCCTCTTTCTCTTTCATTTCTCATGTACACACATCAACAAGAACAATCCTATCCCAAACCTACGGCCAAACCATCATAAACATACAAACACAAATGAATACAAACATAAACTCATAGGTACCCACAGATGTTCAAATCAAAATCCACAAATACCCAAATCAAAAATCACAAATACAGACCTTATGCCCAAATCAAATCCGAACCCAAACCACAAATCTGAACCCATAACAGCCACCCACATCTCAGATCTAAACCCACCACAGCCACACCACAAATCTGAACCACACACACACCCACACTCATGTCTTAAAAATCAAAACCCTATAACCACATCTCAAATCCGAACTCCGCACCCATAAGATAAAGAGAAAATTTTTTTTAATCGCCTGGGTTTCGGTCTCCGCCTGGGTTTCAATCATGAAAAAGAGTTTCTTCACTCCAGAAGTTCGATCAATGAATGGAAATTTATGGGTTTTTGTTTCTGGGTATAAATTTATGCATGTATGAAAATGGTGGAGTGGGTCTAAAGAAGAAAGAAAGAAAGAAAAAGAAAGAAGAAGAAGAACCAAAAAAAAAAATCTAAAGAAGGAAGAAGAAGAACCAAAAAAAAAAAAAATCTGAAGAAGGAAAAAGAAAGAAGAAGAAGAAGAACCAAAAGAAAAAAAAAACGTTGGAGTGGGTTTGAAGAAGAAGGAAAAAGAAAGAAGAAGAAGAACCAAAAAAAAAAATCTAAAGAAGGAAAAAGAATGAAAAAGAAGAACCAAAAAAAAAAAAAAAAACGTTGGATTGGGTTTGAAGAAGAAGGAAAGAAAGAAGAAGAAGAAGAAGAAAAAAAAAAAAAAAAAAAAACGTTGGAGTGGGTCTGAAGAAGAAAAAAAAAAAAAAAAAAACGTTGGAGTGGGTCTGAAGAAGAAAAAAAAAAAAAAACGTTGGAGTTGGTCTGTAGAAGAAAGAAAAATAAAGAAGAAGATGAGGGGGAAAAAAAAAGCCTTGGAGTAGGTCTAAAGAAGAAAGAAAAGGAAAGAAGAAGAAGAAGAAGAAAGAAAGGAGACAATGCCGTTGGTGATTTGACAATGCACTGGTTGAATGGGCCCCACTGAGACAGCTTATTACAAAACTGCCACTAAGTCATGGGTGATGAGTTTTGAAAACAAGGAAAATGTGTTTTCATTTTTGGTCTTCATCACTCAATTTTTTGAGTGATAGGATCACCAAAACCGGATGACCAAAACAAAGTGATGGTGTCCAAACAAAAAATTTTCCGTGGGTCCCACAAATTTTGGATGATGAGTGATGAAAACACAATCATATCACTCAAAACTCACTCATCCAAACAACCCCTAAATGTTGAAATTATACGCTGATTTTTTTTTTTTTTTTTTCCTTTTATTGTATCAAATAGAAGCTGAAATTTAAGTATTGAATTCATAAATATTGATTGGGTTGCTACACTCGTGACTTTGTATAACTCTTTTTTTTTTTTTTTTTTTTGGGAGAAAGGACTTTGTATAACTCTTATGTAAAATTACACCATCTAATAATTTTTTAATAGTAAGTTCCAGTTAGCTCAACTAGTAAAGCCTCTGATGGTTGAATAAGAGATCTGGGGTTCAATCCCCGCCTACACCAAAAATCGAATGGTATTTTGATCTGATGATAAAGAACTATCATGAGAAGCGAAAGTCACTGTTCACAGACTGTTCACGGAACCCACAACCACTTTATTCAGAAACAAATATTAAAAATGAGTCTCACGGTACTATTTATACATTTAAAAATTATTTTGCTACAGTGTATTCAGTTTTCAGTTTTCAATAAAATAAATTGTATCCAAACGGACCCTATATGTTTTTTTTTTTTTTCTTTCTTAACTCTTAACATGCATGCCAAGATTTTGTGTCAGTCTAATATTATTATGTTCGATCAAAATATCCATCTTTTATACACAATTTTAAGTATAAAAACTTGAATTTAAACTTTTTATCTATAACATAATTATTGATTTTAGATCATCTTAAAATTTTTTAAACATGTAAAGTATAAGAAAAAAAATCTAATCCAACGGTAAATTTATTAAAACTCGCACCCAATAAAATAAATATATTTCGTAGTATAACTTGAACTCGATCTCATATATATATATATATATATATGTATATATATAGACACACACACGCACTAGTCTCATCACACGCACTTCGCAAATGTGATGAGGCTTTTTTTTTTCTTATGGAGCAATTAGAGGAAAATATATAAAGAGAAAGCAATATAATGAAATTTATTAAAAACAAATGATTTCCTAATTGAGTTTTGAGTGATTGCCTTCCTTTGAAATTAGTGGGAATATGGGAATAGATGTACATGATTAGATTTGTTTTTTAGAATTCAAAGAAGGAAGAGAAGATGATAAAGATAGAGAGACATGTAGAATAAAGAACAAAGAAAAAAAAAAGTACGTGTAATTATAGTAGTGGGTTTGGAGACAGAGTTTTGAGTTTTAAATTTGAATAACTATTTTAGTGTTTCATGCTACAACAAAAGTGGACTATGGTGAAGAAACTTTCCGTCACAATTATTTCATCACTAAAGACATATCCATCACTGAATGTCCTGGTGACGAAAAGTTTCATCACCAATAGGTCTAAAAATTTTTAATAAAAAAAATGATAGGTGACAAAATATTTTCGTTACTAAACATTATATTCAGAGATGAAATAAATTCATCACCAATGATTTTTTATTTGTAATTTTTTTTTTTTACCATATAAGGAGATGAAATATTTCATCACTGAGTGTATTTTTTTTTTTTTTTTAATTTTCAATTTCAATAGATTAGGTAACGAATTATTTCGTCACCAATTTCTGCTTATAGTCAAATATTGGTGACAAAAATTTTTGTCACCATTTTTTATATTTTTTATTAATATTCTTTACATTTACTTGTCATTACATTAACCTATTCATTTCCAACCACATCCATAAACAAATCATTCATTCATTTCCAACCACATCCAAAAACAAATCATCCATACAATCTAAAAAGGAATTAAAGAGTCATTATACTATTAAAACATAAAAGTAAGTTATATATTAACTTAAACCACCACGAGCGCAAAACTTCAAGTGTTGGCATGGAATTAGCTTTGTTAGTTAAATATTAACTTAAACCACCTTATACACAAAAGCACTTTATATATATCATAAACTTCAATAATCAAACAAATATATACAAAGGAATCAACACTTTTAAGTTACAATATTAACTTAAACCACCTTATAACAACGTGCAAACTACTCATTTGCTCCAACTCAACAATCCACCATAACATCAACCATATCATTTTCATTATGCAATTTTAGAAGTATTTAAGTTAAAGTTCACACTATACTCAAGCCAAGTGTACTAACTCACCCGTTGGTCCACTTGCCCTTCTTTTAGTGTTCTTGTGCACTACTTTCCACCTAGTACACCATAGTTAATAATTAAAAAAAAAAAAAATGAAGAGAAGCATTCAAAGTGTTATTGGGACAAAAACAAACCATTTTGGATAGTTTAATTAAATATTAATCAATTGAGACACAAAACAAAGAAAATTTGAAAATGGAAGAGCAAAAGACAAAGAACAAAAATAAAACATAAAAGGCCAAAACCAAGCATACAACCTTTCATTAGAATCACATACATTTATCGAAAAATTGAAAGTTTATTTTTTGAAAGCAAAATAAGTCAATGACTATGTTAAAGCTGTACCTCTAGTCCTCATTCACATGTTATATAATTTTTATTCATAAAAAAGAAAAAAGCATATATAGGATGATATTCTACAAATGACATAACTAGTTCAATTCTAAATCTAATACAAGTTGAGCCAAAATTGTAAGACCATTAAATTGAACAATTTTCTTGTTTTTATAATTATCAATTACTACACCAAATTTGAAGGGAAACAAAAGGTTTGGTCTCAAAAGTCTTAAACAGAGCCATGCCATACATAATTTACAAACTACTACCTTCTTCACAATGTCATACTTAAAAAAACAAATTAAATTAAATGATAATAATTTTCTGCAATAAACAAAACATCATCACCATTTGAGGACTAAGGACCTAGGGTGTGTTTGAGAGAGAGAGAGAGAGAGAGAGAGAGAGAGAGATATTACCATTTGGAGATGACGGCAAATAACCGGTGACAGCAAGGTGATGACTTGCTACGACCGTGGCTGCATGAGTGGCTATAAGGGTCATGAAGGGTGAGGTGAGAGAAGAAAGAGAGACTAATTTTTTTCTGATAACATGAGAGAGAGAGAGAGAGAGAGAGAGAGATATTTGGTGAAGTTAGAGGCTGAGAGTATTGAAATTTGAAATTTCGTTAAACTCTATAGTGAAAAAAAAGTTCCATCACCTAATGTCATTTTTTGTCACCATAAATTTCCTTACATTTTAGTCTAGAGCCTTTTTTTTTTTTTTGGATAGATTGGTGATCAATTTAGCTTTTTGTCGCCTATTGTCACTATTTAGTGACAAAAATATTCGTCACCCTAGAGCTCCCTTTTTGTGACGAAATATTTCGTCACCATACTCCCCTACCACATTTTGCATTCAAAAATAATATTGGCAATGGCAACGTCACATGGTGTTCAGGGGGTTCAAATGAACCCCTTGACTTGTGATTTTTTTTTTAATATAACATTTTAATATATATTTTTTTTGAACACCTTAAAATAAAATTTTGAACCCCCTAAAATAAGTCCAAAGAACAAATCAATTTGATAATAAAATTTATCTTGGCCTTCTTAAACAAAAAGAAAAAACCCAACATCAAACCAATTTGATCTAAAATCTGGTAAAAAAAAAATAGCAAGTCTAACAACAATAAAAATTAATAATTTTTTGATCTTAAATCTTAGAAAAAGACAATTAAATGAGCTATTAATTAAGTGAAACACTAAAAGAAAATTAAGTGTGAGGTAGTGGAAGTGAGGCGTGAGAGAGTGGAGAATGAAGACATTTTTTTTAATGATTATATTGTTGCGTTGAATTCTTAATAAAGTAATGTAAAAAACACAACAAAATTCTTCTTAATGAATTACAAAGACCTGTAAGTTGTCAAAATTGAGTTGAATTGCTAAATAAAAGAATTGAAAAGAGTAAAAACAAAAACTAATTATTAATGAATTAGAGTATTCTAAGTAATAATAATTAAAACTCACTTAGCAACAATAATTAATAACTTTATTATAGTAATAGATAATAGATAATTTACTATATTTAATCTTAGGAATAATGATTAATATTTTCATTATACTAAGAAAACATATGCCCAATGAACTTATAGTTTATCTTTAATTCTCTTGCTAATACTATGAATAAATTTTTGATAAGGAAGCCACATATACTACAAGATTTATCTCCTACCTAAGATTTATTATCTAAAAGAACTTGTGTTGACTAAAAAAAATTGTCCTTTTGGATCATAGGTTACGAAAGATCTCATCAATATTATCATAATGATCAAAATGAAAAAAAATAATAATAATTTATTTACAAAGAGATCCTTATTAACATCTTCAACACAAATTTGAATGAACCCCGCAAAAAATATTCTTTAAGACATATTGGAGCAAGAATATGTTGATGAAAATTGGGGCAAGAATTTTTTGAGACATATGGCAATGAAAATTTCATTTCGTCACCAATTTAATTCCTTTTTCCATGTTAGGTGACGAAATATAAATTTCATCACTGAATGTTCATATTTGGTGACGAAATACATTTTCCTCACTAAATTTCATCACCATAGGCCTTGTTTGTTGTAGTATATCATAATGGGTTTGGTGGAATTTTAAATTTGAATAACTACTTTTTATTTTTTTGGATAACTATTTGGTAATGGGTTAAGTTATTTTACTACAATTATTTATTTTTATTTTTAATTTTCCCTAGAGGCTAGATGTCTAACGTGAGAGAAAAAGTTTATCAACCCAAAAAAAAAAAAAAACACGTGAGAGAGAGTGAGAGAAAAAAAAATACTATTATACTTTCTTTCTTTTTTTTTTTTTTAAATATAAAGGAGGCAGAGAAAAAAAAAAACTATTATACTTTCTTTTTTTAAAATATGAAGGAGGCAGAAAGTGGTTAGGAAAAACTGTTTTTTATTTATTTAATTTATCTAAAATTTAGGAGTTAAAAAAATTAATGTGAGAGAGAGTGTGAGCAAAAAAAGAGGCAGAAAGGCGGTTAGAAAAAATTACTTTTTAAAAAATTTGCTAAAATTTAGAAGTTTTTAAATTAGTAGTTTTACATGTGTAACCTTACTATTTAAACCTCCTAAGTAGATGAATTGCACTCAATGGCCATTTGGTGCATCTTTTACACTGTTTTATTTCATTTGATATGCAAAATTAATATAATTTTGGCATATTTACACTTAATTTCTCTGTGATTTGGGGTAGTAGCATTATGCCTACCTATAATTTGGAATGTATCACTTCACTCACTCGATGTTAATTTGCTTCATTACGCAGCCATAACCGACCTCATAGTATTTTGTTTAAGAAATGTTTAAAAGTCAAAAAAACATAAATGAAAGCATAAAGAAGGCTCAATGTAAGAGAAAGAAATATGTGGGTACCTAATCAATTCAAAAGTTGGTTAAATTTCTAATCCTAACAAAGTTTTTTTTTTTTGAGAATACTAAGTATTTTAACACACACACACAAGGGGAGAGGGGAGAAGGTTTTAAAGAAACTAACAGTGATGTATATCCACAATGCAATCTAACAAAGTAATTAGATTGCATTTTTAAGTGACACAACATTTTTTAAAGTGAAATAACACACACGACCTGCTTCAATAGTGGAAGACCGAGACCAAACTAGTTTCTAACGGGTCTTCCCCATATCAAAACCTACTGGGAAGAAACGCTTAAATTCAAGAGAGAGAGACCCTAAATACACACATATATATAGCTTTCAACTTTGATAAGTCATTAATATTTTATTTTGGCAATTCTTATTCATAAGATAATCCACTATGCCTTTGTTTCCATAATGCCAAAAGTGATATCCTTAAAAAGATAAGTTTAGTGGGAGAATTAAATCCAACCAGAGATGATAGTGAAATTCTTTATGTAGTTAAGCCCAATTTTTTTTTTGGTAGTATATATCGTCTACAACAACAACAGCAACCAAGGTTTGTTCCTCCTATTATTCTCTTATTTCAAAGTAGTAGCACCATTTACAAATGCGTGTAGCTTAGGTAGATGTGAAACAAAGCAATCTAATCCTTCATTTGGTTGCAGAGGAAAGTAGATAAAAATTAAGTGAGATAAATAAAATTCAAATGTAATAAAAGAAGATTTTATATGTAACAACTGTTTATTTTAGTGGTTTTGTTTTGATAAAGAAAACTGAGCTACAACAACAAACAAACAAACAAACAAAAACTGAGCTACATATCCAGGTGTCACATGGCAGATTTTAGCTTCAAATTTTCTACCTTGTGATGACACTAAGTAGCCCATTTAATCTCAGTCAATAGCCACCACTCACACACTAGGAAGTAGGAACACCAAACCAATTTTTGTGAATTAATTAAACAAGCACATAATGCAAGCACATAGCATGCAAAGCAAATACACAACACAAATGGAAAAACTTCCAACCTTTTATTACTTTATATCAAAGGAACGCCAAGGCTTTACCTCATACAAAATTTGCCTTAGTTTAAAAATCCAGCCGCCTAGGCTATATATAACCCGAACCCACACAAAGATACTATATATGATCCTACAGAAAGTAAACTTGTTTTTCTTTGCCTAACACTGACACAAATCTTTCCCATACACACTTGTTGCTGACATCCCCAACAGTATAGGTTTTTATATTGCATGAAAAAATTGGCATGAGCAATTACTTAGTCGAGTAACTGTTTCTATGTTTACTACCACAACATGGGTAATTGCCCTTTGAATACATTGTTTAAAAATCCAGCAGATGCACAAAGTTAGCCTTAGCCACAATTACTTGGTAATTGTCAGTACCCCATGCTGCTGCTGCCACTTGTTAGACACATGTGCACAACCTACTGCACATGTTCCAGTCCACCATAGGCTTTGGTCTTCCATATGGTAGCTCATAATGTAAGGTTTTAAGAAAACTTTATACGGCCCACATTTAAATGAAAAATGAAAAATCATATCTTAGGGATTTTATTTGTGAAAGATGTTATGATGAACAACAATTTCTAAGTAACTCTCAATTGGTATAACCCCTTTGGTTAATAAACACCTTGAAATTACAAGTTTTAAACTCCTTGATGGAAGGAGGTTATGGAACAAATTTTAATTTAAAAGGGTCCCTAATCTAGCCTATATATATAGTCTGTCTCCATCAAAAGGAAAGATGTGAGGTAAAGACCATAGACTAGAAGGCACCTTTATATATACATTATCATATATCAAGTCCTGTTTTTCTCAAAACACTTAAAACAACTATAGCTGAAGGTATGTTTATATTTGTTATTTGTTTTGTTTCCGTTGCACTCTCATTTTATCTTACATTTGGTATCAGAGCCATCCTTCATGCTATGTTGTTTAGTGATTTTAGTTAGAGAAATTTCTATTATTTCCAATTGCCGTATATTTGTATTATAAAAGTTTGTATGCACTAATTTAAATTTGGGATGACATTTAAGTTGTCCTGAATTCAAATATAGAGTATGTGTACTCTAAATCCTAGAGATCAAGTTTTGTTTTTTTGGTTTTTTTTTTTTTTTTTTTTTTTGGTGTAGCATTATCATTGAGTTTTGAGATTGGAAGCATCAATTTGAAATCCACATGATTATTATCTATATAGAACTAGACATGTTTGGTAGATACGCTGTATCTATTTGTTTTTCATTCATGTGTGACTCAAGGATTTTGTTTTCTCTAATCTTAAATTGTCCACATATAGTATTTTACAATATGCTAATGTGGACTACTGGGTAATTCGACTAAAATACATGCCAAGACACTTGAAGTATTCGTAAATTCAATCTTGATATTCATCAAGTGCTCATCTAAGTATTTATGTTTATTTCTTGGATATAAAATCTTAATTATTTGGAAAATAATTTGTGATAGTATGGTGGCTCATATAACCAACATGCCTTGATAATTTGTACAATTTTCAATTGTGAATTGCTTTAGAGACTATTTTTGTGGATCAATATATTTTGCATGATAACACAAATGATCCTTATGTTTTGGAAACCATAACTGAAAGCTTGAAAATGTGATAAAACACAAGAGCTGTTTAGACCCCCAAATTAAAGATTACGGCTTGTTTGATTTTACTCTTACTTAAACTAAGTGCGGAATAGAGTAAATGTGAGCGGATAAACAATATAACTACTCTAAGCCATATTCATCAAAACACAACAGTAATTTGAAAGCTAAAAGAGTAGGGAAGAAGAATGCAAACACAAGATAATATGTTGATATGTTATCGAAAAGGAAACGAAGTACTCAGCGTAAAATCTCTTCGCCGCCCTCCAAGCGGTAAATCAATTCACTAGACAATCAGTTGGGATACATGAATAGCAAGAGACCCTCCAAGCCTAATCTACCCAATGCACCTAAGACCTCCAAGCTCCTACTCCAACAAGACTTCTCGAAACCGAGTCTTGTCTAGTTCTTCGGATCCCGCAATACGCCTGATTGCATCCGCCAAAACTTGGCTTCTTCCAATGCTTCCCAATAGCACCAAAACCTCACTTGACACTTAGAATTGGTGTGGTAAGTATTTGGGTTATCAACCTCTCAATGATATAGAAATGAAGAGGTAGGAGTTGAGGAAAGACCACAATGGATTGTGTAGAGAATTATGGGTATAACAATCTCTAACTCTCAAGGATAGTAGCTAGGGTTTTCTCTTTGAAGCACTCCTCAACATCTATGGGTAATAGGTATATATAGTGTGAGTAGAGATAGTGTGTATCAGATATGACAAATTGGTAAAATAGAATGTTTCATAGGTATCTCGCAAGAAGGCCTTAACTGTGGGACACTTGCAAAAACTAGCTGTTACCATCTTGTCCTGACTCTTCGCATCCCAGTCATGTGCTAGGCACATACTTCACTTCGCAAGAAAGCTTCTCACGAGCTACCCGCAAAAACTTCTTGCTCTTCACTTTGCCTTAAGTCTTTACACACTCTCTCTCACACACAACCCTTACAAGAAATCCCATATAAAATACAAAGTGATAGTTTTTAGACCCCTTAAAACAATTGATTTAACCTAGATAATTAGCCAAGTTGTTACTTAGTCCAATTAAACAAGTCTAGGTTATACAAAAACAAAGATCAAATCATGCAAAGCAGTGAAAAATAAGTAACACAAGATATGATCACCCAGGAAACCAAACCGATAAAAACCTGGGGAAGATTTGACCTAGCTATCCTCAAGGTAAACTTGAATCCACTATCTTGAAAGAATCGAAGTTCATACAATAAAACTTACAAGTCCCCATGCTCGACTTCTTATTACAACCAACCAGTAGAACTTACTGACACGACCACGTGCAAGCTCTGAATCTACAGATTTCTTCTTTCTTGGATTCACCACCAGATACAAGCACACCTGCTTGTGTTTTCTTTAAGTTCCAATGGCAGTAACTGAATTGATCATCAAGGTGTAAATAAATCTTCTCCTTGAAAACCCAAAGTTTGTGTAAAGGAAAACTCCTCTAGATCTCACAAGAGATTTACACAAACCACAATTATGAGCAATACTAAAACGTGGCCAGGGTTTGCCTTTTATACTTAGGACAAATAAGAAACCCTAAAAACGTTTTAAAACACTTAGGGCTAAGTTGGACAAATCTACAGAAAATCATTATGCCCGAGCTTTGATCGATCGAGCCTGGCCGAAAGGCACAATGCTTTCCTGCTTTAACTCGATTCCAACTTTACATAAAAGCATAACTTTGAGCTAGACTAAAACACTTTTAAACACATTGTTTTGATCATGGTTTGCCAACAATACAAATTAGAGTTCTAAATACATAAAATCCTAAGACTTTAGAACCTAACAAACTCCCCCTTTGGCAATCCATGACAAAACATAACTAGAAGCTCAAAGTTTACAACATAAAAAACCCTTTACAAAATAATGCTCATAAAATAAATTCAATCCTAACTATTATCCATCAGTTGCAAGTGTAGACAGCAGCTCAATTGAATCAACCTGTATATTTCCTGAAACACTAAATAAAATGCATAACTGCATGTGTGGAAACAATACAAGTAAACAAATTAAATTCTTGATTTCAAACAACACACGAATAAAGACATATATCAATGAATAACTCATAAATATAAATCAATAAGCAGTTTGAAACAAGAAACATATAAAATACCAACAAAACATAAAACTCCCCCTAACATGAATATCCTATCAAAAAAAAAAAAAAAAACACGGCAAGAGCTAAAAATGTAAAGTACAAAGTGAAGCACCTAGATACAATCTAAACTCCACAAGCTTCAACCAAAATAATAAACTCCCCTTGAAAGCAAAAACACTACAAAGTACTCCCCTTTTTTATGACGGAATGCCAAAGGGCAAACAAAAATCCATCATCAAAAGGGAGGTGGTCTAAACTGCGCTAACTCCGCACGTAAGGCACGGATCTCATCGAGCATGTCTACCAAAATCTGTCCATGAGCTGCCTGAACGGTCAAGACATGATCCAACGTACGAGGAATGTCTAAATCATCCGAAGCAATCAGTGGAAGAATATCATCATCAGCAGCAGCACCTGATGTCTTAGCAATATCAACACCTGTAGAAGAGGGAGGAGGGGGAGCACTACTAGATGACGCACCTCTAGGACGTGAAGGAGCAACTCTCAAGTTAGCAGCCCTCTGTCGAAGAAAGGTGGCACTTATGAGAGCAACAACATGAACAGACTCACCAGACAGAAAACCATTTAGACCTAAAAAGAGCAAAATCCTATGAATGAAAATAGGATGAATAAGTGCATGCCCTACGGCAAAACTCCTATGAACCTCGTTCAAAGAACGAAGGAACAAGTGAGGAAAACAGATAGATGCTCTAGAAATAAAGGCATACAAAAACACACATCGCTCTAAAGGGATGGTGTGGAAGTGAGAAATAGGCCACAACGAATGACATGCTATCCTAAAGAAAAGATAGGCAGTCTCGATAAGTTCAGCGGACGTGATCCAAGGATCAGAACCCCACTGGATAGATGACCCAGTGATGTATGACATGACAACATCTAATGAGGGTGACTCATCATAGGGATAGATAGTCTCTCGAACAACTGGCACTCCAAGAGCCTCAGCCACTACCTGAGGGTTAATGGTGAACTCAACACCTCGTATCCAACTCCTAACAAGGGTGTTGGAATCATAGACGTGTCAAGAGAGGTTCGAGAAGAACTCTCTACTTAGGGCAGTTCGGGGTAGATGATTTATCTCCAAGAGAGGCAACCAACCTCTAGACTCAAAGTTAGCCCTAATGGCCGGATCAAGCTCATCTAAAATCATAGCACGCTCAGCCCAAATCTTACGCTTACGGTTCAAATTCTCAAAGGCCTCTCTACACTTATCATTCCTAAACTCCTCAACCCTAGAGGGAGACACAGAGGAAGTGGAAGGGGTCCTATTGGCTCTAGTTTTCCTAGGCATAGCGCTAAGATAAGGACCAAAACATAGAGCAAAAGAACAAAAAACACGAAAGACAAAACCAAGGGCAGACTGCAAGTTAGTATAAAAAAAATATAGAATAAAAATCTATATGATGCATGAATAAATTAAATGGTATGATGCATGTTCTAATGCAGTGCACTTAAGTCCAAAAAGTTCAAATTCACAAAATTGGCTTGAACATAGAGGTATTAACACAAAAACCCCAAAATTTTGAAAACCACTTGTTCAATTTGAAAGAAATTGACGAATTGATCATTAGACATGATAGGGTTTAAAAAAATAATGACCAAATACCTCAATTTAACCCAATTTTGATAAAATCCCCAAATCGGATCAATTTCAAACCATAGAATTTCAAATTTTTCAAAAACCACAAAATTGATCAAATTAATCTACAAGAATCATCAATATAGCATCCTAGAACAAAAACCCATTGATCAATTTCACCAGAAAAGGTTTGAATCCTCAAAAACCCCACAATATTGAAAGTACCGAAAATACCCAATTCAGTGCATGAAAAATGCATGAAAACATGAAATAAAATGCAAAAGGAAGGGCAAAAAGGACTTACCAGCTTTGAAAGAAAAAAACCTTGCAAAAATTCTGAAGAAAAACAACAAAAAATCTTTGGTGGAGCCTTAGCCGAGTCGGAGAGAGAGGAAAAGTTGAAAAACTTTTTGAAAAAGTCCCTTTGAAAAAGACAATTTGACCTTTTTAGAAAACATGTTTTACGAGTTTCGATCGATTGAGAACAGTCTTGATCGATCGAAACAGACAGAGACTCTATCAAAACAATTTGAAAAGAGTTCGATTGATCGAAACAGACAGAGTCTCTCTCTATCAAATTTAAAAATTTTCAATCGATCGAAAAACAAAATGGATCGATTGAAATGGGCAAAGGCTCACTAAATTTGAGGAAAAACACAGTTTTTTTTTTTTTGAAAAACATTTAGAATCAATTCAAAGCATTGAAATTTAAGAACAAAATGCATAAGTATGTTATGATGTGATTTTCAAAACAAGAATTTTAAGCACAAATTCCCCAAAAATAAAATTTCTTGCATTCTCCACAAATTTTTAAGCAACAAATTAATTTTGCACAAAAATCAAAGTATTTGCAAAACTTGGTTGGTCAGACCATAAACATACAGAATAACATGTACAAAGTTTAGCAAAGAGTAACTCGTATAGTGTGTTCAACTAGCAAAAGCTTGAGATACATATGAGGTGATATGTGAATAACAATCAATCACAAAGTCTACAAAATTCATCACAAAGAATTTAAAAGAAACTATCACCTAAAGAGTTACATCATATAACTCCCACATCTCCTAGATCATAAGCTTGCAATCATGTAGGTTTCTTGTATTTATGCCTCATAATATACATACCAATTTTAAGTCATGTGAGTTTGGCATCAAGCCTAGTAGTACACACCAATTTTAAGTATTAAGCAATTTAAACCGAGGCTTCACCTTATATTCTTTTTGAGCATGTGCTACATTTTCTCGAGCACAAAATCTTATGATATGCACTAAGGTGTTCATGATTGGCTAGTGAACAGTGGTGAGATGGTTATTTATGCCTTTCTCCAAAAGTTTAAATCAAACATTCAAAAACATGTGACTTCAAGATTAAGACAGAATAATTAAGAACCATAAACATCTTTCCCACACAATATGCACTACAAAGTTTCAACTAGTAAAGTGCAATAAGTAAGCTCATCAAAGCTAAACAAGGTACAAAAGACATGTTATGTGAAAATAAATTGACCAACCTTGTTCTCAAAAACCAAGAAGAATAGTACAAAACAAAATTTGCTTCCTTTTTCTTCCTTTTTTTTTTTTTTTTTTTAAATTAAAAAAAACTTAGAATGAAACGCATGAATGTTATACAATGCAAATCCTAGAAAACAAAAAACAAAAACAAAACCAAAAAACAATGGTCACAAAGGGTAGAGTAATGAAGCACAAGGACCATGTCAGAAAGACTCAGTTAGTACCAAAACCTTTTAGATGCACCATGAGCATTGGAGTTCTTATTCACATGTGAATGATTACCAACTCCAGGATTGGAATAAAGGTTTAGCCTTTACCAATTCACCAATAAGTACCATAGGATCTTGTGCTTGAGGCACATGTACTTTTGATTTGTTTGCTCTCTTAGCAGCTTGCAGCTTGCAGCTTGTAGCTTGTAACAGTTTAGACGAATGTGTCCAGACTTTCCACAAAAATGACAAACCCATGTAGGCTTATCATGTGTTTTGTTATTAGATAGGGTAGGCTTCTTAGACTTAGACTTTTTCAGATCAACCCTAATCTTCCTAGATGGTGAAACTTCTATGGGTTTAACAAGGCAAAATTTGCCAAACAGTGAAAATTCTGAAAAATTTTAGCCGGACAGCACGCGTTGAAACTTATTTAGTTAGTTAGACTGTTTTTGAAAGTCGAGTTTGGCAAACTCGACTTTGGGCTGGAATACAGACACAATAGTGGCGTTTTTTTTAGTGGCGTTTGTCAAAAACGCCACTATAGGTCACCTATAGTGGCGTTTTCTATAAACGCTGCTATAGACACTAAAAAAACGCCACTATAGTGTTCGTTTTTCAGCCCAAAGTCGAGTTTGCCAAACTCGACTTTCAAAAACAGTCTAACTTACTAAATAACTTTGAACACATGCCACACGCCTAATTTTTTCCCACAAATAGTCTGTTTGGCAATTTTTTCCGTTTAACAACCTCACTCACAGGGGTTTGACAGTTTCACTCACTATCTCACTCACAGAAGGTTCAGAAGAAGAAGATGAAGGAACAAACTTAATGGAATGGGAAGCAGACACAGAGATGCTTTCAACATAACCTAATCCAGTTTTGTCAAAAGAAGACTTTTGAACACTTAGTATTTGATCAAGTTTAGAACTAGCAGATCTAGTAACAGATAAATCAAGACCCAAAGATTTAACTTTATCAAGCAAAAACATATTTTTAGTTTTCACATTGTTCAAAAGTTCATTAGCATCAAACAGTTTAACAAGCAAATTTTTCTTTTCAAGCTCAAGAGATTCAATTTTTTTCAGGCCAAGTTCAACATTCATAGCATCCTTTGCAGCAATTTTGCAAAGTTTATTATAGGCCTCTTGAAAATTTGCATCTTTAGAGAGTTCCCCATCAGAAGAGTTTTCTTCAATAGATATGCTCTCATCGACTACAGTAGTAGCGGTGAAAGTAATGAAGTTTCCATCCTTATCACAATCAAACTCATTATCAGAAACTTCACCATCACTAAGGGTTACAGCCATAGCCTTCCCCTTAGACTTCAAATAGGTAGGACATTCAGACTTCAAATAGGTAGGACATTCAGACTTCATGTGTCCATACCCTTGACATCCAAAACACTAAGAGCCCAAAGAATTATTGGAAGATTGACCTACTTTTTCTCTAGGTTTATCATTATTGTTAACCTTAGTGGGATCATGCTTCCTAAAGTTTCTAGGTTCAACAGTGTTTGTGCCTCTTGCCTTTCTGTTACTATTCCTGAGAAAGTTTTTAAAATTCTTGGCAAGGTAGGCAATCTCTATAGCAGAGAGCTCATCATCAAATCTACCACCTTCAATATCATCAACTGACTTAAGAGCCATTGATTTAGATTTGGTAGTTTTGGGTAAATCCAACTTATAAAATTGAAGGGATTCTACAAGTTCATCAACAGGGATGGAGTCCACATCCTTGCTTTCAGTAATGACAGTCACCTTGGGTCTAAAATTTTCAGTTAAAGATCTAAGAATCTTCCTAACAATTTTAGGTTGATCATAGATTTCACCCAAGTTAAAAGCAGAATTAACAATATTATTCAATTTAGCATAGAATTCATCAAAAGATTCATCATCAGACATCCTAATGCTTTCAAATTTAGAAGTCAATTGCTGCAATTTATTGATTTTGACAGCTTTTGTGCCTTCATGCACAGTCTGGAGGATATTCCAAGCAGTATGAGCAACCTCAACATTAGAGATTTTCTTAAATTCCTTCATAGAAATAGCGTCAAAGATCGCATTCATAGCCTTGCTATTAAACGCAACTGCTTCTTTTTGAGAAGTTTCCCACTCACTAACAGGAGTAGTGGGCTTCTCCCTTTTATCTTCAACGGAGTTCCACACTCTCTCATCAATGGATTTTAGGAATACTTTCATTCTTACTTTCCAATAAGTATAATTATTCTCATCAAAGTGAGGAGGAATAACTAGAGAGTGTCCGTGTTCCATGACAACAGGGGTCAAGGATCAGCTTAGTGATCAATGGATCAACAACAAAAGAGCTACCCGCTCTGATACCACTTGATAGTTTTTAGACCCCTTAAAACAATTGATTTAACCTAGACAATTAGCCAAGTTGTTACTTAGTCCAATCAAACAAGTCTAGCTTATACAAAAACAAAGATCAAATCATGCAAAACAGCAGAAAATAAATAATACAAGATATGATCACCCAGGAAACCAAACCGGTAAAAACCTGAGGAAGATTTGACCTAGCTATCCTTAAGGTAAACTTGAATCCACTATCTTGAAAGAATCGAAGTTCATACAATAAGACTTACAAGCCCTCACGCTCGACTTCTTATTGCTACCAACCAGTAGAACTTACTAACACGGCCACGTGCAAGCTCCGAATCCACGGAATCCTTCTTTCTTAGATTCACCACTAGATACAAGCACACCCTCTTGTGTTTTCTTTAAGCTTCAATGGCAGCAACTGAATTGATCATCAAGGTGTAGATAAATCTTCTCCTTGAAAACCCTAAGTTTGTGTAAAGGAAAACTCTTCTAGATCTCACAAGAGATTTACACAAACCGCAATTATGAGCAACACTAAAACATGGCTAGGGTTTGCCTTTTATACTTAGGACAAATAAGAAACCTTAAAAACGTTTTAAAACACTTAGGGCTGAATTGGACAAATCTGCAGAAAATCATTCTGCCCGAGCTTTGATCGATCGAGCTTGTCTTTCGATCGATTGAGCCAGGCCGAAAGGCACAATACTTTCCTGGTTTAACTCGATTCCAATTTTACATAAAAGCACAACTTTGAGCTAGACTAAAACACTTCTAAACACATTGTTTTGATCATGGTTTGCCAACAATACAAATTAGAATTCTAAATACATAAAATCCTAAGACTTTAGAACCTAACACAGAGTACATAAGATTGAACAAAATTACAATTAAATTTGGCACGGAATTAAAGCCAACACAAAATAGTTGTAAATTACAACTTTACAATAACATTTTACTATAAATTATAGGGATAAATGTGTTGCATGTAATTAAGTTTGCAATTATTTCATAAAGTTTATTGTTATATATGAGATTTGGATCATTGAAGTGAGTATTTTATTTTAGTGCATTCTAGGTTTCTTTGCACTTATCATGTATTGAAATATCATTTTTTAATGCATACTGTCATGATCAATATTAGGATTGGTTGATCTTTATGATGCTATTTGAAGTGGTGAATATCAAAATGACTTAGGAGTGGCCATAGCATCTTAAGCCATTATGATAATCACATCAAAAATTTTTTTTACAAGACTTCATTAGGTACAAAGACATCTAAATTGAAATTAATTCATGAAGATAATGACTTGGCCCCATAGGGAGGTTATTATTTTTATGATTTAATTGGAATAAGATGGTGAATGTAGCATTAAGATTAGATTTTTCCTAGGCCCATAGGTATGGAAAATTTGATTCTTAGTGTTTATATTTACTAGTTTTATGAATAAATTTTTATAGTAAATCCATGCATGATGCGCCTTTGCCCATAGGAAGGTCGAATTTACTACTAAATTGACATTGGTTAATTTAGAATTAAAGTTTAAGTTTCATAGCATTAAAGTTTATTTTCTCTAGGTTTGTGGATCTTTGTTTTGGTACTCATGTGGATGAACCACCCATCTCATTGAATAAATATGTTAAATGAGAAACTGAGTATGAGGGTGAGAGTGATCTAATTGCTCAAGAGTACGAATTCGGGAATTTATTCCTATAAAGCTAAAGGTTTTGTGAAAGCTGTTAATATTAATTTACAAGATCCATTAAGGTTTGACTCCCAATAAAAGTTATACTTTGCAAAAGTTAGACATATGGGTATCCCACTAATGGTATATAAAGGTTCACCAACTTTGTTATGCCATTTGGTTTTATTTGGCACATTGTTAATCAATGTATATACCTTAAGATTAGTGGGAGGGTTTTTACACCTAAATATGAATGACATACTACTTGGAAGTAGTGATTTAATTTTGTCATGTAAGATATCCTATATGCTATGAAGCTATAAGATAGGCATTATGGATAGGTCTTAAGGTTGTGGATTTTATAATGAGACCTTTAAAGATTTTTTTTTTCAAAGATAACTTGGCTATAATTTTCTTCTCTAAGGACAATAATTGTGAAAGCTGAAATAAACATATTTAAATAAAGTAAATCAGTTTGAGAGAGAATTTTAAGAAACTAAAAGTTTCCATTGAGTTAAAATTATTGAGCTAATGTATATTAATTTCATAACTAAAGGTTTGCTGGCAAAGTAGTACAAATGTCTTTTGGACATATGGAACTTGTTAGCTCATAATTTGGTTTTTAATTTCTCTCTTATTATTCTATGTTTTGGACACATATTTGGTTAGAATTGGAGAAGAAAATATAAGATTTTTATTTTGTGCACATAAAGTATATATATTAAGTTAGATATATCTGTGGAGTATATAAGGATGATATATATGTGGGGATGTATAAAAGAGGATCTAAATGGCTAATAGGTAGTCCATTCATAAAAAATTAATGGCTCATAAAGTACTCATGTAAGGATTACCATACATTATAATATATGGAAGGAAGTACTCATTATATTTAAGGTATTACTACCATGATTCATGTATTGAATTCTTTGTTTGAGTGTGAGCATTTCACAATTAGTTGACATGAGTAATATCATGGTCGTGTTAAAGTTAATATCATTTATCAAGTAATTTAAATATCAAATGGGCCAAGTGGGAGAATGTAAGATTTTAAGAAAACTTTATGTGGCCTACATTTAAATGATAAATGAAAACTCATGTCTTAAGGAATTTATCTATGAAAAACGTTATGGTGAATAACAATTTCTAAGTAACTCTCAATTGGTATAACCCTTTTAGTTAATAAACACCTTGAAGTTACAAGTTTTAAACTCCTTGATGGAAGGAGGTTATGGAACAAATCTTTATTTAAAAGGGTCCCAAGTCTAGCCTATATATATAGCTTGTCTTTGTCAAAAGGAAATATGTGAGATAAATGCTATAGACTAGAAGACACCTTTATATATACATTATCATATATCGAGTCTTGTTTTTCTCAAAATACTTAAACAACTATAACTGAAGGTATGTTTATGTTTGTTATTTCTTTTGTTTCCAGTGCACTCTAAATTTTATCTTAGACATGAAACTTGTGCAACATCAACTCGATTGTCAATGAACCAATTGATGGAGACGGAGGGTTTAGCCCATGCCAATGCTGCGCCACCTCCCAAACCCGGCAAGCATATATGCTCCAACAACACCAACACCAAAGCAGACCAACAATGCATCACCACCCATATGCAAATAGAAACCCACTTGGCCGTGTGAGCCACAACCCATAACATCATTAGAGGCATGGAGACTAACGACAATTAATAGAAGGACTAATAATGCTCAACTCCACCAAACACACCTTCTTAAAGGCATCTCACTATTGTACAACCAACAAACTCTAACAGGTCTAGAACAATATTCCACCAAATTCTCATATGATGTGATGAAGACAATATATTTCCTTGCTATACCCCATTTTACATTTTACCCATGAACTATCGAAATGCAAGATTAACCTTCCAAAATTATAACTCTGTAACACTTAATCATCTGTCATCAATTTGGGATTAAGTTTAATAAAATTTAGCATTAAAAGACCAATTTACGTACCTCTTTTTCTAAAATTGATAGGAGAGGGTAAATTGATCTTTTAATCCTATATTTTGTTAAACTTAATTGAGAAAGTGACCAAAGACAGTAAATTGTTACATGAGTTTTAGTTCAGGGGGGTTGATCATACATTTCTTGTTATTCAGGAGAGTAATGTAAAATGAGATATAATTTAAGGTGAAAAAAAAAATTTAAATTTCCTTCTCTTCTTCTTTTTATTACAGTATTATTATTTTTTAGAAAGAAAGAAATAAACTAACTTAAATGATAGTTGAATGAGTCTATGAGATGTTAATGATGCAGGTACGGAAAATTCAAAGATATTATACAAGAAAAGTAGTAATAATTATATATAATGATCACTAAAATATTTAATTATGACCAATTCAAGGACACAAAGTACTGAAAAAGAGTAAGAAATTCAAAAATACTGAAAACTCACACTACTCGACGAGTTTTCTTTGATCAAAGATACTGGAGACTCAAAGATTCTAACAACGAATGTTAAAAGTCCATGCAAAAGCTCCCACAACTGCGCGTTTTGGCAATCACGCGCGGTCAGATGCAAATTCATGACTTTGACTATGTCCACTTTTTATTTTCCAACATGCAAATGATACGGTTTCTAGAGAAAAACAAAATGACATATATATATATATATATATGTATGTATGTATGTATAATAATTGAGTGTAATGTGATATGTACTAGATTGACGAAAAATTAAAGTTTGCTTAACTAGAAAGTTTGATCGATCCCAAATGTCTATTCCTTTCATTACTGGTTGTACTGTTTCGAGACCTTTGTTTAGTCCTGTGCTCGTTTACTTTCTTTTCATTCTCTTTCTCCTCCCCCATGGTCATCATGGAGCCCAAGCTAATTCCTATAAGAACAAAGAAATAAATATCGGTGTCATCATTGATGTGAATTCCCGCATAGGGAAGGAAGAGCAAACAGCGATGGAAATCGCAGCTCAGAATGAAGCTCCAAAGGGTCGAAGTGTGTCTCTCCATTTTCTGGACTCCGACAGAGACCCCCAACAAGTCGCTTCCGCTGGTGAGTTAATTTGTTTTACTACTTTTTTCTTCTTTTTTTGGGTGGTTGTTGTTGTTTGATTTGTCTACTATGTATGCTTGAGATATGATAAAGCTGTTTGAGATGGATAATATGTTGACGTGGTTTCTTTCCATTGAGTACACGTTTCCACTTCGTACAAAAATGAGTGAAACTTAATCATTTGGTAGTATGTAACTTATAAAAAAAAAGGTGAAAAATACACAATTAATTCTTAAAATTTAACTGAATTCGTATTCCAGTCATTGAAATTTGATTTTTTTTTTAAATATTTTTTTTTAAGTCCAAAGAAATGTAACCACACTATATATTATTATGACGGAGCTAGCATCACGTGACTTTGACAAATTCTACTATATGCAAACAAGAATTATAATGGCTAAGAGGGTTACATTCATCATTTGGATCGGCTTGTTTTTGGAGTTTTTGCACCAAGTTGACAATGTTGGGATCGCTGAAACCCAAACTGCTACTGCACCATGTAAGCGGAAATGCTAAGATTTCATGGGCAGTTTTCATTGGTGTAGTTAAATGGTTCCTGAAGTGGGGTTGAAAGAGAAAATCTCAGCTCATAACCCTATCTATGGGCAATGCCCATTTATTTATTTTGGAGGAAAGGCAATGCCCATTTTGTTTATTAATTTTGTATGATAGTCATGTACATGTGTCAATATTGTATGATAATTAATTTCAATAATCTATTAGGGCATGTTTGATAAATTGTAATGGTGATTACATATGAATATGAATGGGTATTATAAAGAATACAAGATATTGTAATGTAATACTTATTACTATTCATTTGTTTGGTGATAAAACCATGAGGATAATTGAATTAAAGAATTTTAAATTAAATTGTCTAAAATACCCTTATTATAAAATACAAATACACTTGATAAGGATTATTTTAACCAACCCAATCTTGAATGGATGACCTCCAACAAATCCAATCTCTCTTCTTCTTCTTTTTTGTAAATAAAATTGCTTTCGTTTCATTGTATAGAAGTAGTGACATAAGTAATCAATTGGTCTTAAAAATTCTTGAGGGTCTTCAATCAAGTGTCCCATAATTGTAAAATTTGACCAACAAACTACTATCTTACTTGAACAATGGTAAACTACTCAATTTTTTCAAAGTCCTTAATCTTGATTCAATACTTGGTTTTGCTCTTAACCCAACATTAGGTAATTTGGTAGAAATATTTTCTTCCAAGACTTTCAAATATCCGAGCTTAAACTTATTCTCAGGGTTATCTTCCCTTTCATATAGATATTCTATCAAAGCCTCCACTAGTTTCAAATCTTTAACAAGAGTCCACTCTCATTTAAATGGACCTTGAGAATTAAGTGTATTTGATTCCATATCTAGAAAAACAAGACAAATCATAATGTAGCTAAAATACTAACAAAAGAAAATTGGAAGTTGATAAATAAAATGTAAATAATATACAAAAGCTTAGACACAATTTTAATAATTGAACAAAATGATAATTTAAAGAAAGAATAAATATAAACGATAAGAATTGAGATGATTTTATTTTTTTCCATTCTCAAATTTTCCCCAATATGAACGATAAGAATCTCAATTTTTCCCCAAAGAGATAAGGCTGAAAAACATTAAATAATCTAGCTTAAAATAATATAGATATATAATTTTTCAAAAGTGTCCCTATTAACTTCCAGAATTTAAACTGATAATAAAATAATGGCTAGGTGTATATTGGAAAGTCATTAAATTAATTGACTTTTTAATTAGATAGGTATTTTGAGTATCCGAAAATAGAATATTAGGCAAATACCCTGTTATGGAGTGTTTAGCAACCCACTACAGTCAACAGTAGTTCTATTTTGATATCTTAGATGAACCAAAAAAAAAAAAAAAAAGAAGTTCAATTTTAAGCAGATCACAATAAGTTATAGTTTACATCCACAATAATGTGAGAATTTCAAATTTAAAACAAGATTTTGATTGGAATATGCTGTATGCATGTGAAACCGACTAAAAATTTAAAGACTTGATTTTTGGATGAATTGTGTGAGGAATTAGTACATCGAAATTCCATATAACAAATAACGTGTCAATGGGGTTTTACTTAATGTTATTAGCTTAGACAAGAGCCAATGTAGGAAACTGCTTGAAAATATTGAAGAATGGAAGGTCAGGTTGAGTTTAAATTTAGGACTTGCTTGATCTATCATTAAAGCCAGGTAGAAACGTTGCCTAAATTCCTAGTTCTACATGAAGATTGATTTAACCTAATCTTTTGCCTACCTATATATACCCTTTGAGGCACGACTTTGAAGACAATTAAGGAAGTTAGCATACTAAGGGTTCTTTAGATACAACTTATTTTGCTGAAAACTGAAAACATTGTAGCAAAATAAATTTTAAATGTGTGAATAGTGCAGTGAGACCCATTTTCAATAAAAAATTATTGAAAAGTTGCTAAAAAAGTTGTTGAAAAGTTGCTGAATAGTACACTGGTGTGCACTGTACACTGACCGAAAGTCAAAAAACACATCTAACCAAGAAAAAAAAAATAAAAAAAGGCAAAACGCAGACGCCAAACGTTGTATCCAAATTGGGCTTAAGTGTCCGTTTTGCAAAATTATTTTTGCCAACTTATTTTACTATTCAGTTTATTTTTGCTACTATTCATAGGTCCACTATACTTTTTGGTATTATTCATGGGTTCCACTGTACTATTTTAGCTAACTTTTATCTTTATCTACAGTACTTTCAGTAAAAAGTTTTTAGTTTCAGTAAAATAAACGGATCCCAAACAGACCCTAAAGTTAATCTAAGAGCGCCCTTCTCTCTTGAACCTAAAAAAAAGATCCCATCTATCATCTATGTTCAACCTACTTGCCCATCGCCTAGCTTGCTGTCACGATTTAACCCCAACTGCACTTCCTGCCCATGGCATATCAATAGCTTGCAGTTTGCCAAGCCGTGACCATGAGTCCTTCGCAAGCATATGGCCACCAACACATTGCCTTCAAGCCCATTTGTGTAGTCATGTATTACCATGACCTGCTACCTCAATCCACCATGCATAGCATATGGCATGACTCCCTCTTCTGCCCATTGTTTTGTTTGGTTGGCATAGGTGCAAGGTGCACAACATGCAGCCACTACTTCTCAAGCACCAATGGTCTTACACTAGGTCACAATAGTACTAGGTGGTGGCGGAAAAAATCTTGGACAAGCCAAAATCATCACTCCAGAGGGGGTTTAATCCCAGCACCTACTTTAATTATATGATGATGAAGACAATACATGGTGATGGTTTGTGTTAATACTACTTACGTTTTGATTGCAGCTGAAAATCTTATCAAAGAGAAGAAATTGATTGCTATCATTGGCATGCATTCATGGCAGAAAACAGCTTTAGTTGCTGATGTTGGAAACAGGACTCAAGTTCCAGTTCTTTCATTTGCATCACCTGCCATAACCTACCCAACGATTCAACATCGTTGGCCTTTGTTGATTCGGATGGCTAACGATGGTTCTGCACAAGTAAAATGCATAGCAGATATTGTCCGTGCATGCAATTGGAGAAGAGTGATTGTTATTTACGAAGAGGATGCATATGGTGGTGATTCAGGAATGTCGGCTCTCTTAGCTGAAGCTCTTCAGAACATTGGGGTGGAGATTGAGTATCGTCTGGTTCTTCCATCATTTTCCTCTGTGTCTAATGCTGAAGGACTTGTACAAGAAGAGCTGGTGAAGCTAGAGAATGAAACGCTGTGTCGGGTTTTTATTGTTCTTCAGTCGTCATTAACGATGGTGACTAACTTATTCAGAGAAGCTAAAAAATTGAGACTTGTTGGAGGAGAGACAGAGTCAGCTTGGATAATCCCAGACAGCATTACAAACATGCTGGACTCTGTTGACAAATCCATTATTTCCTCTATGAATGGCACTATAGGAATCAAAACACAATACTCCAATCACAATAAAGAATATGTCAAGTTTGAGAAAAGATTCAGAGCCAATCGTTCAGAGGAAGAAAACTCGAAGCCAGGAATTTATGCTCTACGTGCATATGATAGCATTAAAATCATTACTCGGGCCATAAAGAGTAGTTCTGATGTCTCTAGTAGCCTTTCGAAAAATATATTATCAGACAGTTTCTCAGGTTTAAGTGGAGAAATACGTTTCGAAGGGAAAATGCTTTCACAAAATCCCAAATTCAAGATTGTGAAAGTGGATGGGGAGAAAAGCAATGAATTAGACATCTGGACACCAGATAATAATGGGGGTGTTAAGAATAAGAATACAAAAGAAAAGGCTTGGCCAGGGCTAGATAAGGTTCCCAAAGGCTGGGCAATGCCTTCAAAAGCAAAACCAATGAGAATCATAGTTCCAGCTCATGCCATGTTCAAAGAATTTGTGGTGGACATGAACAGAAACAACTCAAATGGCGAAATATTTGGTGGTTTCAGCATTGAAATCTTCCATAAGGTGATGGAACAAATGAATTATACAGATACTCTGCAATACATATTTGAGTCCAAAGATGGATCCTATGATGACTTGGTTGAACTTGTCCATAACAAGGTAAACTAAGTAACTAACTTTTTATCTCTGAATATATAGCTATATTAGTCAATTCATCAATTTTTTGTCTAATGTGTATTTATTTTATGAAATTGTTAGAGATACAAACTATTTTACAACATTTTTTTACAAACTGTTGATATGGTGAGTGATTATTGATAAGTGACAAAGTGATATCAGTGGTGACTCCAAATGAAAAACAGTAAGAATTTGTCATAATAATAGTTTGTAAAAATATTATAAAATAATTTGTGGCTGTCATAACAACCATTAACTTCAAGAATTGATACTAACCTGCCCTAAATTTACATTGAGACTCTTGTAAGTGCACAAATTCTAGAATCAGTATATACTAAAATTCAAGAATAAGAAGTACTCTTCTTTTCAGGACTTTTTTTAATTTGGGTAATTGAATTGATATTTCCTTTTGAGAGAGGCAGGGAGGTAAGTGGGTAGATTAGAGAATATGTGTCCAAATATAGGATAACTAGTATTAAACTATTACATGTGAAATTTAAGATCAATTTTAAAATTTCAAATTTTGATTAATATTATCATTATTTTGTGGCTTCAAAATACTGACAAAGGTCTTCATTTGGACCAAATAAGGAAGACTTGTGATGCTGTTGTTGGTGATATAACCATACTATCCAATAGGTCAAAGGATGTGGAATTTACTCAGCCATACACAGAGTCAGGGTTGACTATGGTAGTTCCAGCGAAGTCTAAAGAGTCGCCGTGGATGTTCATGAAGCCTTTTACCTGGGGAGTGTGGTTGGTGGTTGCTTTCATCTTGATTTACACCATGTTCATAGTTTGGTTCTTGGAGCATCCATCCAATCCAGAATTTAAAGGCTCGTTGAAGGATCAGATTGCGACTGCCATGTGGTTTGCCTTCTGCTCTCTGTTCTTTGCTCACAGTAAGTATAAATGTTCAATTATAGGACTCAGAATGTTAATTATGTTCATTGATTCTCAAAAGAAAAACAAAAGTTATGTTCATTGGTCAGCTCAATAATTATAAGCCTACACACACTCTTAGGCAGATCACATGAACAACCAATCTGTAGTTATATTATTGTTTATTTATTTATTTTTTTTTTTGTTACCAGCAAATAAAAAAAATATATATATATATATATATATATATTATTGTTTCATTGTTCCTGCAGTTTCCATATGCTCTTTCAT
Source organism: Quercus alba (assembly GCA_036321655.1). Lineage (NCBI taxonomy): Eukaryota > Viridiplantae > Streptophyta > Magnoliopsida > Fagales > Fagaceae > Quercus > Quercus alba. The sequence goes on from JAYJMT010000103.1 coordinate 43,765, forward strand.
TTCTCCGCTTATGAATATAACATAATCATGTTAGGCACATTAACAAGCAACCCATCCCAGGGTTTCTAGTTAGAGATATAATTCATCATGTCAATGATCATGAAAAAACTAATCTGCATTAGGCAGCCACAGTTCTAGAATAATACACATTAGACAGGTCTAACAATTAGCAAGGGAGTAGCAAAAACAATGAATAAATCCTATGTCCCACTCTTAGTATTCCACTTTATACTGTAGTAGCAACTATATATCCCATGTATCTGAGTATTTAATTTAGCTGATGAATGTTCTAAATTTAGTCTTCAATAATTAGTGGATGATCTAGTTTTCTTTGTTAGGCTTGTCCTGAAAATGCAAGTAACGTATGAGTGTATGACTAAATATAAAGAGTAGTCAGGACAATCATTGAATTTTAAGAAATCCATAATTATGTGTTTAATGAAAACACCCCAAGAACCATTGCATACTGCAGTTAGTAATGTCAATCTTGGCAAATCCTCATTTAGGAGTTAAAACACTCATTAGCACATGTTTTATCTTTCAGGAGAGAGGATTTACAACCACCTTACACGAGTGGTGATCGCAATGTGGCTATTTCTAGTGTTTGTGTTAACTGCAAGCTACACTGCCAATCTCTCTTCAATGCTCACTATTCAGAAAATAGAACCGAGTGTCACATCTATGGAGTTGCTTAAGAGGAACAACTTAACCGTTGGTTATGACAAGGGTACCTTTGTAGGCAAATACCTGGAGGAAGTGCTTAATTTCAGCTCTACCAACATCAAGGAAATTGATAGCGAAGAGAAATATATAAAGCAATTTGAAAGCAAAGGTATAGCAGCTGCCTTTCTTGAAGCCCCATATGCGAAAGTCTTCCTCCATAAACACTGCAAGGGATACATCACTGACACCAGTCATACGGCCACCTACAGATTTGGAGGCTTTGGATTTGTGAGTAACATTTTTCTTAATATTATATATATATATATATACACACACATATACACGGCCACCTATATATGTAGGGTTTGTGAGTAACCATTAACAAATACAAAAACCTTCATACTTCATCATTTGATCATTCTAAAAAAGTTAGTAAAATTATTTTCATTAAAATAAAAAGAAGTACATACAAATGAATTTTGCATTTTGGGCACCAATAATCACTTCAATGTTTCATGCAATTTTTTCCATGTAATTCAAAAGCTCTTTGATGTTTCTATTTTTTGTCTGATCTTGCACTTTCAATGATGCCAGGGTCCTAGGGATAGTTTCTACTTTGTCTTTAAAAAGAGAGAGAGAGAGAGAGAGAGAGAAACCCAGCTCTTGCAATTTTCAAACAATGCTAAAGAGCTCTTCTAGCTTATATGAATTTTTGGAAGAGGAAAAAAAAAACATTATAAGATGTGTGTAATAGGCGTTGCTTGTGTGTGTGTAATAAACTTCGAACAATATATATTATACACATGCTTGTTACATATACCACTTTTGCACAAAAATTGTGACTTGAGTCACGGTTTTAGTATAAAAAAAATGTGTGTAAATTAATGGGTGTTTGTAAGGGACATTTCTCTTTATAAAATTACTCCCGTAGTGCTTAATTTCTATCATTCAATGTTTTCATTGGAGCTAAAGCTCTACTTTCTACATTAATACCAAATAAACCCTTTACCCTTAATTGTACAGTTTTTGCTACTGAGAAGTTTTAACCGAAAGGTTTTTTGGTATTTGACAAATTCCACATAATAGTGCACTAAAGTTCTGAATTTATAAATTATGAATATTGAATTGTAACGTCCAAATTTCAACTTTAACCTTAAAAGTTGTTATCAGCTTTAAGACTCTTTTAAAACTAACAAAATTGCTAGATTTTTGTGTGTGTATATATAGTACTTGTTACCTGTTAATGCACTAGGTGACACACCCCGGAGCTCTACAATTAACAATTTGATAATTACAATAAAATTATATTTTCTATAGCAATGTCAAACGCACACATAATCTTTTAAATTCATGCGAATATAAATTTTAATTAAAAGGAATGGAAAAGAAGGAAATTTAATTAAGTGGGTAATAAAGAAATAAAAATGACTTTCAACTCAATTAAATTAAATAAAAGTGAAGTATTAATAAATAAATCATGTACTCCAAGCAATAAAATAATCAAATTCAATGAAATTGATTTAGAAAGTTAGTAAAAACATTGGAGGTTTTTATTTTACTTTATTTTATTTTTTGATAATTTGATAGTTAGGGAGTGGGGATTTGAATCCTAGATGTCTCTATTTGAAATATTAGGAAATATCAACCAATTGAGATACAAGACTATTGACTCTTTGTATTTTTCCTTAATAAATAGTAATTATTGTTAAAATTTCTTGCTTTCCAAGCAGGCATTTCAAAAAGGCTCTCCGTTTGCTAGAGAGTTTTCGGAAGGAATTCTGAGACTATCAGAGAAAGGAGATCTAAAGATACTTGAAAATGATTTGACTCCCCCGAATGAGTGTTCAGTGAATGTGTCTTCCGATGAAACCAGAAGCTTGGGCCTAAAAAGTTTCTGGGGTCTCTGCTTGATATCTTTCTCCACTTCCACCATTTGTTTTTTGCTATCCTTGATTCATTTAATAAAGAACTATCAACGCTATGAAGAGGCAAACCGAGGTAGTGTAACTCCGAGTGGGAGTGTTTGGGATAAGGCAGCTAGAATAGCAATGTACTTTTATGATAAAGAGATGGGGCTAAGTAGAGCTCAATCTTCAAGCGAACTGAGTCTGGTTATGATACAAAGCTAATCCATGTTCCACACTGAGAGTTCATTGTAAAGTTAAGATTTTATTTTTTTAATTTGATATTGTACAAAGTGTCATGTGTTATACCTGAATAAGCTTTATAAAATTTAATCCGACACATGAAATAGAACCCTTTTTAAATAGAAGGATACTTTCTCCTCATAGCCATGGAAGTGATGTAGGATGGAATATAGGGTTAGAGTCTTTTGTTTATTAATTTTTACAAATATTTATGTAATTTTTGGAATTTTTGAAATTTTAGGATTATGCTTTCCAAAAAAAAAATTTAGTGTTCTTTTTATGGTATTGTTTTAATTAGAATCCATTTACCACCGCGCACCCTAAACACGATGGTTGTTCCACAAGAATAAGTACTTGTGGGATGTGGAGGGTAAGGATTAAGGTTCAAATCTCTAAGGGAAAGTTTTACACACATGTATACTTAGATTAGGTTATAGTATAATTCTATCTCAAAAAACAAAAAACAAAAATCCATCTAAGAATATTTTTAGAAAAATAAGTTTTTTAAAGCCTTCGAATAGGAATGCAATTTACTTATTTTCTTTCTTTATGGATTTCAAAGTACTTCAGTGTGACTTCAATGACTGATTGAGTTTAAAAGTTTGCATCGAGCTAAATTTATATTTAACCCACTACTACGCACCTTTAGCGCGATGGTCACTCCACAAGTATAAGTGTTTGTGGGGTGTGAGGGAGGTAAGGGTCAGGGTTCAAGCCTCCAGGAGGGAACTTCACATACATATATATATATATATATATATATATTTAGATTATGTTAGAGTAGAGTTTTTATGTTATGTAAAGATAAAAGGTTAAAAACCTATATTTAATCCTTCTGCACAATTCCTTTTGCATCAATTGCTATAATAACTTTTAGCATTTGGGAAAAATGTTCATACACTCCTTAAACTTTCAACTACTGGCCAAGACAATCTGAACTTTTTAATTGGCCAATTTAGTTCCTAAACTATACACAACTGCTAAATCAATATCTCTATTAGTTTCGTGTTAAAAAACTAATGGTTAACGTGAGAGACATGTGAGATTTAAAAATTAGCAATCTCATTCAAAAAGTCTTTAATTGAATCTCTGAAGTAACCCTGACTCTAATCTTGGACTCAGCTTTCAAAACCCACCAAGAATCTTCACCTTCTTGCTCATCATCATCATCATCATCATTGCCTTGTTCTTCAATCTAAGAGGACTTGATGAAAGAGTAAGAAGTGAGTTTATAGGAGAGGACCTATTTGTCCATTGGGGTGTTTCCACCAATGTGGAGGTAAAGCTTGACTAGGTTTTTGAGATTTGGGGTTTGGGTTTTGGCGAAGCCAAGGGTGGCCCTAGCCTTTTGAAATTTCCTTTTAACATTGGTAAAAAAAACCACAAATTAAACAATAATATCATCACTACCCCCTTTAGATTTTAGAATTGGTTGCACAAAAGTTTTAACTATTCCAATAAAAGTCAAACCCAATCTAGCAAACCTGCTACAAAATACCCAAAAATGATAAATTTGGTATGATAAAAAAACCTAATCTGGCCCATTTCCTCAACCCATGGCTCTCCCAAATGTTAACGAAACCCTAATTTTTTTCCTTCAAAATATTATAAATCACCATTATTTTTTAACAAAAAAACCTGCACTACCCCATAGCACCACCTCATCAAGCCAATTCACTGCTCTGCCATTTGCTCCACTATTGACTCATAACTTGTATCTATCTCTTCCCATCTCTCTTTGTTGCCATTCTTTGTTGTGCTATTACTTTTTTTAAAAATTTTTTTTTATTGCAACTTACTTTCTACTATGGAAGATAACAAGTAGTAGGACTGTCCACAAGTCAGTCCGGGTCAGTTTTGGCCTCAACCTAGACTTGACCCGCTCAGGTCGAATGGAACAAGAATAGACCCGCAACTAACTGCCGACCACCACGGGTCGAGTCGGCCATGCCCAGGGGAGCGAACGGTCGGTTCAGTCTAGTCTGATGATGAGCAACGGCGAGTGGGGGAGAAGATCTATCTTTGTTGATTTGAGTTGAAAGCATTGGATCTAACAGAATATTGCCAGATTTGAGTAGATTAGAGCCTAATCTAACCAAGAATAGTCGGATTTGAGTAGAACTAAGTCAGATCTAACCAAATATTGTCGGATTTGAGCAAATCTGACAAAGGAGGAGAGTAGATCTTGGCCAGATTTGAGTGAATCTGAGCAAATACCACCGCATCTGAGCCAAGGAAGACTAAGGGTGGTTGGATCGGAGCTGAGGAACACCAGAAAGCCATCAGATCTAGGTAATTTTGGCCTTTTTTTTTAGCATTTGTTAGTTGGATCGGTTGGCTCGGGTTTTAGAGACCGAAACCCGCCACTCAACTTGCCGGAGTTAGGTTTTAGAAGTTAAGATGCGTCACCAACCACCAGATGTGTTGGATTTGGTCAATTTGGCCGGGTCTCTAGTTGCTTGGACAACCTTAGCAAATAGTAACTTTGAATGTGAATGGATATTAGTGCTTCTTCTTCTTCTTCTTTCTTTTTTTTTTTTTTTTTTTTTTTTTTTTTTTGAGAGAGAGAAAATGGATATTAGTGCTGTACAGCTATTGAAATATGTGGCTGAACGTGAATTGCTAGATATTATATATCTCTTATAACTTTAAAAATTATAATATATAATATATAATATATTATTGTTCATTTTATAGATTTTGAGGTAAAGACAAACTTTTGCATAATTGTCATTTTATTTTACTTCACCTAGATAGTAATTTGTTCATATTTTAAATCTCACATGTCTCTCACATGAGTTAATCGTTAGTTTTTTAATACCAAACTAATAGAGGTGTTGATTTGATAACTGTGTATAGTTTAGGGAGTAAATTGGGTAATAAAAAAGTTCAAGGAGTGTTTTGGCTAGTTAAAAGTTCAGGGGGGTGTATGAGCATTTTTCCTTTAGCATTTTGATATGGCAAAAAAGGCAACAATAAAAGTAAGCATCTTGTTGACAGTGATTATAAGGTGTACTCCCTTAAGATAGTTGTTAACGCTCGGCCTCGATTGAAGCAGAAAACCGCCGTCGTGGTAGGCCTTTGTTCGACCACCTAGCGTGGCGATGCTCCCACATGGATGGGGCTCGTTGGAGGCCCCTCTCGATGATTGTGCGGCTATTCGCGCAAAGTTTTGGGTGCTCTCTCTCTTGGGGGAGGAAGGTAGATCTACCTTTGGAGGTGTGGCAGGAATCTTGGCCAAATTTTAGGTGATTACTAAAGGTAAGTGAAGTCACCACCAATCATTAGGTTTTTTTAAGGTGTGATCGGTCACCTGTTTTTAGTTGATTTTATTACCAATTCTAGGCTAAGAAAATGGCATTTTTCCTAATCTAATGTGGATGGCAAAAAATATTGATTCTTTAGTCCGGAAGTTTAGTTACGTGTGGGGAAGGTGTTAGGCACCCCACAACCTATCCAAGGACAATCCTTTTTTTTGATAAAATTTTAATTTTCAGAGATTGACAGTAAAAAACATGATTTTGGCATTGGCTTTCGGGGCTTTGCATGCATGGGGACTTTGAGGTTCAGCTTTTGAATACATGTGGTCCCAATTTATGCTTTCCTAAGGCATTCGGGCAAAGTACCAGATTTCCATGATGAAAATCCAGTGAAATGTCACCTTACTTTTGTGACAGAAATTAGGCATTGCTTTGCCTTAGATGACATGGACTGTGACAATCACACTAGGAGGGGCGAGCAGGTATATATATACATACATCATGCACAATACAAGCACATAGAGTAGGAAAGTAAATGCCTACATCCCTAGAGTATGGCCCAAAATATAGGTGCAGGAAAGTAAACATGGGTCGTCATACTCTAGAGATGAGGACGAATGATACACAACATGATATACCTAATACAACCCATCTAAGAGAGAAAGGAGGGAGGAGGAAGGGGGTTTAAAAGAGTACATAACCGAATGGGAGAAGCTAGACCCCTAAATCTACTGAACATAGCCGCTTAGCTTATATCCAGATGCTCACATCCTCGCCCTTTTTGCTTGCACCTGGTAGACCGTGCCCTAACTCCATGCGTCCTCGCTTCATGTGTGTAAATGCAAAGGCAAAGACAAGAAACCAGCAAACAAGCAATGGAAGGAAAAAGATGCAAAAAGCATATGAAAGAGGCATAAAGTAGATAAGTGTGATAGACATGGCAAGCAAAGAAACAAGAAAGCAAGCAAACAAGAAAGAAGACAAACAAGCAAAAAGGCTAACAAAGGTGGTGTCCATGAGGGACAAATGTAGGTTTGGATCAAATGTCCATAACTTCATTGTGTTGAAGCATGGATGACACACTAGTAAGCAAGATTCATGCATAGAAAGCCAGTGGTTGGCATAAACAAGCATGGCAAGCATATCATCGAACGAAGCGAAAAAGGGGAAAGGTATGCATGAAGCAACCGGTATCATGGTGATGCATTCTAAGTGGTTACATCCAAACAAGGCCTCATGAGCGTCGGATGTAACCACACAACCACAAACCTGCTAAGGGCGTCAAGCATGGCAAAGCCTAGAACTAGAAAGGCTAACACAAGCATAAAGCATATAAGCAAGCAAGCATTAGACATGCAAATAGGGGTGATCCAAACCCTTTTATGTGGGCCTTGGTATATGGATGATGACAAAGACCAGAGGGTTTAGATTGGGTCCTAACCATTAGGCCAAAACACAAGAAAGAGAGACAAAAGCGACAAAAGGGCTACAATAGCCCATGACATGACAAACATAGCCTAGGTCTAGGCACACAAACATGGCATGGAGCGCATAAGCACATGGAAGATAGTATAAAGCATGTAGAAAACATAGATCCAAGCACACAGGCATGTGAAAACATAGGTCAAGACATGTAGGCATAGAAACATACACATCAACATGTACAAGCCTAGCACATAAACATGGAAGAACATGAATCCAAGCATATAAGCATGTGAAGACCACGATCTAACCATATAGCATGGAAATACATACATGAACACATAGATCCAAGTAAGGCATAGCTAACAACATCATACAAGTATGTGAGCATGTAACCCTAACATCATCATAGAGAAAAAAGAGGAACAAAGTATAGGAAAACATGGCATAAAGCATAAAGCATGTAGGTAAGACAAATAGACATGTAAACAAGCATAGAAACATGTAGATCTAACCAAACAACACATGGGAAAGATAGATCTAGGCACAAACACATGGTATGACACATGGAAGCATGTGGATCTAACATAAAAAACATAGGAAAGAGAAGATCTAAGCATGAAAACATGTAGATGTAAACATATAAGCATGTAAGGATGTTAATCTAAGCATAAAACATGGCATAAGGCATAAAAAACAAGGAGATTTAAGCTAGAAGCACAAACAAAGCAAGAAACATGCTAAAAAAAGCAATAAATCATGTTATTAAGGCAAAAAGAGCAAGATAAAAGCTAGATGAAGCTTTAAAGAAAAAGGGGTATGGATAGTAGCTAAAAAGCTACATCCATACCCCTTAAATCTCAAATTCAAGGTATGGAACCAAGGAGAGAAAGATGGAGGGTATGAAGACTACCTTGTATTTTTGGAGAAGAGAGAAGAATCAAGAAACTTTGATATGTTTTTGTATTTTTTGGGAGAGAAATATGGGGAGATAAGAGAGAAATAATGCCTAAAAAAGGCCCAAACAACTCCCAAAAACCCATGTTTTTGGGTTCTGGTCCAATCTGGGGTGCCAGGGGCTATTTATAGCCCTTGGCATGCTTTTCGAGGCACGGTGCACCTTCAAGGTGTGCTGGGTTGACCCGGCGGCCCAACAAGGTGTGCTGGGCTGATGTCATCATGACATCAGTAAATTCTTCCTGTTGCACTTTTTAGTTCCAAATTTAGACGTTCATTTGGAGGTCTTCCCGGACTCGGATTGAGGAGATCTTGGCATCCTTGGAAATATCTGGATGTCTAGTTTTCAGAAAGCTAAAAAAATTAAAATTCCAACGGTTGAATCAAAAGTTATGACCTCGGGAAGTGTGTTGATGCGCTTTTCACGATTTTCTCAATATCTCAACCGTTTTAACTTCGATTTCGACCCATGAATAGTCGTTGGAATGAGAATTTTATTATCTTCACAATGGAATTAGTCTTAACTCATTCTGAAGGCCGAATCAAAATTAGGGCTTTTGGGGCTCGCCGAGAGTTAATTCCAGGTCAAATTTGGTCAAACTTGGTCAAAGTTGCCAAAAGTCTCCAAGAAGCTCAAGTTTGATGTAAAACTATGAAAAGTGTTGTTTTCTAAGGATTTTGACCTTGTTTGACCTTTGGTCAACTTAGGGTTGACCAGGGTTATTTTGGTCATTTTGGCTAAAAAAGGCACTTTGAATGCTTCAATATCCGAACAGGTTGTGCCATATTACTCTAGATGTTCTTGCAGCTCCATGGAGAGAAAATAATATATTTGAATTTTTCGAGGTCTGGCACGCAAATCGAGGACGGACAAAATATGATATCGACAATAGTGATTCAAGATACAACAAGATCATGAACTATATATTCCAAGAAATTCATTGATGTACGTTTAAAAGTTGAAAGAGATCATGAAAATATTAGGGAAATCAAGTAAGATAATACCCCCTGAAACCTATAAAATGACCAAATTGCCCTTGAAATCTATAAAATGACAAAAATGCTCCTAAAACCTATAAGATGATAAAAATACACCATAAACCGAAAAAATGACTGAAATACCCTCGAAACCAAAAAAAAAAAAAAAAAAGACCAAAAGACCTTGAAAACTAAAAAAATGACAGAAATTCCCCCAAAACCTCAAAAAGCACTCATGGATATTGACTTTTTATGAACAAAAATGGAAGATGGCCATCAAACTCTATTTCAAATCATAGTTAATGAAGAGTAATGTTGTGAGTTAAACTAGAATTGTGTTATTTTAATTTGGTCTTTTTTGTTTCATTAATGAGTAATGTAATATATTTTAATTATAAACGTAAGCTTGTAATGTAATGAGATATTTCTTAGATGATTAGACCTACTGTTATGTAATGAGATACTATAAATCTTCTTAATAAGTGATGTGGTGATGATGTTAGATCATAAGAAGTAAGGATGGTTTTGAATTATTCAAGCTTGGCGCCATTACACTCAAGCAAAGGTTGATAGTCAAATTCATTATAATCTTTATGAGGAAACTCACGTTAAGGTAAGTTTTAATTTGAAAAGTGCTATGCTATTTATTGTATATTTTCTTTTGATAGTCTAACTTGTGTTTTTGTTTGTTTGTTGTGTTTAGGATGCTGAAGGAAAGCCTAGTTATATCTACAAGATTGTGGATATGTTTGAGGTTATGAATGAAAATTATTATTTTACAACTCAAAGGTATTATAGAGCTGAAGATA
>JAYJMT010000104.1:52500-53990 GCA_036321655.1 Quercus alba
AACACCGTCCGCGTTGCGATAGCGTGACCAAGCTAAACCAAGAATGCATGCATCCCCCCACCACGCGGCTACTGAGACCATCGACCCCCCGCCACTGGGCACGGGTGGGTGTGGCCTCGAGGAAAAGTGGCACCAGAGAAAGCTTTCACAATGCGTTTGATCATCACCTTAGGATTGCTCTGCGTGGCAATGGGTGAAACTAACACCGTCCGCCTTGCAAGAGCGCGCCGCAGCTATACCACGTACACGTGAAATGCCAACCTGGGTCCACCCCGGCGATGCATTTAGGGCCCACCTCGCGCCATGGAGCACGCGGGGTTGGGTGCCTGAGGGCTCGTCATGAGCATGCCTACCCGTGGCCAGGCTCAAGAGGGGTCGCCCCTGTGCATCGCCGAATACCTCCTCCCCCCTAAAGAGCCCTTAGGAAAAAATCCGCTCTGGCACGAGGAAACATTGATTTGTTGAGGAGGAATAATGGGTCATTTTCGGAGCAATTCTTGGAGTCTTGCCCTGATTTTTTGCACACATGCTAAGAAAAATCCAACCTTCAACTTGTCAAAATATGGAGGCCAGATTCAACATATTTTATTTTTTACGATTTTAGGAAGCCGGAAAATGGGAAAAATCATAAAAAATTCAAAAACGCTCGGAACGCCGAACCGCTTGCTGGAATCCTCCTCTAAAATCATGGAATGAATTTAGGGACACAAAAATGGAAAAAGGCACGAGCCAATTTTTCCGGAGTGCGGGACGATGCGGGGCGATGCGGCACGGCGTGCACGCGGGCATGCCCCTGGGATGCCCATTGCCTGCCTGCTCGTGGGGAAATAACCTCATTTTCCAAAAAACCCTCATTTTTAGGAAATCACTCCAAATATGTGGCCAAGGCATGCAGCCAAGGCCATGGGCAAGGCATGCATCCGAGGCCAAGGCCAAGGCCAAGGCATGCATCCAAGGCCAAGGCCAAGGCATGCAGCAAAGGCCAAGGCTGCCCCCTATGGGCATGCTGCCCAGGGCCGGGGCATGCAGCAGCCAAGGCCAAGGCAGCCCCCATGGGCAGGCAGCGAAGGCCAAGGCATGCTTGCGTGCATGCTGCCAAGGCCAAGGCACGCAGCCAAGGCCATGGCATGCTTGCGTGGGCACGCTGGCATGCCCCTGGGTGCAGGCAGGTGGGCACGCTGGCATGCCCCTGGGCGCTGGCAGCAGCAAGGCCCTAGCATGCCCCGTGGGCGAGGGCGTGGCATGCCCCGTGGGTGGGATGCCAAGGCCGTGGCATGCCCTTGGGACCCCTACAAGGCCATGGCAGCACTTGGGGGGGCTACTGCTGCCAAGCCTAGATAGCCTCTTCGGACACCTCCTACTCTTCCCCCCCTAAAGAGCGCTTAGGAAAAAATCCTCTCTGGCACGAGGAAACATTGATTTGTTGAGGAGGAATAATGGGTCTTTTTTGGAGCAATTCTTGGAGTCTTGCCCTGATTTTTTGTACACAT
>JAYJMT010000105.1:0-53883 GCA_036321655.1 Quercus alba
GTTAATCTAATAATACCAACCACAAACACTGTCTCTTGGGACCCGAAGCGCTGTCTGCTTGTTCATTACTGAGAGATCCGCATCAACAGCAAACGCTCTGTTTTTCTTCCACATCAACAACATCAAGCATCTCGAGTTTCCGCCCAGAAAAGAAAGTCTCGTGGGTCCATTTGTCGCGCCCGTTGACCACCTGATATCCGGTAAAGCTCAATCAACTTCATCACAAGCAAAACACTTTCTAATCTTGTTCTAGTTTATTGTGCACACATTAAAGCGAGTTAGCCGACCTCTTCATTTGGGCTCCAAATTAAAAGTCCAAGAGTTCATTTTTACTTAATACTTGGCCAGTGTGTGTGTGACTGCTACTGCTTAAAGAATAGACTTTGTGTGTGCTGAGTTGGTGGAAGTAGAGCAGGAAAAATTTGTAAAGCGGCAATTAAGTGACACACACACACACAAACACACAGTTGAATGGCAAATTTAGGATAATCAGAAGAGCTAATGGATTCTCAATTGTGTTGTGCTCCGTTGTAGTCATAATTTGATTTTTCATGCCTATGGCAAATCCAACCAGACACTTGAGAGACTCTCAATTTACCTACAAACTGCTGCTTGTAAATCTCTTTATTCAAGCAAGGGATGTATTTGTAATCGAGGGTTTGGGCTGTAAATTATTGTGCTATTGTTGTTGTTGTTGTTGATGTGATTGCTGGGCAAATGGTCCACTAGCGATTATTCAGCTACCAGTTCTGTTCTTGTTGCCTCTGCTTCCAGGTAAGAGCGACAACAACTAGAGCAAAGTGATTAATGAGTTAGTCTGCTCCAGTTATTAGTTCGGTTAGCGACAGTTGTCGTGTTTAGAAGCTTAAGAAGAAGAAGTTCAAGTGTAGAAGTGGGAATAGGAAGTGCGCTACTAGCGCCGCTTAGTAGGAGCCGCGCACACAACAGTAATTCAAATTACCCGCCTCAATATCGACGTCGGAAGGAACAGCGTGCACTGTGAAACATGCCTGCGTATATTGATCACTTGCAATATACGCTTTCTGCCGGACACTTAATTAAATATCTATCCATTTAAGTATCTAATAAACATTATTATATCACCAACAACACCCGACTTATTAATCGTTGAACGGGTCATTAGATTATACAAAACAAGGAACAAAAATGGAAGGAGAAGATGTAGTTGAATACCAAGGCGCCTCGTCCAATGCCTCCACAACCTATCCAATGCAATGTTCGGCATTGAGGAAAAAACGGCTTTGTCATGATCAAGAGTCGTCCATGTAAAATTGTTGAAATGTCCACATCTAAAACTGGAAAGCACGGCCACGCTAAAGTTCATTTAGTTGGAATTGATATTTTCAATGGCAAACGTTATGAAGATTTATGCCCATCAACACACAATATTGATGTACCAAATGTTTCACGTATCGATTTTCAATTGCTCGACATTACCGACGACGGTTTTGTATCATTGATGACAGACAAGGGAGATACTCGTGATGATTTGCGTCTACCTGACGATGTAGAATTAGCTCAGAAAATCAGAGAGGAGTTTGCCAAAGAGGACAATACTGTTTTGGTAACAGTCATTTCGGCTGTGAATGAAGAATCCATTATTGCCTGTAAGAATGCCTCAAGTTAAGCTATTCCATTTATGAATAAAAGGGCACAAGAGATGCCTTCGAATGTATTTACGGTAATTTAATTTATTTATTTCAATTGATTGATGTAAAGTACGCGGAATACAAACCATGTGGATACCTAGTATCTACCTCGAGGTCCGCCACGGCCTCTTGGAGGACCACTACCTCCTCTCCCTCTACCAGCACCACGGCCTCTTCCGCCTCCACGCCCACCACGACCTCGTCCGCGCCTGAAACCTGGCCTTTCGGGGTCGTCGAAATCCCACCCATCTGGGCCTTTGTTGTCTATCATTAGTGGATCCTTGTGATGCCCGATGGCGCCACCTGGAACGCCACCACCGCCTCTGCAGAGGGCCCCCCGCGGCCGCCGCCTCTTCGACCCCCGCGTCTACCTCTAAAGTTTTCATCCATATCCCCGCCTTCTTCGCCTGGCTTCCTATGGCCTCCTTTAAGATGTAACATCTTACTCAAAGTTGGACCACAAAATATGCATTCATTAAACTTGGTTTTATCATCCAAAGTTTTACTAGCATCTGGCTTGAATTCAGCAAACACCAATTTAGCGTGACACTTGTCGCATTCATCCTTGGTTTTGACTTTTACTCTCAACGCCTTATCAAGCCCCTTGGTACATGACTTGGCACCTGTTGCAAGCAACATAATATTTCTTGGGACCAGAGCCAGTGTCTAGCACTAGTTTACCATTATAAGTACATGAGGTACATGAACGAATAGTATTGACAGACATTGAATGTTCACATGTTTCATGGGTGCAATCGTTACAATCCGACAGCTTTCTTCATATTCTCAAATGGAGGGTTATTGTAGCAATTGGGACAGAATGGGTAAGAGCGCTCGTTTCTATCTGATTGCATATACAAAATTTCAAATCCATCAATTGGACACTTGATTTCCTTGAAGAGCTTGATTATACCTCTCTGAGGAACAGAAAATGTTTCCTTACAATTGACACAATATAATCTTTGTGGCTTCGCAACAATCATCTTCATATATCTCTTGCAACGACCACATCTACTCATAGGTTTTCCAGTTTCCGCTAATGATGTAAAACAAACCTCAAATAATTCATCCATGGCAGCTATATTAGCAACGAAAAAATCAAATTTCGCTTTAAAACTCGCGAACTGTGTCATTCAAAACTGTTCGATAATCTGCCTTGCCCTCAATTATTTGATTCAATTCTCTTTCTATGGCTGCTCGTCTCGTTGGTTGTATAAGATCATTGTCAATCTTTTGATAACCATGAACTAGAATAATACCTAGTTGAGTTGGTATGAGCCGACGTCCGTTTCCAATTTGAACATAATTTCTTGTACAAATGTTATTAATGTGAGTGGGTATAGAGGCATCTGTTCCTATACCATGCTTTTCCATCAATGAAATTAAATCTGATTCAGTTAAATAATCTGGTGGCGAGGTTTTCTTTTCTACAATTTTAGCTTCAGTGATGCTAAATTCATCGCCAACTCTGATTGTAGACGATAGGTAGCCTTCAGCTACTGAGATCCAGGTCATGAACTTGCTGAAGCCAGCATATGTAATCACAGCGCCAGTTTTGGTAAACATCTCTTTGCCAATCATAAAAGTGATGGTAGTTTGCTTGTATCTTAAGTCGCCACTTATTGAGCCAAGGAAGTGGCGCATAACATAATCATAAACACGCCAACTATCTCTATCATGAAGTTCGCTTTGTGTGGCCAATCTACAAGGTGTAATCGGTGGATGGTCTCCAACATCAACACCACCTTTAGGCCTATTGATACCTTCGCGTAATAGTTCTCTCGTATTCTCGCCAACATCTGGACTTGAAACAAACATGTTAACAAGTGAGTGAAAATCAAAATTTTTCGGATAAGCTGTGGTTTCAGTACGAGGATAAGAGATATAACCTTGAGTGTAGAGCCTCTCGGCTACTTGCATAGCTTGATGAGGTCCAAAACCAAGCGCTGAACTACAAACTCTCAACAATTCAACTGTATTTAATCCAGTTGGTCTAGATTTTGTCTTATCCTTAAAATTAATATCTGTCACTTTGGCTCGTCCGTGAGATTTAACCTCGGCTAAGGCTGCCTTTGCGTTAGATTGCTTGAACTCACGATCTCGAGCCCAATCAAGAGTTAACTCTGCAGCTGCATCAGTTGTGCATGGGCGAACTTTCACAATTAGTACCCAATAAGGTTCTGGTTGGAAGGATTGAATCTTATCATGCCGGTCAACGCAAAATCCTAATGTTGGCGTCTGACATGGACCATAACTAATGACACTACTATCTAAATCGCCATATTTTCCATGGAAGAATCTAGTCTGAAAGCGTGTAAATGCACAGCCAATCCTAAGATCAATTTCCATTCTAGCTTCAACACTTTGAGACTCAAGTTGATTGGGTTAGAACGAGATTTTGCATTGCTCGACGGATGTCGCTAGCTGTTAATGCACTAAATCTTGCTCTGTAAACAGTTTGAGGGTTATACATACTAATTTGCATGACAGGCGCAAGTGCATCCATGACTTCAAAACAAATATTTTCACCTTCTTTATCGCAATCTAACCACAACACTAAGTAGTCGCAATTCTTTCCTTCTCGTTGAAGAAATTTTGGCATATGCATTTTGGGATTTGCTTCCTTCTTAATAGTTGGAGCTTTAAATAATTCCACGGGCTCAACTCTATCCCAGTTGTTGTAACTACTAGGAAAGTCGCAGGTCATAACATGACCAGCCACAGAAGTGAACTTGAAGTTTGCAGGTCTACCAAAGAATTGCCCATTATACTCGTGCACTGGATTTCCCTGACCTTTTCGCGTTCTCACCGGCCCTTGAGACAAAAATCCTGATAGAGATTGAGCAAGACTTGGCTTCTCTGCCACCATAAGAACATTGATCACCATCTCGAAGTTGTTCTTTGTTTTGATTGGCTAGAGTGTAAAAATTCTCTATCTACTGATGAAAATAACAAATTTTAATTCAGTACAAATGCTAAATTATCATGTTGCATGAGGAAAGTCTGTGACTTACGTCCAATATTAAGTTTACACAGTAAATAATAAATAATGGGGCCTCAATAATCGCCTGAGGTGTGTTTGTTTTGGTCGGCCAGATATTCAAAATTCAAGCACCACATGCTCTCTATACGCGAACGTATGAATGTGCTTCATTCGTGGACGATTCTCATCACACATGAACGAAAAAGATTGGTCGACTTTTGAATTGCGTTCTCGTACCTGTTTAGAGATGCATTTTAGTTTTATCATTTGACTACATATTTGGACTATATTTAGCATCTTTACAACTACTAGACTAGACTAGACCAAACTAAACTAAACATCACGCGCCTATGATGATCTCTCAACATGATGATATAACGCTTATTCGTTGTCTTAACAAAACGCATACCAGAAGTCCAGATAAAAAAGTTCGTTTTCGAAAAATCAATTAATTAACGTCATGTGCAAATCAATAATGAGTAAAATCTCCATCTTTGTATTGCTATGTGTGTTAGCAACTGCCAGGGTGATTCAGTTGTCAATGGTAGAGAAAAAATTAATAAAGTGTTCCAACAGCTTGAGAATTACGCTTTGGGTAAGGAAAAGACATCAGGATTGGAACTTACTGACTTAGTAGTTGCTTCAAAGGAGGTTGAAACTTGGGATAATGAGTATACTATCCATGTTGCTGTTGAAGAGCCACTAGTCAATTGTGTGGTAGAATTGTTGAGGGATATAGAACAATCTGGAAAGCATGCCAACATTCGTAGTGGGTTTGTAGAGAAGTTGGAAGCACTTTATAAATTGTTTAAGCCAATTTGTGATTCTGATGCAAAATCTACACAATATCCAGAGGATACAAGCAAATTATTTGCTATAACTAATTCATTTATGGAATTTGGTGACCACGAACCTTCAACAATGAAATTGATTGAAAATGCCCAAAATGAATACTTGGATTTTGTTAAGAAATTCAACGAGCTTGAATTGAACGAAGATAATGTCGATGAGCTTGTAAAGATTTCGAATTATATTAATCTTGAAAATAATCGCATTCTAGACGCTGAAATATATCCAATAATGAAAAGCCTTCAAAATAAAAAAGTTTCTACTGAAGAAAAATTGGAGATTTTGAAAGAGATATTCGTTGATGAGATGCAACAACATGGATTCGTGGCTAAAAATGGGCAATTAGTGTGGGTTTTAGAGCCTCTTTTCCAACAACTGAAAGAAGTTAAATCATCTCAGTGATTAATTTAATATCTTTGTTGCCAAAACAATCGAAATAAATCATCTTTACAACATTATAAAAGTTAAATTTGTAAGCCTTATTTGCTTGAAATATTTATTTTGAATCTTTATTCAATTAGCAAAACAAATACATTTTAATTATTGCTAGTTATTCAGTTAGTTAATAAGATGAACTTTCTCTATCAATGTTGTTCTGCTTACTTTCAATTGAACTTACTAAAGCATCAAAGAGGTCTTTGACAAAATCAGAAGTCAACATTTCGCGACAAATTCTGGCTCTTTTTAGCCCAATCTAAAGTGTATGAATCCACACGTCTTTCGCTCGGATCATAATCCTCTTTAATTGGAAAAATCCTATCAACTAATCCTCTAAGACTTGAATTTGCGTGATGACATAAAGCTCCGACACCAACGTGAAATTTTCTCTTAAATTCCAATCTAGCATACTCATCGCCTCTTTGAGCTAATCCAGTTGATGGTCCCATCTTTCTATCTAAAAATTTTATAGCACCTTGAATGACCGAAGATCTTGGTGGATTTAAAGCAAATTCGTTTAATTCATCAACATCCTTTGAAAGTTGTTCCAATTCTCTCATTTCATTTATACTAAAACCATCCAACTCCTCTAGACATTTCTTCAGCTAGATGACGATGACATAAATCATCTTGCTTCTTGGTGAAATGGTCCAAATATTTAGCAACATTCCTATTGGGCTTTTGTGTTAAATCTGAAAATTTAAATGTAGGATTACTACATTTTCCTTGCTCACATCGCTAGCTTTAATTAAAGCACTAACTTCTAGTCGAAAGTCAAATCCATAATCATTAACCTTTTCATTCATGAATTTTTGGGCTAAACGACTTAATATGCTACGAACCGTATCTGGTTCTAAATTTGTCTCACTTTCAACAATAATTTACGATACAGATCATCTTGAGTTTCATCACCATCGTCAGCTGACACTTGTCTTATGGTAAACAAATCGATTGATAGAACAATCAAGAACAAATAAAGATAGTAAGAATCCATGTTGATTTTGATATACTTTCTAATTAGGGAATTTGAAATTCACTCTTAAAAGAAGTTTTCGACCATATCAAAATGTATTTGTACACAAAACAAAACTCCAAACATACACTTACATTCTTCATAACATTCTAATAATAGAGCCCAGAAACTTTTTGTAGAAGCTCAAGTTCATAAATTGAAGCTGTTTACGAATACTTGGTTCTATCTAGAGCGTTGTAACATTAAATGATTGCAAAATTTGAGAAGTTGAACTCGTTACTACAGTTTGCCTGCACATGACTATGGTGGTATAGATGGAATAAGACAAATTGTAACAAAAGAGACATTGATTTAGTTTTGATATAGAAAGAGTTTATTTTAGTTTATCTTATTCGTGGACATGATGATGCTGATGTAAAATGGTTACAGTGTATTTTAATTGCTCAATTTTTGTATCTCTCTCTCTTTCCACTCATATCAATTCTTATTTCTATTTAATTAAATGATATATATTTTTCTCGTTCCGTACTCATAAAGATAGTAATAATATACATTAATAATTAAAATAATATTTACAATTGTTATTCTCTCTTTCAAATGCAATTTTATAGCTTCTTTCAAAAAATGAATTTTAGCTCTTAAAAGTTCTTAGAATTTTTTCATTTTAAGCAAATATAGTCCTACCAGATGGCAGCACTCGCTCTCCTACAATAAGTAGTAGTATCTATAGAAAACAATTAACCTTCAGAGGCTCTTGGTTGTTGAGGTTGAGCCAGAATTAGCTGATGCTGATGAGGTTAAGCCAGATTCAAGTTGTTGATGGCGATTAAGTTTGCTTAAACGTCTTCGGCGAACAATTAAAACTATTGCTAGCACTAATAAAACTGTAATTGCAAGCATTAGAGTTCCAATTAGTGTGAGCATCGATTGGGCGCTCAAATTCAATTGCGTTGGAGCGAGGAAATTTTGAATAAAGTCCAAGATGGCAGAGTTGTGAGCGCCAAGAAGTGATGACATTGTAGAGGAGACGGCTGGTGTGTTGCTTGTTTGTACAATATGATCCGAGTCTTCAGGTAAGAGGAGAACATTGTCAATTACGTAAACAAACCCATTGCTAGCCTCATTAATTTGAACAATATTTGCTCCAACTGAATCAAGTTTCAAAGCCTTAATTTTAAGGGGAGTTTGCTGTTGTTGCTGTTGAGTTCCTGTTACGATTGAGTGCAGAGCTGCAAAGGCGCTGATTGGTTGGCTTCCAGCTGCATCTGTTGTTGTTGTTGTTTAATTCAATAATCATGATGAAAGGTAATCCAATTTGTTGTTGTTGTTGTTATGAGGGAAAATTAGAGTAGAGATTATGTTAGTTTAGTTGATTGAGCGACAACAAGATCATTAAATTGGTTCAAGTTAAAGGAGGTGGGAGCAATTTCGAGTAGAAGAAGACGATGATGATGCCTACAAATCAGCAATTAGTTGAGCTAAAGATACGCTCAAGTTTGACATTTTGAATTGGTTCCACTTGAATCTAACTGCCATCAATGGCTTTTTATTAATTCCAATTCTCGTCATGAGCCATTATGAAGCCCAACTAATATTATACATCAAGTGAACTGTCGTTTCTGTTGCATTCGGTTAGTTCAAAATTACAACAACATACACTAACTAACTAATCTGTCAAATCTTTTCATCTTAACTTTGAGAAGCATATCACACACAGCCAATTAAAAATGTTTGTAGAAATTTTATTAGTTGGGCGCAAGTAACTTGATAGTTTCTAAAAGTAACTAGTTTAGTTGAAAGGAGATGAAGCTGCGCGTTTAATTGCTAGATAAATACAAAGTATAGCACCAGCAGCATGAAAAAAAGCCGTCCAAGAACTTGCGCAAGTTTTGCAATTAATGATTTCTCAATAAGGCGATTTGTTATGTCGCTAGTTAACTATTTGAATTGATGGCAAACGAAAACGAAAACGAAAACTTAAACAACAACCAATGAGACGGAAACTCTTGACGAGATTTTACCTGCAAAAGGAAGAGAGTCGACGAAGCATTTTAAAGAAAATCGCAAGGTTTCTGCTTTAAAGCTGTTTTAAATTTTCTACTTTTAAAGATTACTACTCTAAAAGTTTGAAACTGCTAACCGTCAGATGGACTCAATTGGGACATAAATTATGTTGTCGTTGTTGTCTATCGTCAATCGTTATTTTTGCTTAGCAAAGCAACACAACGAGAGGGCCACTTGTTGCTTGATAGAAATCAAAGTGTTTCTCTAGCCACAAGAATTGCGCCCAACAAAAGTGGGCCAATTTCCTATCTTCCTCTAAGCTTAAATGGCTTTTGTTGAGATTCTTTTTGCAACAGGTTTTCGTCTGTCATAGGAGGCGAAAGTGAAATAAAATCCCTCCATTAGAAGCACAACATGACACTGAAAGTTTTCTCCAACTTTTCATTGGCCAGCTGAATTTGCAATGCGATAGAGAGAATCTCACCTGTTGTTGTTGCCATCTTGCAACAACAATTCTTTAAAAGTTTTGTTCTTTTGATATAATCATCATCATTAGGCTAAGCATTAAATCTTCCATTTCCTTTTGGCAACAAGAGTGTTGCAATCCGTAACAAACACACTTCACTTTGCGTCCATGATAAATGCGCGCTTAACATCAGGGTGCCAGTTCAAGCGCCTCTTCATTATAAGTTTAGTTGGTCGGACCAACTACCTGTTGAAGTTGTTGTTGTTGCTAGTGAATTGTCAGAGTTCTTATTATTGAGCTCAAACAACAACAACAACAAGAACAATTTTGCGATTGTTTGTTTGTTGCTTTGCCAGCTTATTATTCCAAACACACACACACAAATTACTGTTTCCTCATGAACACGGTTGAGAGTTTTGAAAACTGATAATTAAGATGTAACTAAAATCTCTCATTTGTAGTACTCTTCAATTTTCCATTTTTGCAAGACAAAAGCGAACAATAAGCAAAGATATTTCACGTTCTTATAATCAAAATGTTTGGTGGGAAATTTTCAACAGATTTCACCTGGAAACAAACTTGGAAAATAATTCAAGTTGTTATTGCTCTTCTTCAAGTCTTTGAGTTTTTTGAGTCTCTTTAAATTGATCGGCCAAACAAATAATGTTACTAAAAGAGCAACTCTTTTAAACCGAGACTTGAGAGATTTAATGTGTGGGCGTGTCGAGTAGGAGCCAAAGTGGGCGTAACTCTCGTCAATGTTCATCAATGAGGCACAATAACATCTCGAATGCAAGCTTATAGTTTTATTTGTTTTTTTTTCATACTTTAACTGCAGCAACAATGAAAAAAAACAATCACTCAGAAAGCTATTAAGACAATTACATTAAATGGTTTCAATCGTTGAAATTGCTTAGCCTTCAAATTGCGTGGCCAAATCTAATTTAGGACGGCGCACTTCCGGTTCGGCTAGCAATTGTTCGAAGGCAAGAAAAGATTTGATTTGAAGAGAGTTGAAGAGAGGCATTTGAAACAAAATTATCATCAGCGAAATAAAAATCAACTTGAATTTGTGTCTAATTGCTGAAATCTGCTTACATATGAGAAGAAAAATGCTTCCTAATAAATTCCAAGTTTTCCATTCTAATTTATCGGCAATTCACCTTCAGCAAGTTTCTGTAACGAGTCATATTCTCTCTGATGAAGATTTACAAGCTAATCAGTTAATTTCGCAGTCTATTACAAGTCTAAAGAAACACTACGACTACTTTATATTAGTTTCAACTTGTACACGAACAAGTAAATCACGAAATCACTTTGAATGAGAAAGTTAAGCCAATTCTGATTGGAGCTCATCCTGATGGATCTTCGTGATCCTTGATGAGCCAACTGAGCTTGTGCGAAAAAAATCGCTCAAGTTTAATTGGCTTTTTTATTTCGTTCTCTGGCAGCATCGCCTCCCTTTCCTTCCTTTTTGCTAGGTGAGAAATGAGAGAAGCGCATTAATTATGCACATTAAAAGAGAATTAGCTTGTTGATCAATACAATGATGATGATGATTCCGCGCCCAACTCAAGAGCCACCTGTTTCTTCTTGAAGCTATGCTGGTTGGGTGTGAAATTAGACTTCAATCTCTTCAAATCGAAATCTTCTCTTTTACAACACGCCAAAATCAGGCTTAATTTAAGCGGCTCATTCGCAAAACTTTGGCAAGACCAACTAATTAAATGAACATTTGCAGCTAATTCAATCAAGCAGTTGAACGGGCGCCACAAAATGATTGATCATTTCGTCTAGCTTCACTGTGAAGCTAAACTTGCTTCGCAAATCACACACATAAACTTAAAGAAAGAGTCTGTAGAAAGAAATTGAGCCCAGCAACTAATCAATTCTGTGTGAGCTCACTTGAGAAACTCAAGAAACTCTTGTTCTTTTTGTCTGCATCTCTTGTTTGTTGCCTTGACCCTTTTGTGTGGTCCAAAGGTAATTTAGATGGCAGCTGAGGCAATATTTGTCAATGTGTTTGCAGTGTGAGGTAAAATTTCACAATTATTTATTGAAATTATTGGCCGCACGCAGTATTGCTGTGTTGTGTGATGTGTATGCTTAAAATTGCACTTGATGCACATTGCATTCTTGAGGTGAAATTCGAGTTCGTTCGCTCAAGTGAACGCAATGTGCTTATATTGCGTTAATGTAAGCACATTGCGTTAATGTAAGCACATTGCGTTAATGTAAGCACGAAAGGGTTCGCATCAAAAATTATTATTTAATTTGTTTTTATCTTAAATCTTCAACTAAAATTCGAAAACTAAATATAAAATGGAGCAGCCAATAACCAAAACACTGACACACAAAACTTCAGAAAATGTAAGGAGATCATCAAGAAAACCTAAACCAACTACAAAGATATTCGAACAATCGCCCCAAAAATTAAAGAGAAGAAAGATAACATCTTCGCAGAAAAAGATCGTGCCACCAGCTCCACCAGCAAGAAATAAGGAGCCGATTTTGGTGGCCATCGAGGATTCACCTCTGCCCTCGCCCGAGCCCTCAAATATTGACCTGCCACCGAATAAAGAGATAGAGGCTGAGAAAAACATTCTACCACTTGATATCAATCTCTTCGATGACATGGAACCACTTCCGGATCTGGCCGGATTAAATATTCCGCTGCAAGATATTCTAGACGAACCGGCCAAAAGGAAAGGAGGCAAACCGAGTTGTCTAATAAGCCGGGAAGAGGTCGATATCTTTATCGCCGAGAAGGTTTTAAAGATAAAAAAAGATTACAGAACCACAAAGATGCTTGTGGAGATTGCTGACCACCATGGCATGCAGCTTTGGGTCAGCAAAGATGATATATTGAATATGAGGCAAGGCAGAGAGGCGCTGCGGGCCCATATCAAATCACTCGATCCAATGGTGCAAGCAGGGTGGAAAATCAAGCTCGGAAAAGAGTGGTACTATGACCTGTTTAAAAACGCATGTTGCCTCGAAGCTTTTTGTTTTCAATTGTTTCCAGTGTTTGTGTGTCTTTGGCCAATTAATAATAATTGTTTGGCTTATTCAAAGGCTTTTTTCAAAAAAAAAGAAATTGAGTTTTCAAGTATAGAAATTTAACAAAGATGTAACTTGGCAGTTCGATAAAATTAAACAAACTTTATATAGAAACTCAGGAGCGAATGCAATTAAAAGCTATCATGATATTGATGTTGTTGCGTGTTTAAAGCGAGTTTATCTATTGGTTAATCTGCCAAATAACTAACTAACTAACTAACTAACTATCTGACGTAAGAGCCAAACAGCAAACTAAATTCAACTCACTATTTTTACTCCACTAATTTAGCTCCAGTTACCTGATTGAATTGGATAAAAAGAAGCTAGATATGGAGAAGAGTTTGCGAAATCGCTTTTGCTTACATCCTAGTAGTAAAAGTTCATCTCAATACTTGAAATTCAATGTTAATGCTGCGTTTCATTACATTGGCCTCTCTAACAATTATAAAAATAGTTAGCAACTTCGAGCGGCGCCATTTAACACGACCATGTTAATTGCATCTGCCCATTGCCAATTTGAGATACTACTCATTGCAATGCTCAAAAGGCAGTTCTTGCTCTCTTGTTTGTTTCGGAGGGAAAACAAAACAGCACTAAGCGTCTCAGCTTGACCAACAACAATTAAGACATCATCATCTTCTTCATCCTGGAAACAGACAGACTGAGAGAGAGAGAGTTTCCGCTTTGACTTCAAACAGTTTTCTCTAAATCCAAATGCTGCTTACTCACATTCACGCTCCAAAGGATACAAACACAACAAGAGCCAGCTGCTAGATTCGAACACAACAACTAATTTCAAGTTAGCTTATTAGTTAGCCAGTGTTATCGCTAAACCAAATCGCTAACTAGCAAAACCAAATTGGTTATCTATTTCATTTTGGGCGTAACAACTAAACTAAACTAAACTAAAGTGCAAGTTGAACACTTTATTGTGATTTAATTTAAATTGTTGTTTGTTTTTCTCTTCCTCCAAAATGAATGCTTTAGTTGGACAAGTTCATCAGCTTTCAATGTAATCAGTCTTTTAACTTTTGCTTGCTCGCTTCATTTGCAAAAGTTGCTTCAAGTTGATGAGCTCCATTTGATAAGCAACTCGTTGGTTCACTTCTCTCTCTCTTCTCTCATTTAATCTCATCCCTTTCAGCTGCCAAAAGAAGCTTATCGCATTTCACAACAACAAACTGAAAGATGCAACAGGTGAACCAAAACTATCGCTCAGATAGCAAATACTTTTGCATTATGATGATAGCTTCAAAACTTGAACACAGCGAGCTTAAGCTACTTGATGCAGCAGGATTGCGCAAAAAAACCAATTGACACTCACTTTTCTGGGCTTTAAAACTAATTTAGTCGGGCTGTTGTTTAATTAATGATGTTGTACGCAAGCAGCGCCAGGAGCAGCAACGGCCAAGTGATTCTTTGCTTATTCTTCCTTGTTACGTCATAGAAGTTTGAAGGAATTTTGGGCAAGTTTTGAGCCTTCAAAGTGGCGATTGTTTGTCGATGATAAAAGCAAGCGCCAATTTTTATCTAAATTTTGAAATCTCTCTCAACTATACTCGCTTGACCATTGGACGACTTGCTCTCATTTGCATTCCATTATGTTTGACTAGGCAGACTTGCATTGTGAATCATTTATGTTGAGGCACAACAAACAGCAACCTGTTTTGTATGTGCGCTAGTTCCGCATAACAACAGCAGCAACAACAACAACAACAACAACAACAGGTTGCAATAAACGTTTGCTTCAGAATCGTGAGCAAGTCAATTGTTGGTATTGCTGCTAGAAACTTTGTTATTGTTGTTCTGCTTCTCTTGTGATGGCCGAATGTCAAAGAAGACGATTTGTGTGGATGTTCAGCTTTTATTTACTGCCCAAGTTGCTGACTTTCAAGCTAGGCGATAATTTGTTGGCTCTCGAGATGGTCAACGAATTAAAAGTTGCAGCCGACTGATCAAGTGGCATCACATTCAAAGAATAGAGAAAATGTCTCACCTGGATCTCGTCTTCATCAGCAATTTTTGCTTGAATACGACTAAACGCGAACCCAAATTGTTATCCTCAATTCACTGAAATTCTTCTTCACTTGGAACTTAGAAGCTTCAATGTCAATGACAGCGACAAAAGCAACAACAGCAACAACAACAATGAATCCAGTGAATAGCTTCTTCTTTCGTGGGCGGCGATTTGTTAGTTTGTTTGTTGAATTGAATTGAATTCTGGCGCGCTGAACGCCGC
Source organism: Quercus alba (assembly GCA_036321655.1). Taxonomy (NCBI): domain Eukaryota; kingdom Viridiplantae; phylum Streptophyta; class Magnoliopsida; order Fagales; family Fagaceae; genus Quercus; species Quercus alba. The sequence continues at coordinate 14,683 of JAYJMT010000105.1, forward strand.
CAACGTTCAGAACACATTTTGAATAGTCAGCTAGCTTTAATTTCCAATCTTGGCCTCAAATTCTAGCAATCTAATGGCGGATGATTGTGGCCTTTAAAAAGTTATACGAGCTTTTATTATGTTGACTACTCTGGCGATTAACTAAAATTGCTTCCCTATTGAAGTTTGTTAGTTTGTTGGTCAACTCGCTGCCTTCTGTCAGAGAGAAATGAACTAGCTCCAATTTTACTAACTCTACTAAACAATTTATGGCTTTGAAGTAAATTTATAAATTTTGTTTGGGCAACTTTTTGAGTTGTGTTGTTATATAAAAAGGCCATTTAAATGTAATATTTACAACTTAAAGCGCCCAATAAACGCACTCTTCTCTTTTCTCTTTAACTAAACCACTTTTCTTCGCAAAATTGACAGATGGGATGAGAAGAAGCTAAACAGGTTGTTGGTCGTGTTTTCAATTTCATCACATTGCTTTCGACTTTGATTCGAACGCCTACACATGAAACTCGGAAGTGGATTTGAATCTGATGATTTCCCATTGAAATCCTCGGTTCCATTGTGTGTGTGTGCAATTTTATTTAAATTGGATTGAAAGCGCCAGAGGTCGTTCGAGTGACCTAAAGCAGACTAAAACTCAAACTTTAATGGACTTTAATGGTAACTCACTCGACAGAAAATTAGAACTGCAGTTTGACTACCGAAAAATTGGTTTGGCAAACATATTTGAAGCATTGAAATATAAATTATCACTTCATTAATAATGGCATTTGAATTCGCCCAGTTGTAATAAGCGCAAATGGGAAGAGAGATGTAAAACCATTAGATTTTGAGTAGCAACAACAACAACACAATGTCTGTTTCTTTGCAACCAAACAACTTTTGGTAAACGTTTAATAATTTGCATGAATCCTAAAACGGCTTCAGAATTGGCTTTTTTCATTGTAATGTCACGAAACGGTCACTAAATTGGTAGAGAATGCAAAGCACAACAACGACGACGACGCCGCCGTCGACGAGTTGCAGTCGCGTTGAAATGACTCAATTGGCGCACAAAAGTTTGATAAATGATGCAACCGGAAGTGGCTCACAACAATCTCACGCAAATTTGCGCTCATAGATTTCAAAGATTTTGCTTGTTGGACTTTATTTGCGCGTTGCAGAGTTTTAGAGCTTTTGAGTCGCTTGAAAGAGCTTAATTTTGGGGCCTTTAATTTTAAAGTTATGTTTCAATCCGATCGACATATGAAAATTTGTATTCCGTAAGCTCCTTCACAACTAAAGGATTTTTCTCCACTAAAAATTAAATAAAATTTAACATTTCAATAATATTTTTTGGCCTCAAGCGCCAGCTAAAACTTAAAACCAAGATGACAAAGCTCTTAAACCTTTTGCGCAATTTTTGTCAGAATTTAAAAGAATGAGATTTGATAGCAAGCAAACATCTGTTTTCATACATATCCAATTCTATTTACCTTTATGATGGATGACAGAAGCCAAAAAGAACAGAAGTCAGCAGTTCAAGTTAAATGATGTTTGTTTGGTGCTTCTTCAATTGAACGCCATTTGAACCCGAAAATTTGCCGCCACCAAACTCAACTAACCTCAACTTTGCTCTCTCGCTCTTATTGCGCTTCATTGGCTTTGACCTCAACAAAACAAAACTCAACCCAGCCCAACATAACCTTATAGCTTTCTGCAAGCTGTATAAGGTGAGAGATTTGTTGTTGTTGTTGTTGTTGCTGACTAAAGTTTTTCTAATTTAAACCAATCAAATCCAATCAGTATCTTGCTCTTCATAAGGAAGCAAATTCTCTAATGAAATAGAAAATTGGTATAAATTTAAAGCTGTTGAGCTTTTGCAACATTATTTGCTATGGGAATCATTACACGGCTAAGTGAAAACTTACTTATACAAAAGTTCCATTTCAATTGTGTGTCAAGCGCAAAAGTGAGCTGCTTTTAAGTGAGGATTTTCACTTAGCTGCCTCATTCAATAATTCAGAAGCCTCATTCTTCCAATTAGTTTGGAAAAATTCAATAGAGTTTCCAACTTAACTTAACTTAACTAAACTAAACCAAACTAAGCATGCAGCTAAAAGCGACATTAAAACGCGCGCGATTTACGTGGCCACTTTCGCTCTTCTAACCAAACACAGCCAAACTTGTCCGTTGCTTTAGTGATTAAATCGCTCATCAATCATTCAGTTTGCAAAGTAAAAGAAAACCAATTGAACTAACTAGAAAGAGTCCAAATTGAGCGTACAAGCAATAAGGCCAAGTGTTGTTGTTGTTGTTGCTGTTATTTGGCATCAGTTTAGGCCTGTTGTTAGCTGAAAACTAGTCCAAATTTGCAGAGAGCCAACATTCGAGGAGCTATTTTGAAAGATCCAAACACAACAACAACAACAACAACCTTTGTCCTTGTTGATCGTCCGAAGCGGAAATGGAATTGACGGAAAATTGGATTGCATAATAATCACTCGAAATTTTTGTGTTTGTGCGCAAACTGCGAGCTCGGAATACAAGTTCAAAAGGTCCAAATAAACAAGAAGCAAACTAGAGAATTCAAAGGCCAACGCAGCAAATTAAATCGCTGCAGCAAATTTTGTGAGATCTTTGCTTGAAATGAGCTTCTTTGTTTATCCAACTTGTCTCCAACTCTCACCATCATCTCAAGAGACTTTGCTTTATGTTAGCTAAGCAGCAACTCTCCGAGCCTGACACTAAATCTGGAGTTTGAAAGTCCTAGACAAACTGAAACTTCTCTTGAACCAAAATCGAGACTCAATTGAGATCCGCGAGCGCGAGGACTTCCGTTTTCGGCTGCAAAAGCAGAAAGATAAGTTGAGTTGACGAAAACTTGCGCCATTGTGTCCAACAACAACAACAAGCTTGGCCATCTATCATCAAATTGCAAATGTTGTTGTTGTTGTTGTTGTGAGTGAGTCACACGCGCTGCTGACGAGCTACAGCTACCAACTCAACTTATTCAATGAGCTTGAATTGGGTTCACTGATGTAAAACTCATTTGAAAAACGATATCATTTGGCCAAAGCAAATTCAATTGAATGAAATACTCGCGAGATACAAAAGACATGATGGATGCGATCATGATTTCGTGTCATGAGTGCGATTGCAATTGAAAACGACGACGACAACGACAACTCGACTGGCAAACTGAAATTTGTATCAACTTCCGCTCGAGGCTGCTCTCAAACTAGACTATTGTGTGGCCGCTGCTCCACTGATGTTGCAAGTAAAATTTTTAGTTGCTAAATGATAGCCGCTTAGTTTGACAGGCAAAGTTCAAATCTCGAGCAAAGTTTTCAATGGTATTAATTGTGACAATCATCAACCGATCGATTATGTAAATTAAACTTACCTGTCAGTTGCTGCTGTTGGGCTTCAACTAATCGCAAGGTGGCGCCAAGAGTTTGCAGCGAATCCATTTGGTTTAAATCCTTTTTGGCCAATTTCCTGTTAACAACTAAATGTCGCTCGAGAATCTAGTGATTGATAGGCAAAGAGTGAGTTGATTATTGCGGTTAGTTTGCGTGTAATAAATTGGTGCAGTAAATTGAGTAACTAAAGTAATCATCATCATCAACAACATCAACATCAAATTGAGCTCATTTTCTCTCAAAACGCAATTCAATTCAATTTAATCTCTCTCTCCACTTCCATTTCAATTTCAATTTTAGTACTTGTTGTACTGAAAATTGAGCAACTAAAACTAAATTAGCTGGCATCTAAAAAGCCGATAGGCAAAGGCGAAATGAAAGGCAAATTGAATAACAATGATAGCCGGCGGCAAGCTTAAAGTTTATCCATCTCGTTCATCTGCGGAACTTATCTTATTGTGTTTGCTGCTTTCAAGTCTGATTATAGTTCATTTGTTAAATAGACTCAAATTTAGGGCGCAAATTTTAGCCTTAAATTTGACTTTAATTCTGCTACCCAACTTTAACTTTAAATCTCGATAAACTTGAGGGAGTTAATCTAATGGTGTCTATGATGATCCAGCATAAAGTAGTCGCAAGCAAGTAATCGATTAATTGATGGCAAGACTTCAGGATGAATTTTTAGAACAAAATAACAAAAGAATTTTCTCTTCATCTCTTTTCAAGATGTTTATCAGCTTAGATTATGCGAGCGGATTGATAAAGAAGTTGAAGGAGCCAAGAAAAAGCCACACACTTTGATTTTTAGCCGCTTCTTTAATTTTTCATGTTCATTTTCTCTCAAGCTTCTCTCAGGAGCCTTTGAAAGATAAAAAGGGCAAATTTGAAATATCGATTTTTCTTTAGCAACTTGCTAAGCTCAAAAGTCTCTAAAACTTGTAAACTTCTTGTTACTTTGTTCATTGTGAGGCTTTGATTTCATTTTGTTCCGTGTTCGTGTTCTAATGAAGCCAATGAAACACATCATTGGCATCAAACAACAACATGAGCGGCAACAACAACAAATTTGAAAAATTCCTCCCTTAATTTAGCTAACTTTCATTCTCATCCTCATCAGCGTTTTCAATGTCTGAATGTCTGAATTAGCAATTCATGTCGCTCATTATTACTATTATCATGCACTTGTTGCCTCCTTCAGCTGCAACTAATCAATGCCAAGAAGTTGGAATGGCATCAGAATGAGAGAGATTATTATTATTATCATTATCTCGCAGGCATTTGCTAAAGAGAAATATAAAAATAAAGCACATAAACAATAACCTTGATTACTATCCTTCAACATGCATAACATCACAGTGAGAGAGAGAGAGAGAATTCCATTTGCTTGTGAGCTTTGTAATCAACATTTGAATACATTTGTAAAATGATAATTATTCTTCTCCATAAATCGCTGCTCAACAAATGAGCTGCTTAGATAACAATGTTAAAATTGCTAAATGATTGCGATGCTCTTTCTGTCTATATAAGTTGAAAGCTTGATTGGCTTTTCACGTAAACTGCTTTTTTTACTGAAATAAATAAAAACCAAGCCAACAAATTCAAATTGAGCTCGACGATGAGAAGAATTGTGTTAGCCATAGATCACCTGTGTGGCTTTCAACTGGAGCTTCGAGAGTGTGGGAAGTGTTTGGATAAATAATATAAATATATTTCAATTTGCATTAGTTCAGCCGAAAGCAGTTTATGCCTCGAAGGCGGCAAAATGAAAAATTTAAACGATAAACCAAGTTATTAATTGAGTTGTCCAATTGGAAACTAAGTTTTCCAATTGCCGGCCAGCCATCCACTAGCTAGTTGCTAGTGTGATCTAATGTTGTTGGCAAATTGAGTCCTCCTCTTAAACTCTCTTAGCCCATTTGCATAACAGCCCAATTCTCTCTCACACACACACAGCCCTCTTATCTTTCTTCTACCTTTACCTTCGCCATTCAGCCACCAAGCTAGCGCTCGAGTGATTAGATTTAATCCGGGGATTCTCTTTTTCGCTCTCGCTCTCGCTCTGTGTTTGCGTTGAAGAGCAGAATGGAGAGCAATCAATTAACTAACTCACATGCGTGCATCTCTTCTAGCTTGGCTACATTTCAGTTGCTTGTGTGATAATTATACACCTAATCTAAGTGTGTGTTCCTTCCTTTTCAATTCGTTTAATCTCTCGCTCGCTTTTTGCTCACTCAAGCTTCTATTTGTGGAGATTAATTTTAAGCAAAACGCCAGCTTCCTTCGGGCATCATCAAATGATACTTGACTTGAGTTTAGATCTCACCTGTTGTTTGCTATCTATCTTTGGCTTCCAGCTGCCAGTCAGCCAGTCAGCCAGCCAGCGAGTCGGTTGGAGCCAACTGGCAACTGGCGAAAGAAGAGAATAGAATAGAGGAAAAGAGCACACAGGTGGCAGCTGCACGGCGGCATCACTTCTTTCGAGCCCAATGCAGAGATAGGAAGAGCCATTTCACTTAATCAAAAGTCCACTACAAACAGGCACAACAGCAACAACAACAGAAACTTGAAACTTGGTAACCTTTAAAACAAATGCCTTTTGATTCAATGATTAGTTTTGTAACAAAAACAAAACCATTTTTCTTTCTCATTCAAACACACACACACACACAACAAAACTCTAGCTAATAGTTAATCAATGGCTCGAGAATGCTAAACTCTGGCAAACTCTGCTGACCACCAAACTTGCGCCGCTACTCAAATAGCATTCGCTAGCTTGTAAGCAACACAGCCATTGAGCAACACAGCCACTTTTGTGTCAGATAAACTTGGAAAATATATGCTGCACTTTAAATGCGAATTGGGACGAGGAAAACTAGCGAATTTAGAACGGAAAGTATCGTGCTCTTGATCAGCTGATCAAAACAGCAGCCTCCATTCATTCACCTGTCATTCATTCAAACTGGCTTCGTTATTCTACGAGATTCTATCAAGTCAATGTCTTAAGTCAATCTGACATGAATTGCATCACTTGCTTCGTTGGTTGTTGCTTATCAAAAGTCAAGCAACGAGTAGTTGTTGTTGTTGTTGTTGTAGTAGCTTATGCAAAGGTTCACCTGTTCAATCTAGCTGAGTCTGGTGTTTTAGTTTCAGTTTTTCTCGTTGCTCGCTGAGTTTCAGCTTGAAAAGTGAGCTCTGAAGCTCACTTCATTTTTCAAGAGCTGAAGATCCGCCAAAACTTCAAATTGGAGGGAAAGTCAGTGTGTTGTTCTTAGTTAACAGGACGTTGAAATGGACGCAATTATCATACTGCTGCAACCTGTCAATTGTTTGCGTGTGGCCAACATGAGCTGACAAGATGAACTGAACTGAACGGAAAACACGATTCATAATGTTGTTGTTGTTCTGGTTAACTAAACACTTAAAAATTGTGTTGCTGCTCAGACTTGTGAGCCAAATTTATTTCTTAGAATTATTATCGCTGCAAACTTCAACTTCAACGAAAAAGATACTTTGATACTCGCGCAGTATGTTTGATCAGAGCAACAAGTAGCTCACTTACTTTTAATACTTTCAAGCAGCTCGATATATCTCAGTGATATTTCAATCCCTTTCAAGGCATCGAAATCAATCTCTAACTGACCTATAAGCCAAGTGCAACAATCTTAGATCAACTCGAATGTTGTTGCGCTGCAAACAAATTCCATTTGCACGCAATTTGTTCGCACAAAGATTCCAAATGGAAAACCAAATCAACAGCTAAGTTGATTGGGATGATTTTGATGAGAATGAGGATTAATTCTCATCTTGGAAATGAATTTGTTCCAGTTTATCATCTCATTTGCATGCAATTCTCTAAATTGAAACTTAAAAGCCGCAAAAATCTTCTAAAAATTTTAAAAACTTGTCTCTCAAAAGCAAATTCCAATGACACAACTAAAATGAGCCACTTAAATAACTTGCAAAAGACTCAGATTTTACCCGAGATTTGTCGTCTCTCTCTCTCTCTTTCGAGCGAGTGGCCAACTCGCTTGGTGGTCGTCGCGTAAGAAGTTTGTTCTTGCTTCTGCTACAAACTCTCGAGATTATTTAGTTCCTTTTTATTGAAATAGGTGACAAGACGCAAATTCCATGTTCGCGCAAATTGGTTAGCATAAAATAAAAACCAATTTAGAAAACTAAAATCCTCTTTGAAGCAGCAAAAGTAGCTAAGGAAGCAAAATTAGCTTACAAAGCCACTACTTGAGGCGATCTCTCTCTCTCCAAAATGAGCCGACAAATTTTCAGGCTTGCAAACTAAACCAAACAGCATGATAAAGCAACAAGTTGTTTGTCTCTTTTGAGAGATTTGCTCAGCTGAGAGCCAGCAAATTGATGTTTGACAGGCACGCAAATTACCTGCTAGCTTCTTCAGGTGCCTTGCAACTTGCAGCAGCATGCGATTCGCCCTCAAGCAGAAGCTTGAATAGAAAGCAAGAGGACCGAGATAGCCTCACAAGCCTATTCTAGTTGCTATTTTCATGGCATAATCATGGCGCAAATTTTGAATAAACGTACTCTGAAAAACCGCAATTTTAAAGCTTGCGTTTGTCTTTAGTTGAGAGCCAATAGAACATTGATTAAAATGGGCGATGATTCAACTAAATTCATTCAGCTCTATTTTTGTTGCACAATTTGAGAGAAAAGCTTATCTAAAATTCCATTTCCAATTTGAGTTCAAGTTCAGAGAGCCTAATGAAAGTTCAATTTGCGGGTGAGAGATGAGAGGCCTCGAGTGTGTTATCAACTTGCTCAAACTAAACATTGCGAGACAAAATATTACTCGCACCAAGTTGATCCTGTTGTTGATCTTCCAAACTTGAAAACAATGGATACTCTGTGTCTGTGTGTCTGTATGCGTATGGCTTTCAATTTAAATCCTCCTCAAGCTAAGCCTTCAACAGCAACAACTCCAAAGCCCTCAGCTTCCTCTTCTTCTTTCTTAGCTCCATCAATCTACGTCAATCTCTCCAGATGAGCTCAACCTTTTCTCGCTCAGCCTCATCATTATGATCATCAAGTTTAATTACATCTGCTCGCTATTGTTGCTCTCGAGTATAGTTAAAAATTGAGCTTCAATTTGAGGCGAAGCGGCCAGTGTTTCGCGCTGCCAGGTAATCGAGTTGGAGGAACAAAATTGAGAGCCAACTATCTTGAGATGGCTAATGAGTTTTAGCCTTGGGCTTTGCCGTTCAATTCAATGGAAGGCGCAAAGTGGACTCGTTTAAGCGAGAAAAATTTCGCCTCTCAAAAGGAAGTCTTGGAATATGCATTGCAAATGCCGATGTTGATGTTAATTTCAATGCAACAACAACAACAACATCCGCGGTGGCCCTTAAAGTCGCGGCGCAGGCTAAACAAAAGTGGCCATTGTCTGTGGCTGTCTCGAGGCAGGTTAATAATTTGAAGTGAAGCAGCAGCTTCAAGAGATGCGATTCCCGATAGCTGCAACGCTGCAATGACACACAGCTAAAATTAAATTTCTGCTTTTACTATTCGTTATGGCCACGCAAACTTCCTGCAAAAGCAATTTCAACTCACTAATAGACGCGCTCACTTCTAAAATTACAAACCTAAACAAACGCCTCACTCACTTTGAGCTCACTTCTGACCAAAACTCTCTCGTCCGCGCGCGTCTGGCGCCTCCCATTTCCGGCCATTGACTTGCGAGCGCAGTGCGAGTTGCATCAGAGAGAAAGACCTCATGTTAATGGTTTTTCTCTCACCTTGACAAAAGCTATTTAAATTCGTGAGGTAGCCTTGAAAAGTAAGAAGCAACAAGTGTGTCTGTTTGCTTCACACACACATTGAGACACCACATTGAGTTGTTTTTGTCAAAAATTGAAACACAAATATGCGACAAGATCATCAAGTTCACTCTTCGACTAATGAATACCAAAAGTCGCGCGTAAGACCATTAATCAACTCGCCACAACTTTGCTATCTAATGAAATGTGAGTTAAAACATTTCGTTAAACTTACCTGACGTAAACGATGACTAGACTCTGATGAGCGAGCTGGCAGCGCTTTTCCAGCTTGGAAGCTCGAAGTTTCTGCTTGAAAAATGTTGTTGTTGTTGTTTGCGTTAATTCCAATATCCTGTCCACTTTCGACGCCATTTGTTGTCATCTCATCTTTAGATTGTTGTTGTTGTTGTTGTTGCTCTAAGAAATACATTAGAGGCTTGTAAAGTTCTGGTTGAGCTTGTTGCAATTTTATCCAAGCTAAATCGCTGGGCACAAAGTAGGTGAACAAGCGATCTGGCTGCTTAAATTTCTCATTCCAATCATCAAAACCTTCCGCCAATGAAGTCAATCTGGCTAATTGATAGCTAATATTCACGCTCGAAGCCAGCAAATCTAATTGGCGTCTATTGGATGCATTCAATTCGTCTAAATATTGGCCAATTGATTTGCTAATTAAGTTTAATTCTGGACTTTGCTGCTGTTGTTGTTGTTGTTGGTTTATAGATGAAGTTGGCAACTCATTTTGTGAGATCGATGAAGTTATGATTTGCTCTGATTGGCGGAAGTTGCGAATGTTGGCTTGAATCAATTGGCTTAAATCGTTTTGATTATTATTATTCAAATTATTGTTATTCTCTTCAAGAGAATGATTAAATCTTAACAAAATTGACTTAAGCAATGAGTGGACAGTCTCTTGTTCTTCGCCTAAAACTCTATCAATTATATGCAAAACTCCATTTGTTCCAATGAGATCGTGATGAAGTAAACAAGCTTTGGTTGAATCACTTTCAACTTGATAATCGATCAATTCTTGTGTTTGATGATTTTTTGTTGATGATTTAGTTAGACTAAAGCTGAGCAACTTTCCATTGTCACTTAATGCTTGCAAATGTTGATTTGCATCAATTTGGTCGGTGGTTATAATTTGATGCAAAATCACGTGCCTCTTTGCAAGTCTTTCTAATAAATCGTTTCGATATGATTGATCCCAATGTTTTGGAATCATTGACTCGTCGCCTTGAACTAAAGCGCGCAAATCGTAGCGTAATTTTGCAAAAGCTTCATCGCTCGGCGCCAGGATAGTTTTATTTGAAGAATCCATTGAGAGTGTTGATAATATTTGACGCTCGCGCGCCAACAATTCTCTGAATCTCTTCAATTGTTGAGACGGTTGCTGTTGCTGTCGCTGAACTTGATTAGTTTGTTTATGTTGGGTTGTTGTTATTGTTTGGCTACCAATTGAGTTGATCACATCGCTTAGTTGATTGTTGTGGTTGTTCAGATAATCAAGAATATTAATTTCAGTCACGAGCACTGGCCGCTTGATTAGATGCAAGACTCCATTACTCAATGGAATATTTGCAACCAAAATCTCTGAACTCGTGATACCAGTTCGTGGCCAGTGTTGTTGTTGAGCGTTATTGGCAGTTGATTGTTGTAGATCAGCTGCAGCAGGAGTTGGTAAATTAGCAGAACATTTTGATTGAAGCAGAAGCGGAGTTGCTAGAAATTTGCGAATTGGATCCGTTTGGTCGTCATTCATTGCGCCGTCTTGATTATTCATCTGGAATTGATCTGGCATTGTTTTGGCTAAACTTAATGAAACTTTGTGTGTTGTTGAGTCTCGATTAAATAAAGTTGAATGCGCTACACCTAAAGCCATTGTTCTTGTAAATAAAACTTGATCAGGAATTATGTGAGCCTCAAGAGTTAACTTGCGCTGATTGTCGTCTAAACCAGAAGAGCCATCCAGCAATGCATTTAATTCATCTGAATTCAATGGCAAAAAGTAAGTATTAAATGAGTTGCTCTCATTTACCTGATACATTTTTCCTCTTAATTCAAAATGCTCACGAGCCGCCTTAGCTAATCGTTCAAAATTAAACTCTGAACGAGCCAATGATAAGCGTTCCTGTTGTTGAGTTCCTTTAAACAATCGAGTATGATATAAATCAACTTGAGCTTGATTTGTTTCTAAATCATTAAATCGTTCATAAAACTCATAAACGCTTTGTTGTTGTTGTTGTTGTTCATTATTTGAATTAATCATCATCAAATCATCTAAACTCAAGCTCTTCTTTACCATTGTTGTTCTCTTTTGTTGTGATGATGAACTTGCACTAGATGAGCCAGCAAATTGTTGTGCTCCAGGCGCACGAACTTGAGTTCTCTTGTTCACATAAGCAAATTCTAAAACTTGATCAATTATATGCAAAGTCTGATAATTATCTCCATCAATTGGAATCAAATAAGTGGCAATAATTTTGGCATTGTTCACAAACATGTTGTTGTTAGCTTGCGAATCAGTTGCGACATTTGGTGATGCTGATTTAGCATTCGATGGCAGTTGATTGAGATAAAGCGGCGACAAGAGCGAATAAGTTTGAATTTGAACTGGATATTTAGTGCTCTCGTCTGGCATCACGAATCCTTGAGCTATATGTGTGTGTGTATTGGGTGCAATTATTTCCGTTGGATTAAATAGTTAAAGGTTATTATTATGCCCTCTGACAAGTTGCTTTGAAGAAGGAATTGGGAGAAGATTTAAAGCCATTTGGGTGGCAATCATATAGTGGTAATAAGTAAGAAGCGAGAGAGAGGAACCTGAGAAAGTTGTGTGCGAGTGTGTGTGTGTGTCAAATATAATAAGACAATCCAACTAATAATGTGCTCAAACTGATTTAAGCGGAAGTTGGTGTGAATGACACGCTTTTTCAAATCGCATCGCTGATGAACGATGTGATCAAGTTTTTCTGCTGCTGCTGCTGTCGTTTCGAGCTCAAGTTTGCTGTGCACGTGCGCAACTAGTTAGAGGACACTTTTCAAGGCGATTTCCGCAAAGTTCCTTCCGACTTGGCAAAGTTTCTATAAGTTTAACTCTGGAGATTTTCGCTCCAGATTCTTTGATGTCGATTAACACGCGTCTCTCTCACACACACACTTACGCAATCTAAATCGTACTGTGCAATTCAGTTGTGTGAGCCTAATAAACACATGAGTTTGTTGGCCGGCGGCGGCTTTTGTTGCTGATTTATAGACTAACGAGCGCGTGAGTCACTTTTGAAATGCTGGTTACGTAACACACAACTTCATTTGACTGGAACAAGGAGAAGTAATAATGGCAAAATAGAGTTGCAATGATTAAAAGACTTAAGCTTCTCATCATCTTGATTCATCGATGCGAATTCATCACACACACACACACAGATTTCAAAAGCCAAAGCTGTTTTGAGTTTGAATTCGAGTCTGAGATTGAGATTGGGAAGAAAGACTCTTAACTAACGAAAATTGAAACAATCAAGCAACTAACTGGACTCACAACAACAATAACTGTGTTGTGATACTTCTTTTTGCAATCTGTTTGGAGTTGTTAGCTTGTTGACAGAAAGATTTATTTGAAACACACACAATCATTTACTGAGATGAGATCTGATCCATTTAATCATACAAATAGTTAAGTGAAGAAAGATTTCCTTCTTTTCCTATTGGCGCGCTTTTATTTTGATTAGGTTGAGTGTGCAATGGACACATTGCTTCAAAAGTTGTTAACTAATACCAACAATCAGGCTGACTGAGAACAGATGCCAGATACTACTTGGAGCATTTGAATGGTGGGCTAATTTTTGATTCCACACATACACAGTTTGTATTCAACGTAATAGCAAACTTCATTATTATTATTATCAAAACCTTTCGCTGGTCCTCAAAGTGCTTGAAAGTGCAATGGCCAGAAGCTTTAAGTCGAGTCCATCTGAACTACTAATGGACTCGACTCAAAATTTAGCTTCAAAGTGGTGCAACAGAAGCACATGAGACAGTCTTGATCTGCCTAAATACAACTGTCACGAGCAGCTGATTCCATTTTGCCTGCCCATTTGGCCACACATTTCCTATGCACAACCTAATTCAGCTTCTTCTTCCTACTACTACTACTTTTAATCCGCAACTGGCAGCGCCGCCGATGAAATTGGATTATCGTCGACACATTGAACAAACCAGTTTCAAATAGTGTTAAATTCTATGGAAATTATTTAGCCTTACAACGCAACCATTCAGCGCTGCATTGTATTTAACACTCTCCTCAAACAGCTTTCGATCCGCACTACTAGCAAAGATTGGCAACTTTCGCAATACGCTAGCTGCGCATGAGGTCCAGCAGAGTTGTGCCAGCGACGTTGTTGTTGTTGCCGCTGACTCAACTCTCCAATATCCGCTCCTATTAACTCTAATTCAGCCAAAGCGAAATCTAGAGGTAAACTTGGCTGACAACAAGCTCCAGTTTAGTTTGGCCAACAGACAACTTGATACTAATCTGTTGTTTGGCACATTGCTAGCAGTGGATAGTTGGATAAGCTGGCTAAAGGAAGTTGGCGCGAGATATGGATATTTTACTCATTGTAAAGATGCATGTGTGTATGTGTGCAATCCAATTGACTCGATGATGTCCAACTCTACTGAAACTCATCACGCAAATTTCGCCAAACATATTAACGATGACGAAGATTATTATTATTTGAGCTTTAATAGCACGCAATGAAGTTGCGTTGGCGTCAATTTAATCAACTTTTCACTGACTTAGTAGTTACGAAACCAACACTAGTTGGCCACTTCCGCCTAAAAGGCGCACAACAGGCGGCGCCACTGGCGCTCGTGTGAACCAAACGAGCAGAAATTTCATTCCAATTCGAATGTTAAATCTATTTTGAATGAGATTTCATGCTGCGCGAGTGTTTGCACGAGCAAACAACGTGTGTGCTTCGGAGCTAACAAATTTCCATTAATTGCATGGGATAAAACGCTCTCTTGTCAAAATGTCTTCCTTCCAAGTTTTCTTCTCCTCAGCGCAAAGCAATCCAAGCAATTCAAATATGTTATAACTTTGAAATATTTGCTTGAATAGCATTTATTGTAACTCAAGATACGAGATACATTTCCGCTTGTGTTTTTAAATCGCAACACAAAATAACCTCAACTTGGAGACAATATTGCTGCCCAAAGACCAATCATTGTGCTAATGTGAACCAAAATAAGCAGCCTAATTTGCACGCTTCCTTTGAACGTTCCCACTTTTTAACAATGCATCGCACAATTCGCCAGACGCATCAATTGCGAGGCAAACTGGTTGGTTGGAAAAGCGGTTTTACCAAACAGCAACAGTTAGCATTGTTAGCTGTTGTTGTTGTTGCATTAAATTCATGAATAATCGCCCAGTTTAGTCATGATGATGCAAATGAGTTCAGAGAGGCAATTTAAGCAGAGCGACCAATTTGTCTCCAGCTTTCAAAAAACTCTAATTTTTCACCAGGTAACTCGAGCCTAAGTTGAGTTGGGCGCAACTTAAACTAACCTGAAACGTGCAAATGGGCACACAAACTAAATGTCGTCAGTTTGTTATTGTTGTTGTTGTTGTTGTTATTTTGGCTTCGCTTCAAACCAAAAGCTACAAACAGCTGTATTGTGGTCATCTGAATTGCGAAAGCTTCAAGGCTTCTAGAGTTTGAGGCGATGAAATTGACCAAGTTTGTTAATAGAATACAAATGAAACTTGTGAGCCAAATCAAACCGGATTAAGCGCATCTGTTGCATTGCTTTGATTGTTTGCCCGACTAACGAACTTACAGGAAGAGGCGCTTTTTGCTATTTTACTATTAAGACAGCTCATTAATATTATTATTAGCAAAGAGCTGCAATTAGCACGAACTCATCGCGAGCAATTGCGCAATTTGCAAAATTCGCCTCCAAACGAGAGATGATTTATGAACAAGTTGGATTTAGAAAGCAAATGGCGCTTTTTCAAACGCAATGGAAGAATTTCAAGCTGCTTCACTTGCAGCCGTTTGGTCAGCTGCTGCTAAATAAGAGTTCAGTGGATTGGAAAGAAACAAACAAACTTCGTATTTCTAAATGATCACTTTGTGTATTCTTGGCCGCAAAAATACAAATAAGAAAAATGTTTTCCTTGAGAAAGCCCATTGTGTGGCTCATTTGTGTGTGTGTGTATCAAATGAGGTGAGAAATTGGCTTCCAGTGAGTTTAGCTGATTGCCGGACATTGAACGCAAAACTTCAAATGCACAACAGGAAGACTTTGGAGGTTATGTAAGAGAGAAAAAAAATGAATGATTTGATGATTGAGGCCAATCATCAAGTCAGGAAAAATCATTCTTCTTCTTCAAGTATGAATATCATCTGTTGTGTCGGTTGCGCTTGATTTGTTGGTGCTTTATGGAAACACAGCAGCGGCTATATCAGTCGGCGGCTGTTGCGCGCGTTGACCACGAGAGAGAGAGGAAGAAATGCGCGTGTCACTTTCAGCTAGCGAGATAAGGTTTTGAATTATTAAACCTGAAGAGATGATTAATGGATTCATAAGGTTCGTTGAAACTTGTGTGAATTGCATAGACAACCATAAGGACTTTTCTTCAAGCAGATTCATTCAGCGAGATTCAACAAAATGTTGGCGCGAAAAAGCGTGAAGAAGTTGCTTGTGTTTTAAGAGAGTGTGAGAAATAGACTAATGAGCCACAGTCAGCTTGTATAAGAGCTGCCAAATAGAAGAGTTCCGGTCTTGTCTGCAACTCTCTCAAGTAGTAGCAGATGAAAGGCGTTTTTGTTTTAGATTGTCTTGATTTCACACTTGATTAAGCTTGCATCAAGTGAACAAACACAACTTTGCTCTGTTAATATTGAAAGCGTGTCGCTTAACTTTGAGAGAAAGTTGATGAATCATCCAAGTATCTCTGTAAGTGTCTCAAAAGAAGACTTACGCAAACTCTCTAAATGGATCCACCTTAAAGAGCGAGCTGAGAAATTGTGCATTGAAGTGAAGTGATTAAAGTTGATGAAAAAGACCAAAGATAGCAAGTATTCAACTCATAGCTTTTTCATCTTGAAGCTCTAGTTTTCGTTTAAAACTGGGGCGGAAATTGAGCAAATGTTAGCACAATTGTTTAACAAGTAGTTGCGCAATTCTACTGTTTGCTTTTCCTCTCCTGCCTTTTTTCACTTATCTCCCTTGTTTTGTCCGCTGCTGGACAAACAAACAAACCAAACTAATACCTTACATTCACTTGAATCCACAAGAAAACAAATGATTAGTATTGTTGTTTGTCTTTCTTTCTTTTTTTCGATACATTTGAACATTATTTGCTTTCAGCTTCAAAACATCCAACGAGATAAGCAAACAAAGCAACATATGTCACCGATGTGTTTGTGTGTCTGTTAGTTTGTCGCCTCAATCAGTCAGTTGAAAAATTAATCATTAAAAGAAGAAAGTAACATTTCACGTGTGTGTGTTTTTCTTCAAAAACGGAAGTTGCTTGTGTGGAAATTGAATTTAAATCATCGGTTAAATCGCATGTCAAATTGAGCGAAAGTTTTCTTAGTTTAAAAATTTAAAGTTTTTCAGTGTTAATGTTTGGCGGTGGATTTAGTTGGAAATGGCTACAAACGTAACGTTTAAGTAACATTTTTTGCGAAAGAAAATATAGCCTGACGCTATTAGAGCTTTTTTAGAGTAGCGAAAGAAAAAGTAGCGGATAATTAATTGCAATTTAATAGAGCTTCGGCGCTCACAACTTCAGCGCATCTAAACCTTTTCAATAGAATATTATGCTATAGAGATTGCGCAAAGCGCACAAAATCGCCGCACTAAATCAACGGATTGCGCATTGATTTATGTGCCTATTGCTCGATAGATAACTTAAACGCGCTGCCAAGTTAGCATTGCTATGATCATGTCGTCATATTGTCGTTGTAATTGCTGCTCGCCAATTGAATTTAAACTGACACAATTCAATTCGCCTCTTTGGCTTTTTAAGATCCAAGTAGTTAGTTATGTAACTTATAAGGCTCACAAAGTTTTGGCCAACACAACGCGCTGAGACTCACTTTTGTCAAAACAACAACAACAACAACGAGGGAATTGGATCTGGGTGATTTATTTCCAATTTCATTCACCTTAATGCGCATAGTTTAGACGGTCGGAATTCTGGTAACGAGGGCAAGATATTTAAGGCCAACACTGGGAGGTTCTAATTCTTAATTTATCGCTTTTTTGGTTGAAAAGGGCGAAAGTTTAAATGTGAAATGGATATGTGAAACTCAGGTAACACAAGCGGTTAGTTGCGCTCTGCTCCGAATCTAATAAATCTTTTCACGCGTATTCTGATGTGACGACGTTGCGCAATAAACAACAACAACGCGAGAGGCACACAACAACAGTTGGCCGCAATTTACTTGTAGTTGGCTTTTGTCGGCTTTAAATAATGCTTGCTGGCTTGTTGTTTTGTGATCCGTCTCGTTAGAAACGGATGCCATTTGGGATTTTAATTTTGAAATGAGGAGGAAAAGAAATCTGGCACTTTTTTGAAAAATTATGGCCCAAAAGACTGCTGATTGCCATTTTAAGTGGCCCTTTTTAATTCCGAGTTCTGGTTACTTCCGCTGGATCAAGACGCGCTATTTTAAAAAGCTAAATTAACTGCCGTTTTGTTGGCCATTGAAATCTATTAGCTAATTTCAACTATCAAACAATAGATTACAAGCCGCAAGGATCGAAATGTTTACTCTCTTGTTAGCTCATCATTGCTGTTAATCTTTAGTTTCCATCGCAACTTCTAACTATTTAACTATTTATTCGACTGCTGAGCGAAATTTGACCAAAATTTCGGGACAAAATTTCAAAAATTGCCCTTGTGTTAAAGCTGACAAGCTTGATTTTAAACGTGTGTTTATCAAACTAACAGGGAAGTTAATCAGTCTGCTGCTGATTGCTGAGATGGCGCCACGAGCGGCTTCGAGTATTCAATGGCACTTTAAAATTTAAACTGCTGATCGTAAGTATCGCTCGCTTGCAATCTGTTTGTGTTCCTTACGTAAATTCA
The DNA here is from genome assembly GCA_036321655.1 of Quercus alba. NCBI lineage: Eukaryota > Viridiplantae > Streptophyta > Magnoliopsida > Fagales > Fagaceae > Quercus > Quercus alba. The sequence continues at coordinate 32,967 of JAYJMT010000105.1, forward strand.
AACGCAAACTGCGCCGTTCAAAGATGAAGAATCGTATGGCTCATTAAGCAAAAGAGGCGACTTCTAAGGTCTAAAAGTTAAATGGCAAAGTTAGATTGAAATGCTGATGATGATGATGATCTGGATTTGAGTTGTTGGGAATCCAGCTGAGCTACAAATGGACTCTATTTGAAGAGCTCACAAGCTCTTCTTTCATGAGATGGAATCTTACGACTCCAATTCAAACTCCGCTTTTCAAGCAGAAATTTCTTTCCTGCCTTCCATTGGCAACCGGAAACAAGGAAAACCCAAGCCTCTGGTTGACCAAACTGCCTCGCTGAGTCCTCTAGTTGGAGATGTAACTCTTTGGGAAGCTGACACAACACACGCGAGAACAACGACGCTAATCCTTTAAACAAAAGCTCAGCAAAGTGTAATTAAAATGGACCAGAAGTATGAAACTTCACGCAATGTCACTGGCATCTGCGTTGCTTGGCAGCTAGAAAGATAAACTTGGTCAGACACACATTCATTCAACGTGAGCTGCCTGCTGCACAATTGCGTTCAAGCGCAACCGGAAGTGGCGCGCGCCAACTTTTGCTGTTGCTTTGAGTGTAGTTGTTCGCTAGTAGCTTTGTAAGCTTACGAATAATGCAGTAGTAAGCCAATGAGCCGAATTGTGAGGAGGTATCGTGTGGCCATTTTAGCGCCTGAATGTCTGTCTTTGTATTAAGCCAACTTTTGCGCGCTAGTCAACTAAACATTTAGTGCGCAAATTTTCTCTCTATGTGACATTGATGCTCGCTGACTCATCGTCGCTCGACTAGAATGAGTGAGGCTAGCTGCTGCCAGCCATTGAAATGGACCCGCCGCTTCCGGTTGCGCAAGCAGCAAATAAAGTTGAGTGCTGGCGCAATAATGACGATCACTATTGCAGCTCAAACGAACGAGCGTTAAAAAACGCTTTTGAAGATGGAAGAGCCCAAAGAGCGAGTTTGGTCTAATTTGAATACAATATAAACAAGAAGAATTTATATTTATATTCTCTATGTGCTTTCAATGCCTTGAATAATGATTGTATTGGGCGCAAACAAAGACGCAAATTGAATCCAAAACACTTGCCAGAAGCAACACTCGCACTGTCAGTGGACTTTGTTTGTGAATTTATGTTTGTCGGCTTCAACTCACATAAACAACAACCACTTGCCTGCTATTGAAATTTATTGCGTAATTTTTGCCGTTAATGGAACTCTAGGAAGTTCATTTTTTGTTAAGCAGTAGCAACAACAACACGACACGATTAACTATTTAGAATTTTTATCAAACATTTATCGCTTGGCCGGAAATTCAAAAAGCGAAATAGTTGTTTGAAAATCTTGCTAAAATTAAAGACTCTGTCAGTCTGGTATATCAAACACACTAAACTAAATCGAAAACCACACACGAGATGAATCTTGTTTAGTTGGGCAATGAAAGCTCTGAAAAGTTTGATAAGTGCGCTCGAATTTGGTTCACTTTTGTGTTGTTTTTAGAGTCACGATTCAATACAAGTTGTCAGTTTCTTAAATAATAGCACAAGCTATTATTTAAGTTACCTATTTGGTTTGTTTGTTTCTTCCCTTCAATCATTTAAAAGCTTAAATTGTAATCTGTCTGCTTCTTGTTTTCATAAGAAATTACACAAATTACAATTCCGTCTCACTAATCTCTTGAGACACAAACTTATGGCGAAGAAAATTAGACTCACAAACAATTAAACACAAAATCAATACGAGAAAAGAAAAATAGAGAAAAGAAAGTTGACACTCGTCAAATAAACTTGAGCAAGTCTTTCGAGTGTCAAGTTTCGTCTGTGAGCGCGACCAAATAGTTACAATTTGCAAATATTTGGTCTCACACAGAGACTCATTTCAATTCCATTAATTGAGTTTCTTGATGCTAAAGAGAAATGATTGAAAACTTGAAAGACTCTAAATCATTCCAGACGCTGATTAAATTTGGCTTCTTTTAGAGGTGACTTGGTTTAAACAAACAAACTTTTGGTTTCTTCGAATTGCTTTTGGCTTATTTTTTAAATGGCTCAACTAGCCTCAACGAAGTAGTTAGCTAACTTCTTTCCAAAATGTTGAGAGCTTGAAGAAAGGAAAAGTCGCGCGTTAAGAGAGCGAAAAGCTGACAAAATATCGTGAGCAAACCGAAGGATCTAATTAATAGTTTTTTCTTCTCAGCTGAGATGGTTTTTTTCGCTCTCTCAGCGAAGGACTTTAATTAAGCAGCACTTGGATTTCCGTTTCTTCCAAGTTAGTCAGTTTGTTTGTTTGCTTGCTCGCTCGCTTGGAAACGTTTGTGATAGAAATCTAGTTATGATTCCGGTCAATTTTTTAAAGTTTCTTTCATTTAAACTGTTGCTGCTTGCTGGTGAAAATTGTGTGCCAATTTAAAAGTGTGAGAGACCAAAAGTCTTGCATACAAACCAAAAGTTGTGACAGTTGGAATAAGCAAATGATCACACTAACAAACTTTTCGCTTGGCAATAATTCATTGTGTGGTTTTGTTATTGTGGCTTCTTTTAACGAAGAAGCCACAATAACGTTGAATCAAGGCAACTATCACTCACAACCAACTTTTCGCCCACAAGTAAATTTAAAATTAGCGAGCACATCTCTTTGGAATTCTTTTTCATCTTGGCTTTTTAAGCTCAAACGACTTTGAATCAAACTATTAGCCAATAATCTTCCATTGAGATTGTTTATTAAAAGCAAATACATTGAGCAATTTAAAAAAGCACAACTCCAATGAGCTTCAAGTGAGAGAGAAATTAGAATATCGTCAAGAGCCTAGTTGCGCAACAATAATAACAGCTGATTTGTTTTAATGTATAAAATGACATTATCTCTTAGCATTAGACATCCTTTAAAATATTCTATCTCTTGGAAATGCTTCTCAAAAACTGTGGCGTGTATTTACTTTGAACGTATGTGACAGGCTTTAATGTCCATAACTCACGCGCGCCAAGAGAAACAACAGCTGCTGGCTGCTGATAATTAAGACGAGGCGTGTAATTAATCTAGCTCTTGGAAGTTGCACATTAAAATGTAAGAAAGAGAGAGCGAGACAATTGGATTAGAGTTGGAGCAAAATAGTAGCCTCTTCCCTTTTCGAACTTTGCAAGCTATTTGGCTTCCTAATAGAAGCTCGGATGGAAGCTGTTCAAAGTTGAAACTTCTAATTGCAAGTTCCTCTTTGGAAAACTCGCTTGATTGGAGAGAGGTTACACGAGACAACTCACAATGAGTCGCTTGTTTGCGCAAACTTTTACATAACTTGCCGAGCTAAACTTGAGAACTCAAGTGAACCTTTTCCGTTCAGTTTTGTTTGACTAAACGGAAAAATGTTAGATTGCGGAAGATAAGATGTAGCTATTCAAAGTTTAACTGAATGCTCAATGTTTTCGCCTCGAGGCCATTGAAGTCCATTGTTTTCAGGCGACAGCGCGCGAAATAAATTAATTAGTTGAACATATTTTCATGCAAATCAAAAGAGATTCAGAGAAAATTGTTGTATGTGTTTATGAATGAAATTTAAGCATTATATGCAATCGTATCATGGCTTAATGAGAAAGCAGATTGGCAAGTATCTTGTTTTCCGCTTGACATTACATTGGCCAAACTATCTCTTGGCTAAAATCAGCTTGTTTGATTTCCAACTTGAGTATCTGATTTGATTCACTTATCTAAACTATCATAAGAAGATATATTCAAGTTTCGCATCAGCTGAATCGCAAATTAGCAAAACTTAGGGTTAGGCAAAACTTGGATTCTCATCAGAAGACTAAGATTGGCTTCCACTTCCAACTGATTAAATGACAAAATTGTAGCAGCAAATTAGTCATTTAGTGAGCCCTCGTTGATGTCTGCTTGAAATATTAATCCAGTTCGATAACACAAATTCAAGCCAGTTCGAAGGAAGAAGAGTTTTGTCGATGTTGTTGTTGTTGTTGCTGCTGTTGCTGTGAGTTTGATTCTGAGAAAAAGATGCAAACACAAACTGGCGAGTTAATTTCTGTCAGTGGAAAGAGTTTGCTAAGAAGCTAGACTGTTAAGCTGGCAACTTGTTGTGTGATTTCGGTCTACTCAAAGAAGCACAACTAGCAGCAACATGATCAGAAGCAAAAGCAACAGAAACAAGCAAGCAAACAGCAACATTAACAACAAGGTTGTCACTCGTTGTGCTCGCAAAAAGTTAACAAGTTTTGTCGAATCTCGTTAGAGCAGTTCGAAAGCTGCCAAGACCGAGAGAGAACTTTTGGATCTTGCGCCACTTGCCGATGCTTGGCTTGCCGAGCTGCCATTTTTTAGTTGCACCTTAAATAAATCATCGGCCAGTAGTGGAGCGCAATGCGTGCGCTGTTGTTGTCTACTTTGCAAAGTCGCATGCAAAAATCGGTCCGATTCGCTTCTCTTTAAAAGTGCCTCAGCAGTTCACCTGTGTCGACTTGCCGGCTTGTTAGTTTGTGTGAAAGACTAACTTGTAGGACCAAAAAGCAAAGCCAGAAGAGAAATCAACTGTAGCAAGCTTTTAAATTGAAACTCGAATGAAAAGAAGGAGAAAGTTGATTATTCTGGACTGAATTCTTTTCGATTTATCGAGTTCAGCTTTCCTACTTAGTCATCTATGTGAAAAGCGCCCAGGTAAATGGAAGCATATCTCATCTTTTGCTCAGAGACAGAGATAAAACAAGCAGATACACAAACAACCCACACACATGCATTTCAGGCACATTTGACTCCTTGAAGATTGAGCTAAGAGAGAGAGAGAGAGAAAGAGAGATCAAACTCAAGTGACAGAATATGAAATATTTTTTCAATTAACATTATCCGCGAATGTTCGCCGCTTCACACTTGCTGCTGTCTTTCTATCTGTCTGTCTGTCTGATATGCGTCTGTTGTGCACAACTCTTCTTCTTCACAGAATCTACTTCAACATCTGCCCCGTTGCAACTCAATTGATAATGATGATGTTGATCAGTTTGCTTGATAAGCGCAAAGGCAAACTCTGGCGCGAAATTATCATCTTCGTCGCCATGATTGGAGCGCTTGAGGCGCATGCTCGCCGATCTCGCAGTAACTTGCGCAAACACAAATCAAGCTCAACAGATTGAATTGGACATTCAATTGAATCCAATTTTTGACAACAACCAACTTTTTAAGTTTAAATATTCTACCTTCTAATAAGGCAAAACCAATTGACATTGATTGACTGGCCCGCTTATTGTGTGTGTCAAGAGTCAAAATGTCAAGTCTCTTCCTTATTAAATAAGCAACTTAATAAGAAGAAAGAAGTTGGATAATAAGAACTTGCAGTTGAACTTACCTATGTGATGTTTTGCAAACTCAATCAGGTTTATTGAGCGCAACTTTGATTTTCCCAACAAGTCACTTAAAGATATGTCAATTGGAGCAAACACTGTTAGTGGCGTCTTGTCCATGCTTATAATTTCCTTGACTCCGTCTGATTCGCACAAGGCTGCAAACTGTGTGTGTGTGTGTGTTGGGATTGAAAGAGTTATTAGTATTTAGTGATTTACGTGAAATTTGCGTTAGTTTTGTGATTGTGTTCTCTAGTTGACAATGATGAATTGGTTTTGATGCGAGCAATTAAGTGAAGCTGAAATAGAAAAAGAGGCTAACTCTCATCTCTCTTCTTATAACTAAAAAACTCCGAATTCCCTTCATAACTCTTTGCTTTCAAAGCTTTTTGAATGCTTGACATGTTCATGTTTTTCCAATGCATTGATTCAATTAACACAATTAATGGCTCTTAAAACAAGCTAAATTTGAGAAAATTGAAGAACATGAGAAAAGGTTTCGTTTCAAAGGCGTTTATGTTTATTTTTGCGTCTCAAAGAAGAAGAAGAAGAAGAAAAAGAAGCAATTTTAGTCGTGATCTTGCAGCTAACATTTTGAAAAGCATTTTGGTTTTAGGAAAATTAAAGAGGATCTCTAGCTTCCTCGAAGAGCCATGTTAACTAATAAATTGAACAAACAAATGCAAAATAATCACAATTATAAGCAACCTGCACCTTCAGCTCTCAATAGAGAGAAAACTCGAAGAATTCTCTTCTTCTTCTTGTTAGCAATTCAAAGGTCTCAAAAAGGAACCGAATTAGATTTTTTGGAAGCCACGAAATCAATTGAACCAAACTTGAAACTGAACTTCAATAGCTAACAAGACCTTTGAAACCTTTTTTTTAAGTTTTTAATTCAATAATTTTCTCCTCTCTCCATATTAAGCCAATGGGTTTTTGGCCATTGAGAGTTTGCTTCAGTAGCAGTCGTATTGAAGATTCAAGCTACTCCTCAGCTTGATGATTTTCCATTAAATTGCATACAAATGAATAGTCTTTTGTGCTGGTTAGTTGTGTGTGTGTGTGTGTTTGATTCATTGAAGTTTAGTTGAGAAAATTGCCCAACAACAAGCAATGGCCGCCAAAGTCAAGAGCTAAAAAATTTTTCTATTTAAAACTTGAAAGATCTTTTCATCTTTTTCACCTTTTGATGAAAGAATTGTGAAAGAGATGAAATTTTGTTAGTCAGTCTCGAAACGCTCGCAACTGGCTCCATTTCCGGCCCTCAAACTGAAGCAGTCTAACTAAAGAAGACGCCATTGGCGGCAGGTGAAATGTGTGTGTGTGTCGGTCGGTCTGTCTGTCTGACACAACTAGTGGTCATTGGTTAGCTCATGTGTGATACTGTGTGAGGCGATCTACAACTGGAGGAAAACGAAGAAGCTATTTGATTTGTTAGCTAAGTGGATGAGATTTGCTCCAATGAATGCGCGATCAAAGGGAGCAGCTGTTGGCTTTGTACGAACACAAAACCGCAAAGCATGTGACCGAGCAAGAGAGCAAACGAGCATCCACACAAACTGGCCGCTTATTAAATTGCTCAACAACCAAGCTTTCCGCCCATAAGCAAAAGATAACAACTTTAACAACAGTCGTGCTTTTTCTTCTTCTTCGTTGGTTCGATTTGCACTGCCTTTGGCGCAACAAACATCTAAAATCTAATTTAGTTTCAACAGGTGAACTTATTGAAGTTATTGAAGAAAGAGGCAGCAAACTATTAACTAGTAAAATGAAAACACTGAAAGCACTTCTGAAGCCACTTGACAACTCTGTTAAACTCTGTTCGATTGGCACCTGTAATAAGTGCAGTAGTAGTTGAGTCGCGCACAATCGGCCAGAGAGTTGGCTAAATATTCATTTACACTATTTGCAATTCCGCTCACTTGAGAGATGTGAGAACTAATACAGCTTTTGGCTATTACCTGTTGAAAGCTGATTTGTTGGCAGTCATTTTGGTTAGCAGCATTTCATGGGCAGCATTAGGCACACAAAAGAAGCGGATATTTGGCGCTTGAAAGTTAATGCTCAAAAGCAATTCATATGGACATGTAAATTCAAGGCCCATCTTTCAAAGCAGCAGCAGCCCATCTGTGTTCATCAAGTGCGCTCTGCACTGTGTTCAGGCAGAGAGATGCTTAGTTAACTAATAGCTTAGTTTGCGCCCAAGCATTACAGTTTTTGGCCAGTTTGTTATGCAAGCTTGCTTGCTTTATAAGTGAGCTTGCAAATCATATCAAAAATCTTGGCTAAGCTCGTCAATCATCGATTGCCTGCTTGTGTGTGTGTTCCTCTTGTGAAGCCAACAATAACACCAACAACAACTTGTTGTTGTTGAAGTTAAATTGCTCATAGTTTGCTAATGAATGATCTTATTTCTCTCTACAGGAATTAAAAGCGAAAACTTGAAGCGGAAAGATAAGTTTTAGAGATGAACATTATTTCATTCTGAGTTCGCCCACACAAAAAGTGTCAGCTAAAAATCTTAATGGATCTCAACATTTATCTGGTTTCTTTGTGTGTGAAAAAGAGGATTAAAATTCTGTCTGTTCATTTCTGCGTGTCAAGTGTATTGTATTTGATGTTCTCCTTAAACCTTATCAAGAAAAATGGACACAATGAACCAGCTGGTGGAGCAAACTGGCAGCTTACTGGCAACAGTGGCTTAAGTTAACTCAAGTTGTCACTTCCGCTCTGGCTGGTAATGGAAAAGTAGTTGTAGTAGTTTCCGGCCGACAAGTTGAGAGTGATTTTGGCTGGCAAGCGTTTTGAAACGTTTATTTTGTGCCAGAGGACGCAAGCACGGGAAACTTTTCCATTTTTTGGCCGACTTTTCAAGTTTTGTTTGAACAACAAAACTTAAAATAACGTAACGCGCTTGTTCCATAATCAAATAAGATAAAATTCTGGAAGATCGCATGGAAGCAAATTCAATTGGCCTCTCAATTTCGCCATGACGCTCTTGACTTTGCCCAAACACAACAACAACAACTGAAAGTTGCGAAAAACAAACAAGTGGTTGCCGTGTGTGGTTTTGTGAACGAGAAGCACAATAAAGTGTTTTAACTCAAAGTGAGGAATGGAAGTGTTTTATTGGAGGGAGAAAAACCGAGGAACACTTGTAATGAAGCCATTGGGTCAATATTTGCTTTTGCGCGCAACCTTCATATCAGATAGATGTAGCCACTAATCTAGTGGTCGAGAATATGTGTGTTTATAATTGAACATCCTCAACTCAACTCAAATAGCAGCCGCCAGTTAAAACATCATTGGAGCGAGTTTGGTGAAAAAACAATGCACAGCTGATAAGAATCGCCGCTTATTAAACAACAATTGGCAAAAGTGGCCCCATTTGAAAGTTAGCGGCCGACAGAGCGCAACTTGCCTGACCGGAAGCGGCTAATTGAATTTATGATGGAGCAAGCGCGCGCAAAGGCGGCAAAGTTAGAATAAAAATAACAATCATCATCATCATCATCATCAAATCATCGATGAGCGAGTAAATAATCAGATGGAATTCTATTTATTAGTAGAAGTGCAGTCAATATAGTTGAATGAATTCACTTGATTAAGGGAAAGTTTATTGCTATGAAACACGCAAACTTTCGCTTGCAATTCACGAAATTTCATCAGCAATTTCTAGCCTCCAAATTAACTCTGTTCCTTTTCAACATCTAATGCACAGTGTGTTTTTCATGACTTGGCGCAATTCTATGAAAAATTAACTTCCAAACTTGCTCTTATTGCACAAAACAAAACAAAGCAAGTCAACGGCAACATGCACATTGAATCAAGCATAGCTGTGCAATGATTCGCGCGCTTCTTATTAGCGAGGCCCAAAAAGTATTTGTCACCTACCCCAAGTTCATTAGACAGTTTGCCAATTGGCTGCTCACCAAGTCTGAGATGCTTGAGAATTATACATTGACCTTAAATTTTAGATTGTTTTTGGAGGAAATTCCGAAAAGGGATTCTAAAAATAAAATGCATTGGATGGAAAGGGGCAAAGTAAATTAGAGGAGAAGAGAAGCTAATAGATTGCCTAGCTAGTAGAGAGATGCCGATGAACATAATCCGCTTAAATTTGATGCAGCAAAGCAAATTCGTAAATCGAGCGACTGGCCTAAAACGGAACGATAATAAACAATACAAGAAGCGAGCTAGTCTTCCAGGTGAATTTCGGTTCTAAGAAGTAGCCAAGTAGCTAAGACGAGCAGTTAAATTGAGCAGCTTCTGTGTGAGTGTGTGCGAATGGAAATGATGTTGGCTGCTGTGTGATGACTTTGGTCTTCTCATGATGCTGCTGCTGATGATTATTATGAAGCTAATTTATTACACAGCTGCTCATTTACAATTCCGAAAAGGTTGATTATTAGGCAGCTCATCAGGTTTGCATCAGCTTCCAAGTCGATTGGTTTTAAACAAACTCTCTTGTTGCTTGAGAGCAATGCAGCGAACTGCATGGAGTCTTGTAATTCAGCATTTAAATAGAAGTTAAAGGGCGAAATGGTGGCCAGTTGTAGATGGTGGGCAAGGTTGCCACTACCAGTAGGCAACAGCTTTTGTCGCGCCGACTTACCAAAATCAAGCTTCCCAGATGGAAACTTGTAAAAGAAAATCTACATACAGATCTGGCTAGATGAGGATAATGGTGTGCATTATGGCATTGTTATCTTGGCCAAACATCTTTCTCATCCTCAATTCTCAATCTTTTTAATCGGACAAAGCAGGCGACTCAAATTGGTTACCTGAGACTACTGGTTCAACTTTTGAAGCAGTTAGTAGTTGCTGGATAAAGTTGAAACTATTTTCTTTTAAAAATAGTTCAAGCTCTTGGTGGAAAAAAATGATACTTAAAGGAAAAAATGATCTTGATTCATCAAATGGTAAGCCAGCATTGGACTCTTGAAGCCGAAAGCAATGTCGATTCCACTTGTTAGCATTAATCATCTTGTTGGCCACAGCGAGAGATTTGCCTTTGCTTGCCAGTGAAATTTGATTCTGGCAACGATGAAGCCACTTGTTTGTTTGCTCGCTTGCATTAAACTTCTCTCTCACTTAAAGTAGCCAGCAGAAAGTAGAGATAGACTAGAAAGAATCAAAGGATATTAGATAGAGAAAAGTTTTTGCAAAGTTTCAAGGAGACTTTTTAATTCAAATCAGTTAATTCTCGTAAACGGGCTGCAAGAATTGGCTCAAAATAGCGGAAGAATTTTCATTTCAAGTCAGAACATATACAAAACGAATCAAACGAATCCGCGGATCAAGAAAGAGAAAGAGAGAGAGATTTGAGTGGCTCTTTTAAAATTTTTCAAACAACAACAAGCATGTGTTTTGCCTTGATGATAAAAATCATCAATCATCATTTGAATGTTTGTTTGTATATCTCTTCTTGTATTTCAAAAACGAACCACTAACTAAGACTGTGCTTGAGATGTAGATTGCCACTGAGACTGGAACCAAGACCAAACTATCTAGCTACTAGTTAGCTTAACTTTTTAAAAAGTATTTCCAACACACAAAGTGTATCTCTTATCTCTCAAAGCCAATAAGTTTGGTTTCAACAGCACAACTAATCCAATAAACTGTCTTCTTAAAATATCCCATTTGCATCGCACTTTTAATTCTCACATGTGATGCAAAATTTTTACAAGTGGTCATAACACAAGTGATCATTTGGTGGCCATTTAAAGCAGCAAGTTTTTCTAGATTAAATAGCAACTATTTAAGCTAATCCAATTACTTGCAATCAGATTTTGCTGTCGTCGTCGTCGTCGTCGTAAAAGTTGGCCCAGTTTAATATTAGAGTTGCGAGCGATATAACTTGGAAGTAAGTGTTTGTTTTTCAACTCTTATGTTTGCCTTTCAATAGTTCAATTAACTACCACAAATATAACACAACTACCTAGTTACAAGCACAACTCACTTCCGACCTTCTGTTTGGTGGCAAAAGTGTAATTGAAGCAAACAATTAATTGCGCTCCAAATGTTTCATTTTCTTCGCCACAATTGAATTGTGTTTGGCGGGTTGTGAAACGGATGCAGTGGGACAGAGTGCGGCAGTTTTTGTTTCAATAGTAGTAGCTGAAGTGTCAATCAGAGAGTCAATGGGCCAAAAGTGAGCAAGAATCAGAAAGTGTTTGCGCTAATTTGCTTTGTGCGCTAATTCACAAAATTCACATAATTCACACAGCAGCAACAGCAGCAAGGTGACAGAGTAACTTTTGAAATGTCCTCTTGCTTTGATGGCTCCCAAATGACCATTCTAGTAAAAGTTGCCAACTTTCTGACCGCCGAATAGAAGTAGAACTGCTGCCCGCAACTCTTATAACGAAACCATTGGACACTTCAAACTGATCTATGCTAACTTCAGGCTAGATCATCTCATCGTACAAACCGCATTGATTTGATAATAATGTTGAATTTGAGAGTTTTCAGAGCTTATTGATGCGTGAATTTGAAGTGAAGTGAGGAGAAGATTTTAAAGTGTGGAAATGCATTTTGGAAAATCATCAGCTTGGAATGTCAGTCACAGTTTCTAGACAAACTTTCTCATCATTTGTGTACGTCTTTCATTGAGTATTTTGAACAAATGGAATAAGTTGCAAACTTTAACAAAAGCCAAGATGAAGATGAAATTATACACTAAAGTCCATTTGTTGTCATTAAAAGTTACGCAAGTTTTGTGTGACATTGGCTTTGTTGTTGGCGCACAAATTTAGATGTCAAAATTGGATTGAGACCAACGAAAAGCCTCAACAACAACAATGATGATGATGACGACGACGACGATGATGACGATGAGTGGACATAATGGACAGAATGTCCATTTACCTTCACTGACCAGAATGATGACATTTGAGGACAATGAAAATTTTCCAGGCAAAATAAAGTACCGATTGCATTAGACAAACAAACTAAACAAAACTTGAATTTGAAAGCTCTTTCAACTTACCTCTCGCAAATCTGGATGATTTCGGATGGCCTCATGGACACTCTTGTAAGCTGTTGAGTCGAACGCTTGTTGGCGCTGGATTGCATCTGATTGGCCAAAGGTAAAGTCGGATGATGATGAACTAGATGCCACTGATATTTGGATGCCATTGAACAAGATGGTCAAAGTAAAAAACAAGACTAATAAGCTTGCTGCTGGTGGATGTTGTCTTCTTGGAACAATTTTGTGCCGCATGTTGTTTGCTATCCGCGTAATTTGCTTATTAGCCAACAATGAGGTGATAAAAGTTTGATCTCTTGATGAATTATTATTACTAAATTCTTCATTAAACTTGAAGAGTCTGAAAGTTTGTTGCTTGTTGTTGGTTTGTTCGTTTTCAATGATCACAGAATTTGGCATTTCGAAGTGAATAATTTCGAATGATCAAAAAAGTCGATCGTTTCTGGTTAGAGGTAAAGATAACAGTCTCAATGCTTCCTGTTTCGATTAATCAATATCATTTGAAGAGATAGTCAACTTAGTGATAGTTCAATTAAACTTCTTCTCGAATCTTCAAATCTCTTAATTAATCTTTATACCGCTTCTTGTGCTCATTCGCATTATATTGATGCTGTTGTTGTTGTTTCAATCTAATCAAAAGTCTCTTTTATGTTGACTAAAACAAGTCACAACTTCGAATGACGATGAAATAGAAAGCATGCGCCAGATTTAGAAACTTTGAATCAGAAACAACTTACACGATGAGATGCGCAGAAGTTCTCAAAAATTTGCCATATCAGCCACTAAATTGGTCAAGTCGAAATGGCTTCCATGATGGATGATAAACCTCACACAGCGCCTTCAGCGCCGTCTAGTGCGAGCAAAACTAGCAGTTCAAAATTTTGCCTATTCTCAAAAAAATCCTGCAGGAAAGCCATGAATGTGATAGCGAACGAACAGTCTGCATTGCAGACTCTGCAATGTCGCACAATGCACAACAAATCTTTCGTACGACCTTACAGAAGAAGAAATAATTAAAACATGGAAAGTTTGTTTACATCGTCGCCAAGATTAATTGTACCCACGAAGGTTGTCAATCAATTCAAACTTATCCTTGGATTTATTTATTGTTAATTAATATGGCCGATTATTTAAAAAGAGAGCTTGTCTCGCATACGAGAAAAGTTTGTTCACTTTACAAGAGGATGTGTCGTGATATTCGATTTTGGGAAGATGATTTTTTCGAAGTAAGATTTAACCAATTGCTTCTAAGGCAACAATTTGACAACAATAAAAACATCAAGGATATTAGAAAGGCTAAAGCATTACTTGAGCAAGCGGAAAAGAATTTCCAAAATACTATACACCCTTATCATGCCAGAGGGCCACCATTGCATCCTTTCTCCAAAGAGGGTATCGCGTATGGTCGTAACCTGGAATCACCCGATTATGTGATGGACTTTTATCATCAACTTGAGAAGGCGCAATATCCTTATTATTATGCAAAAAGAGAGGCGATGAAAGATGAATACTTGAGATTGTGGAAGAAGAAGATGTTGAAACCTAGTGATTATGAGACTCAGCCGCGTAATTAATTAAGAAATTTATGTATGTCTTTTATTAGAAGATTTTGCTTGGAATTATTGCTTGTTAAATTCAATTGTAGTGACGGCTGCTCATATTAAAATATTTCCTTCCTAAATCTAAAACCAAAACTATCACACTTACGATGCAATAAGCGACTCAATTGAGGTCTACCACAAAAGAATACAGACACTTTTCCCTTCTTTTGGTCCTGAATTTTTGAAAAGAATTCGTCCCAATTTGGTCGGCCAGCTTTAGTTCTAGTCCTCAGTCCAGTGACCAAATCTTTCTTATTCTTTTCATGAACTAAATATAATGCTAATTGAAGACCGATAGATTTTGTTTGAGCTTTTTCCATTGCAGTTAAATGAATATGAATATCTAAAAACCTCTCACTTGGAGGCAATTGGGATTGTGTTAATTCCAGCTCCGCTAGCAGCTTGATAAACCATTCGAATGATTTTTGATCACGATTAATCCAAACAAAATCAACCTTCCGGAGTTTACATACAAATGGTGGCCTAGTGTCGGCAAACTCATGCTCACAGCTTGGACACTTTTGACGCCTTTTCTCGTAATGATGAACTATTGATTGTAGGATGCTTGCGAAAGGTGTAACACCAATTCCGGTGGCAATTAACACCGCGTGCTCAGCACGAAATATTTGACTTGACGGCGATCCATAAGGTCCATCAATGAATATAGTTATATTAGGCATTTTTCGTCCAATTCTTTGACTAGTGCTTATGGAAGACGGTGCTGTTGAAGTACTCAAGCTTGCATTACAAGAGGTCAACTCTAACTCATGAGTTTCAATTGGTTTGTTTTCAGGTATTGGTGCTAGCGGGGTGCCATTTTTAAGTTGATTAATTTTATCACGAACTGTACTTATTGATGACCCTATTGACTGTGTAGTTGAATCATCTGAACTGCTATCAACTGAGCCAGTGAATTGATCAAACCTCAATCGGTCCATGCTAATTGAAAATTGACCAGATTTTATGAAACCACTAAGATGATTCCTATGCTCTAACCCTTCAAAATAAGCTCTTAAACTACGAGTCCACTCACCAACCGCCCGAATATGTAACCAAATCACTCCTTCTTGTTCAGGTGCACTACTAATTGTGAACGGATGCCATTCGTATTTGCAATCTGAGGTATCAAAACATAAATCCAATCGCCTGGATTGTATTCAAAGTTTGCTGGTCGCTTAATAACTAAATGAATAACACTTGAAGGTAATGGAACTGCCTTGATGATTGTAGTTTGCCCACTTGATGTTAAATTAGTCAACAGGTTACTCAATCTTATTAATGATTCTATAGTAAAAATAATGAATGGACATATAAACCATTTCCAAAAGTGAGGTGCATGTATAAATAATAAAGCCCAAAATGGAATATAAAGTAAGTGGGTATAATAGAATAGTTCGAATTTTCCTAAACTACGCGAAAAAGGTTGAGCTAATGCCATGATAATTATAATAAATAAAAGAAGCCAACCTGTGATGGAGGCACAACCACCAATCCAACCAATGCCAGGTTGTAATCCAAACAAATAATCTGTTAGAGAAAAGCTTCCGGGTTGTTGAGATAAAATTAAAAAGTTGAATATATGTCCAAATGTATGACTAATTGAGTGGCCAACTATGAATATTCCAATCATTTTGTGGAAATAAACATGATCATCTAGAGGCAAATAGCGACCGAAGCCTCGAGATCTTAATAAGCTAATTGATCGGCGACAAATCAATAGCACTATAATTGAACATAAAAAGTTTAAACATTGGCCTGAAGCGCGTGCTAAAATTAGAAAACCACAATGAGACCAATAGGTTATAATACGTCCAATAATAAGACATACAGAGATTAAAACAATCGCTAGGAAGAAATTGAATCTAACTAAATTGTTACTAATATACTCCCAGCGTAATTTGCTACAAATAGGTATATGCTTACTAAGTTTGACCGCCAATGATTCCCATTGATTAGCTGCGAAATTTGCTACCCCCTGACAAGTATCTCTCGAGGATCGCTTTTTACCTCTATTAGCATTATCTTGCATACATTTAGATAATGAAAGTTCATTGATTAAATTCGGTCTAAGCTTCAAAACTTCCTTGAGACCTTCGAAAGTTATTGATCCGCATTTGGTTAGATTGGCATTGCTAAAAACTGCTTCGGCTATTTGTTCAAGGTAAGCATCTACTTCAAGTCCGATTTCGTGGGCACACAATGAGAGTACATCAATTAATTCTTCTCGCTGTATCATACCATTTCCATCGGCATCATAAAAGTCAAACAAATCCTTGAGCTTCTCATCGGTATTATCGTCAAGTATGTAATCGATGACAGCTGCGGCGGCATTTGTACAATTGCTGCTTGTTGTTGGCACATATTCCATGATTGATTAATTTAAAACTTTCACGATGAAATCTGGTTTTGATAAATGAAGATGTTTAATTACGATTAAGTAGTAGTGTTGTTTCACCTGTTGGCAGGTAAATCCAAAAAATAAAGAAAAGTTATTGATTTGGTCGAGTAGTGAGAGAAAAGTTTTATATAATATACTCAATCTGGTAAAGTTAACACCAGTGAACAGACATTGTAAGATAAAGAGAGCAATCATGAAGAGAAGAGAGGAGGTGTGATAGTGACAGTAAGACAGGAGAAGAGTTGGTGCCACGAGTTAGACTGGACTATGCAGATACAATGCGGTGTTTTAAGCTCTGTGCAACACCATTGCAATGATCAAACATCAATGCAGCGGTAGCGCGCAATGATGTTAGAGCATAAGCCGTTCGTGATCGTGTGTGAGCTTTAAAAACAACGTTTACTTGAGATCATTGCTTGGGTTAAAACGCGCAAAACAAACCAAAATTATCTCTCAATAATAAATTATTATTATTATTATTATCGTTACCTCTAGATCTTGATTATTTTTATTGTTTTTCATTTACATGATCAAGCGAATCTCATTATCAAATAACAACTGCCAATCGTTTTTCAACCGATTCTTTTAATTTATTATCTATTTAGCATAAACTATCACATTCGACGATACTTAGAGTCAATGATAATTTACTTAAACCAAATATTACTTAAAAATGTCACGCACATTACCAAAAACTACGGAAGGAGCAACCAGTAGATACTTGACCTCTTATGAGAGACATTATAGAGGTTTGAACACTGAAATGATTAGATTGAAAAATTATGCCGAAGCTAAAGTGTTGAATTTGCGTAGAAAAGCGCCAAAGTTTTATGAAGAAAAGTTGCCAACTCTAATAAATCAAGCCGCATCATCATTACTTTCGTGTGACACATCCAACCCATTGGGTTATGCAAGTTCAATGACACTCATAAGCAATTCTTACGTGTACTTGATGAATTAGGCACAACTCAACCAAGTGGGGACGTTGATTTTCAAGTTGAAAGAGATCGATTGAGACAAAAAGATGAGTTAAAAGAGAAGCAAATTAAACTTCGTAATAGAATTGATGAATTAGAGGCAATGGAATTCGATACAAATGAATTGGGTGACGATGAACACTGTGAGAGTAGGTACGCTAAAGTTTTCAGTGAGTTAGAAACTGTAAAGAGGGAATTGAGGAGAATAAGTGTCTACATTGCAACTATGGAAGGGGAGCAGATTGAAGACGAGATAACATTTGAATTGCGTCCACCTGCTCGTGGTGTTTTGGAACGTTTAGGTGAGGAAAGGCTTGAAAAGTTACAAGAGCTTATTTTAGAATTTCGGAAGGCTCACAAGCAGAAGGACATTTTTGTTGACAAATCTATAATCGATGGAATGTTGGAGCAGCTTAATATAGATTATAGTATTTTTAATAAAGAAGAAGCTCAAGAAATCTCCAAAGAGGCCTTAGAAGCCTACAAGAAATATTATCGAGATATTGACAATCAAAAACGTGAGGATTTTTATCAAAGCTTGCTGGAGAATAGACATTTAACTCCGAAAGAGGGACTCATATTGGAAGATCCGGATGATGTTCCCGATGAAGTTTTAAGAAAGTTAGATCAATCAAGCCGAGAGCGCAAGAGAAAAATGGACGATTTTATTGAGGAGTTCGCCAAAAGACCTTGTCCCGAAGACAATGGTGTTGATGATCTTGTATGCGATAACGATTGTGCTGAAAACGAAGATATTGTTGAGTTACAGGCCGAGATTAGTCGAGGTGATCCAGTGCTGTTTGCTCGAGTTAAAGAAGAGCCTCGAGATGAATATGATTACAGATTTGCTAATGATGAAGAAGAGGTTCAAGAGCCGTCGGCTGGCAATAGTTCTGACGAAGATGTAACAAATGGGATGTGTAATGGAAACAATGGAAATAATGATAACAATAATCCACACGTGAAAGTTGAAAATTCAGCTAATGAGCCGAACAGGATGGAAGAAGATGAAGATTGTCAGGAGTTAGGAGTCGTTGAACCGAAGGACAAAATACCTGTGATTGAGCTTGATTAAACACTATCTTATTGTCTAATCTCAATTATCTTAATTTTATCTCTTGTTATTCCTTTTGAAATAGACAAGATACCACCATCAACAACAACAACTAACAAAAGGATGATGATCTGATATGAGAATGAGTATAAATTTGTGTGTTTGTGCGTGTTATGTATACTCTTTTCGTTCGAGTTTGTTTGTATGTGGATTTGCGTTCATAATTGATTTGTAAGGAGATCATAGAAGACCGAGTCCAATGCCTAGAACACCATAGCTGGCCAAAGTTGACATGGCTGAAGTGATCTCTGATACAGCGTCCCTCTCCATAGCCGCTCACCCTGAGCACCAACTTGATGCTTTCGATTATTTGGGCCGAATTATCAGACGAAACGCTAGCTGTTATTGGGCTGCTTGATGTTGGGGCCGCCGAGATGACACTTGTCAAGCCGCAACCAAGTGCGCCACTGACACCTGTTGTTGTTGTTGAGCAACTTAAGTGATCAGGCGAAATTGACTTTACTATGCTGTTGCTGCTGCTGCTTCCGTTAAGCTGCTGTTGATGATGATTGTTATTGATTGGTTGTGATGTTGGTGTAAATTGGTGTGGTTGTTGTTGTTGTTGTAATACTGATGTGGATATGGATGATGCTCGAATATCACGATAGGCGCTGCCTACATCTTCAACAATTTTGCTTAATATCATTGCACAAGCTTTACGAATGTTTTCTAGCTCACCAACAATAGTAACGCATCGTTCTGGCAATGACAAGTCGGTGCACTTTTGTGAGATTTGAACATAAGCACCAGAATCCTCTTTAATTTGTTTAATATAACTGCCACCCTTGCCGATTATCATGCCAGCCGTACTATTAGGAACTAATATCTTGATTGAAGTTGATGAAAAGTTTTCCATAAAAAAGTCATTGATCTTTAATATGCCCTCAATTGGGCCTGAGATGAGACACACTCGTTCAGTTGTACCTGGATAGAATTCGGACGCCTTTGACATTTTGACGCGAGCGCCGGCGTCTTTTTGAAGCTGAGCTATCGTTGTTCCTCCCTTGCCAATTATTCGGCCAGCTGCGGCTGCTGGCACCAAGATCTTGAAGTGGTAGATGGGCGATGTATCCATGTTTGGGTGACTTGGGTGGGTTGAAGATGATGATGATGATTATGGTGATGATGTTTAAATTGGGTGGTTACAATGGTGTGTTTAGTTAACAAGTTGTTATATAAAGAGGATCTTGTGCTCTAGATTGTGTGTGGCATCTATTGGGTTTGTTGAATGGTCTCACCATTCACCGCCAGCCGCCGAAATGAAAGTGCGAATTGAGCCAGAGAAAACCATTGTAAGAATGTCCATGTGGACGCAATCTCACAAGCTAATCGCACGCGTTATCTGCATTTCACTACTGGCAGAATCTCCGGCGCTGCCAGCCAGCCAGCAAGCCAGACAGTGAGAGCGAGAACGAGAACGGGTAGAGCGCCGGCAGAGAGTTGAGCTGAATGCACAAGTGAAGAACGCGGGCAAAATCACAAGACATCTCCCAGCGCTGCCTCCATCTACACCTACAGTCGCTTGTCGTAAAGTGTGGGAGTGTTTGATTCATCTTCATTTTAAAGTGATAACAACAACCAGTGCTTCCAAACTGCATAAACAGTAATCCCAATGCTGGCTACAGGCGCCATGTGTGGGGGTGTCAGAGTTTACCCCTGACTACCACTCTTTGTCTGCAATTTATTCTTGTGAATCAACAACAACATCAACCAGTGCAGGGAGAGTTTTCAGCTAGTCTTCCGCTGGGAGTCTCTAGGCGTCAACAAAAGTATCTTGATTATAATTTAGCACCCGAGTGTCCATCCTCGAAGAAGATTTTTATTACTACTCCAAATATTTTCATCACCATTGGTGGTAGTCTTTTCGGTCGCACAGTATCGTTTTAGTGGATACAAATTTTATTCAAATTGCCAGTCTTTGATAAATGTGATGGTTCTACCCACGACTCAACTCCTTATTGTTTTCATCTTATTGTCCGAAAGCGTTGGTTGATTTTTGCTGCAGGCCTGTTTTTTAAATTGTTTGTCTTATTTGCACACGTGGTGTATTCACATCAATTAACAACTAACAAGTGTTATTGATGCTTGTTGTGATCGAATTCCGCATGCGGCACTCGCTACTGGAAGCGTGCAGTGATGCATCATTTCTTTAAATGGCCGAATTGACGCAATTTATGCAATTAACATGCAGTCCTGGAACGTATTTTTTACAAAATAAGCGAGCATTGCATCACTATCGCTGGATGTTTAGGCGCCAGAGTGTTACAGCATCAGCATTTTTATTTTGTTTCTGTGTGATAGAGCCAATTGCTCTCGCTGTGGCCATATTATCGCTCTGTGCCGCACTAACATCTAAAAGAGCGAGGTCCGCGCTAACAACACAGTCGCTCACGCACACATTGTGCCTTGTGCTTGAGCAAGCAGCGTTGTTGTCGTGTGTGCGTGTGCGTATGTGCGCGCTTGTTGGATTACGGAAAACAACGCGCAGT
>JAYJMT010000109.1:0-50610 GCA_036321655.1 Quercus alba
CTACGCTTAACACACAGTTAAAACAATTGTATCAAAAGCATACACCATACATCGGAAACCTCGTTGTAAAAAACCAAAGTCCAATGGTATTGTAGGGAACAAGAGTTTATCACACTGCACAACGATGACAGTTATACATAGTACACACAGATTTAACCAAGTGACTGGTAGTTGGTGTAAAACGGAACGGAGATCCGATAGCGATTCATGACTTGGGCTTCGTCACCACTGGGCTGGTTGTAAGTACTGAATGACATGACACACACGCGAGATACTCGCATTTAGTACTTTGATCAACTCTTGTCTGTGGTTCTTTTGATCGAGTCAATTTGTAAGTTGAACGTCGGGTGAGCTGTGAAGTTGATTATCTATAAGGAGACTGGATATTTCAACGCGACCAAATTGTGCACGGTTTGTAGCAAGTGGTTTAACAAGTTTACGCGTAATGCTGGAATTCCAGCCGATGAATAATTACGAGAGGGCAAGTCTGTGCTCATGATCCGAGTGGTATGTGAGACGCCTTCACAGACAAGACACCATAATAGGTTTAGAACTTCAGCCGGTGTCGGGTACATTCTAGGTTTTGTTTTCCACAGTATAACGCGCGTTGTATGCTCTTGTCGAAATGTAAACTGGATATATTGTAATCTCGGTCAAATGGTAGCTCTCCAGTTCTTGTTTGAAATCATACGACTGTCGCGCTGTCACTAAGTGTATGCAATGTGAGTTGCATGTCAGTAAGTATTGAAAACGATATGGCTGAGAGTAAACTGGAATATTGTAGTTAGTTAGATGATTGTTGCGCTTACGTTTGTTGTAATGCAGTAACGCCACAGCTGGTGTTCTGAGAAGCCGATTGTAAAGTATCGACTCCTAACCTCAAATCTGTACTTGTGGCCGTCTACTTAGAGCCGTGCCAAACGAATGTTCGAATATTTCCCCCTCCACCGTCCATTTCCCACACTATTCCCCGTTTCTCCCTGCAAAAGTCCCTGTTTTCCCGGATTTTCTTCCCCCACCACCGCTACTAGACCGTTTTCAACCAATCAGAGACGAGGGGCGGGGCTAAAAGGGAGAAATCTGCCATAAATATAGAGTATCCTTCGCGCGCGAACTACTATAGCTTCTTGTCCATACCTAAACACTTCAAGAAGAAGCTCCCGAGGAGGGGCTGACGCGAAGCTATAGGAAAAATTTTAAATATAACGGCAGGCAGAGAAATAAAGTCTGGTAATAATTTCAAAAAGGTTTTGAGAAGCACTAGTCTGTGCTGCGAGTGATCGAGTCGATGTGTATGTTGGATGTTGGATAAATGTAGTGAGCGGGCAATTGAAAAATGGCCAGACGGTAAGATTTGAATCAGAACTAATAAGCTGCAAGGAATCTAGGTGCATGTTGGTCATTAATAACTTTGTTATAAATCAGTACCAGCACTATTGGAACTCCACACGCTAATGGACATGATCAGTGTTGAATTGAATCTTCATCATCGAGTAAACGTGTTGATCGAAGTGTTACGAGCATCAAGTCATGAAATAACCCTACAACTATGTCTCTATCAATTCCAACTTTGCCTAAGACAAACATGAAATGGTTGAAGTGCTATGACACGATACTCGTAACACAACGCCACCGTTACCTGACGTTCAATTTACACAATTCGACGCGGACCGTAACACGTTGCACCTTTTTGAAACAATTTACAGACTACTTGCTACAACTCGCCTCTCTTTCAGAATAACGGCCAAGGAGTTACTGTTCTACAGTAGACGTACGCACAAACAATCTTACTAACAAGGAATCTTATTCCACTTGAACTATTGTAACACCGCAAACGACTTGATAGCTCCGTCACAAGATGTTCAACAAATTACGTGTCGTGTCCGTTGTAAATAGCATTCGTATTGGCAGAACAGCAGTCGTGGTTTTGTTGCTCTACAACGTACGTACTCGACGATAATTTCCTAACTAACTAGTAACCCAGTTTACCCGCGGCTATGTCGGGTTCAACACTTACTGACAGGCAAGTCACATCACTTGATTTCATCCCCGATACGAGAGACTTATGATTTCAAATGACCACGGGATTAGTTTCTTGCATTGCCAGCTCATGACTCTCGGTCCATACAGTGGATTATTGGACTTCGTGTTTTTTACAATGAGGTTTCCGATGTCTGGTGCATGGCTTTTGCTGTTTTGTCGAACTTTGTAAAATAAATGTATTTGCCAACTCCACACTGAATTGTTAGGACGGCCTCCGACCACATCGTGTGTTTGTCATTCTGCACTGGCTGACTGCAAGTGGTAACGAAGCCCAAGTATATCGAACTATACCGCGGCTAAACAGTTTGAATTATTAGTATGTCTTCCTACCGTGATCCATTCTGAATATATTATTTGACATTTATGAAATTACTCGATTGTTTTAACTCTGTTAGTGTTTAAACGTAGTGTGATATCTAATCGTTCAACGAGTTTTATTTGACGGACTTAATACAGATGTTGGAGACATAGCTGTAGCTGTTTTAAACATCAAGTTGAGTTTATTGTGTGCCGTCAATTTATCACTACGACAATAGTTATATTTGTATCCTAACCTCAATTCTGTACTTGTGGCCGTTCGCTCAGAGCCGTGCCAAACGAATGTTCGAATATTTCCCCCTCCACCGTCAATTTCCCACATTATTCCCTGTTTCTCCCTGTAAAAGTCCCTGTTTTCCCAGAAATCCTTCCCCCACCACCGTCACTAGACCCTTTTGGACCAATCAGGGACGAGGGGCGGGGCTAAAAGGGAGAAATCTGCTATAAATATAGAGTATCCTTCGCGCGCGAACTACTATAGCTTCTTGTCCATACCTAAACACTTCAAGAAGAAGCTCTCGGGAGGGGCTGACGCGAAGCTATAGGAAAAATTTTAAAAATAATGGCAATTAGTTGAATGAAGTCTGGTAATAATTTCTCAAAAAGGTTTTGAGAAGCACTTGTCTGTGTTGCGAGTGATCGAGTCGATGTGTAATTTAAGCGTCGGGTGAATGTGGTGAGGGGGCAATAATTGAAATAGGTTAGCGATTTAAATAGCTTGACGGTAAGAATTGAATCAGAACTAAAAAGCGGCAAGGGATCTAGGTGAATGCTGGTCGGTATTACCTTTGTTGTAAATCAGCACCAGCACTTTTGGCACTCCACACACCAATAGGCACGAATGGTGTTGAATTGAATCTTTGTCATCGAGTAAACGTGTTGTGTAGAGTGTTACGCGTATCAAGTCATGAAATCACGCTACAACAATGTAAGGATGCATGAGTTCCAACTCAGGATATGACAAACATGAATTGGTCGAACTGCTATAACACGATAGACGTACGCACAAAAAATCTTACTAAAAAGGAATCATATTCCATTTGAACTATTGTAACACCGCAAACGACTTGCGTGGTTTTGCCGCTCTTCAACGAATGAATGTACATGACGATAATGTAGTAACCCAGTGTACTCGCGGCTATGTCGGGTTCAAAACTTACTGACATGCAACTCACATCACTTGATATCATACACGGTACCGATATACTTATGATTTCAAATGACCACTGGATTAGTTACTCGCATTGCCAGCTCACTCTGATTGACTTGGTCAAAAAACCACAGACAAGAGCTTATCAAAGCATATTTTTGTTTCGAGGAGTTTCTATTATCTGCAGTTGTACGTTGAATGTATAATACACATCTGGCCAGGCAAGCATGTATGCAAGTGGCATCGAAGTGCGAGTATCTCGCGTGTGTGTCACGTCATTCGGTACTTACAACTAGATAGTGGTAACGAAGCCCAAGTCATGAATACTTACGGAGTGACAATTTACATCGCGTGCCAGTGGATATAAAGTCCGAGTATCTCGCAAAGTGACTGAGTTGGTTCATTGCGAGTATGTCTCGGTCGCTACACTACTATCGGATCTCCGTTCCGTTTTACAACAAATACCAGCCACTTTGTTAGATCTGTGTGTGCTATGAATTATATCTACATTCCGAGCACTGTGGTTGATGTTTTTCTGAGGCGTTTTTTTGATTGCAAATGTACATTGAACGAATCTACTTGCCTACAAAGCATGTATGCCAATGAAAAAGTAGCCACAGCATTTCACACCAGACCATGACTAAGAGGTTCGAATTGTTGGAATGTCTTCCGACTATTGTGTGTGTGACACTTGGTTGGAGCTGTGTTTGCCTAAAGGGATATCTACACTCCGTGCACTATAACTGTTATCGTTGTGCAGTGTGAATAACTCTCGGTCCCT
This sequence comes from Quercus alba, assembly GCA_036321655.1. Classification (NCBI taxonomy): domain Eukaryota; kingdom Viridiplantae; phylum Streptophyta; class Magnoliopsida; order Fagales; family Fagaceae; genus Quercus; species Quercus alba. The sequence goes on from JAYJMT010000109.1 coordinate 4,293, forward strand.
ACAGTACCATTGGACATTGGTTTTTTTACAATAAGGTATCCGAAGTCTGGTGTATGGCTTTTGCTTTCTTGTCGAACTTTACATTTATGAAATTATACAATTGTTTTAACTCTGTTTGTGTTAAACATAGTGTGATATCTGATTGTTCAACGAATTTTATTTGACAGATTTAATTAATACAGATGTTGGATACATAGCTGTAGCTGTTTTAATCTTCAAGTTCAGTTTATTGTGTGCTGTCCATTTATCGCTACAATAATTGTTATATTGGTATTCTAACCTCAAATATGTATTTGTGGCCGTCCACTTAGAGCCGTGCCAAACAATTGATCGAATATTTCCCCCTCCACCGTCCATTTCCCACATTATTCCCCGTTTCTCCCTGCAAAAGTCCCTATTTTCCCAGAATTTCGTCCCCCACCACCATCACTAGACCGTTTTAGACCAATCAGAGACGAGGGGCGGGGCTAAAAGGGAGAAATTTGCCATAAATATAGAGTATCCTTCGCGCGCGAACTACTATAGCTTCTTGTCCATACCTAAACACTTCAAGAAGAAGCTCTCGGGAGGGGCTGACGCGAAGCTATAGGAAAAATTTTCATATATAGAGAGGCCGTGGAAAGAAATCGAGTAATAGTTCCAAAAAGCTTTGGAGAAGTGCTAGTCTGTGATGCGTTTGAGCAAGTCAACCTGTAAGTTGGATGTCGCGTAAGTGTGTTGAGCGAGCAATTCAAAGAGGTTAGCGATCTGAATAGACTGTCTCGACCAAGAGTGGGCACGGTACAGAGTATCCAAACCTCATTGAACTACCAGTATCCCGCGGCTTCAACCAAACCAATGGTAATTGTGTGCATTACTGGTTCCTAATTTCATTTCACTTTGGTTTAGCCGTTGTTACCAATACACATACACACTGATTGAAGTTCCACTACCAGGTTGATGCAATGCTCGATATGCGACAACTAGTTTGATTTTAAATCGTATGTTGAATTAATCACTTGCCGGAAAGCATGTGAGCCAGTGTCAATGGAGACCGTGTAACACACAAAATGACCGAGATAGTTCAATGCGAATAACTCTCGGTCCCTACACTACAATCGGATCTCATGTCTGTTTTACAACAACTACTACCCACTTGGTTGGTTGGTTGGCTATTATGTACAAGATTTGCGTTGCGAAGCTGAAGGCTGTTAGAAATTCAAAACCTTCAATATATTTTAATTTCTCTTTTTTGCTATTTTGTATGGATGTTTGTTTGTTAGTTCAATTGATATATGGTAGCAAATGTCAAAATAACTAAATGTTTATAATGTGTGATTTACATGAACGTCTTAACTTGGATTATGGCTGGAATCTGAAATAACCATTCAAAGAGTTTAACAGTCGTATAGTTCGATATAATACTTGCTGGCTTCAATGCATATTGTCAAGACACACACACACACATTGATTGCAGGACGTCCAAACAATTCAATGTTGTACTGGCAAATACATTTATTTTACAGAGTACGACAACACAACAAGAGACATCTATACACTCAGTGGTCGGAAACCTCATTGTAAAACAAATCATAGATACAATTGTGTTAGAGGGACTGAGAGCCGCTTGGTTGGATATGCGTGTTCCCAGAAAGTTATCTACATTCCCTATACCAAAGATGTTAACGTTCTGAGGCGTTTGAGTGAATTGCAGCCATACTTTGAATGAATCTACTTGCCAGACAGTTGGAGCTGTGTATTCCCAAAGCGATATCTACACTCCGTGCACTATGAATGTTTGTTGTTCAGTGTGAATAGCTCTCGGTCCCTACGTACCATTGGATCTCCCGTTTTGTTTTACAATGAACTTTCCGACCACTGTGTGTATGCACTCTAGCTGTCTTTCATACTTTGTAAAATGAATGTACTTGCGTGCCCCACATGGAATTATTGTTAGGACGGCCTCCGACCACTGTGCGTGTGTCGTGTCGTTTGGTACTCGCTGGTTGGTCCCTGACCAACATGAAATCTTGCAGGTGAATTGGATTGCTTACCAGGTTTTGGAGTAATATGACATGCTTACAGCTCGCTCAATAGCTAAATCAACCATTATCACTTACACGCCTAAGACCCAAGGCGTCAAACTGAAGGACATGACTGGAGACATGAGTTGTCGTCCCACTGGTGTCCATAAGGTGTCAGACAAATCAGATGCAGTTTTCTATTTGTAATACTAAACGGAATGTGGGTATTGCAAAGATTGAAAGTCATGACGTTGGGATTAAATATTTATTATACATTTTTACATACATATCTTTTACATACACATTACATACATACATATTTATTATACATTTTTACATACATATGTCTTTGTATCTCAACGCTTCAACGCTCACTGGCACTTGTGGTTTTCCAATTCTTTTTTCGCCACCATGTGCATGGGGTTGTGGGGGCAGGCCCTGTACCCTTTTGGGGGCCGACACTTAAGGATGTGGATTCCCAGTCGTGACCTCCTCACTAGGTGCCCCCAATAAGGGCACTTGACCAGATCCTGAAAAAAGAGGAAAAAATAATTACCAATCCACTCTTTGTAAATTTAAATAGATGCAAATCCGCAGAAAATTCAAATTGGTGTGCGTCTGGTATACAAAGATAATGTTACAAGCAGCCCGGCAAATATATCGTCCTACTTCAAACCTTAACTAGATTTTCCGTATTTCATTTGCAACCGCAGGATACTTCTATTTCAATAAGGTTGGAATACTCTGATCCCAGCCACGATTGGTCGAGCCAGTGAGTGCTGATGTTGGTCAGCAGGTAATCCCTAGCCTTGATCACGATGTGCTTTTTGACCGGTACTTCTAATATAGTATGTATTTCTATTTCAAAGAATTTTAAAACAGAAAATAAGTAGCTCTACACTCATTGTTACTTACATTGGAGAAAAGAACAAACGGTTGGTTATTATGACTGTAAACTTTTTCCATGAAATGTATTCATCAATGGATATACAGTATATAAGCAGTAATTATTTGTTAGTAAATTTTTGTTGTGTAAATGGGGCTAGGATTGATATCGAGTAGTAAATTTAAAAATATCATATCAATAAAGCATACTTAAGGGTTATGATGCAAAACACATATTCTTCAATTATTCATAATAGTGGGATGGGCATATTACTGTTTTCGTCTTGTATAGGAGAATGAACCAGTTGAGGAATCATTATGACAAACACGTGGAGAGATATTGAGGACTTTTTACAAAATCATAGTAGAAACGGCTGACAACAAAATGAGCTATACTGTTCACTCACACAAACTTAGTCATGCTAAAACTAATGGTAAAAACACTTTCAAGAAATATCAATATTAACCCTGGAACAGTAACATCCTTTTTTTGTTTTACTACTGGTAACGTGGGGTCTACAGTATCCCATCAATAACAATACTAATTTCTTTATACAAACTCACTTATTACAGAAAAATTGCTAAAAAGAAAATGTCAGATGATTTACAACTCCATAACACTAACAAATATTTAAAAAATCCATTTTAGTGAGTTCATATCCTAAAAATATAAATTATGCTGCATTTGTTTGAAATTCCCTGGGTAGGGAACTGTAGACCCCATGTTACTGTTCTAGGGTTAAACATATTATGTTAGAAAAAGTGAAGAATGTGAATTTTGTATCGATATGTTGGTTTAGTAGACGCATAAGAAAGACTGATGGATGAAATTGAATAAAGAATGTTGATATTGAACTTACCCCCGGATCACCAGTGGCACTGCAGCCTGTGTCTTCACAGTAGTCGAAGTTCACCCTACTATCTTCCATGATGGGACTGATGTTTGAAATACAAACATTCAACTTTTATAGTATCGTGGCTCGGGTTGTTTATATTTTTTTACAATAGCAATATCGTTCGGGATACCGATCGCCCATGGTGTACATCTGAATAAACTAGGAGTAAAGATATGTAAAACGAATCGGAAGCCCGTAGTGGGTCGGGACGTGTGTTCCGAGGCCGTGTTCGTTCTGTGGATCGGCAACCCGACCGAAATGTTGCATAACGTGCTTATCGGCTTCCCGAGCCAGTGTAATTAAACTGATACAACGCTATATAAAGGGCTGTCCACGGAAAGTGGCAGTCAGTTGTTGTTAGCAAGTCCGTCCGCACTCATGCCAGTTTAGTTGTGTGTACACGATCCATAGTTTTTTCAACTCATATGACAATTGTACCCAGTTACTACTGATTTTGTTTATTAGTGTTTGTGTGTTCCAATAATACAGTGACTTAACAATGGAATTGCAACATTCGATGAAGGTTTCATTGGCGTCAGATCGTGTGAAGAAAATTCTGCTAGACGAATTGCCGCAAGGTAATAAAGCATCGTACGAGAAGGACGTGAAATTGGCCGCCTTGCTTCGAGATCTACAGGACGACAGTGGTGACCAGGAAGGAACGCCTACCGTCTCGGATGCTAAGCCAGATTCTTCAATAACTGGTTGGCCATCGACTCGTCACAAATCCAAGACGACTCCCAAAGCGGAAACAACAACACCACCGGCTGGATCAAAACATAACAGGTGCGTCTATATACAAATCAAATTAATTTTGGCACAATTGATCTACTTGCTGAGACTATACTAACTAGGAATATAAATAGTTACATTTGATGAATCACGATAGGAAACAAATTGAATAAATCTTTATCTGTATCCTTTGAAGAGTAAATACCGTATACAAAGTTACGAGTTTCGACTGGATCGCTATCTCTCGTCCTGTCAAATTCAAGACCTACGTCGCATTTCCAGCCCTTTTGTACTGGCAGCGTTGTATTTCATGACTCATAGCGCCAATAAGTAATTTTATGAAAACGCACCGTTGTTGTATTCATCAAATTACACACTTTCTTTTCGCGTGCTAACTTCCTTTGTATAGTTTTTGGTGTTCATTTATTGGCCTTTGCAAACAAAAAGTCACATGTGGATTTCATCACTTTTCTGCTGGCAAGAGTCAGGCGTCTTATGCGTCTTGTAAGTCAGTGGCTCAGCTCGAATAAGTAATTCAAGTCGAATTGTAAATATCTCCGTCCTTGCCAGTAAATAGGAAACACGTAGAACGAAGGGGTCTTGGTCGAGGATAAATCCTTTTGCATACACAGAAACAGATGGACATAACGCCAGTGATTACGTTTCAGATTGACACACGTCCAAACCTAAAGAGGGTTGTCTTCAAGCGTATTCACATACAGTTGTGGATCTAACTCAGGGAAACATGGGGTGAACTTTCATATCAGCAGATCACAAACCGCATCAAAGGCATAGCTCTTGTAGAGAAAATTGACCATATACGACAGCTGCACAGCGAAGCGCAACATGTCCCGGACATCCAGTCTGCTGGTGATCAGGTACGCCTCGCATAATTCTCGGCTCAGCGTTTCACGGTATATGATCGGTATATGGTCTATGATCGAATGCTATCCCCTACGTCTTTACTCTTCAAAGGGTTAAATACAGTAACTGTAAATCTACTTATTTGATTTCGAGCCAAGATGCTTTTTCCTATATAATTCCAAGTAACCTTACAATTCAAACAGATTTGGAAGTCAATAAGTCTTTTTCTGTTATTTACAAAGACATAATATCACTCAACCCATGTATATACGGTATATAACAAATTAACAACGAACATCAATTGACATAAGTGTTGTTCTGTTTTTATTTAGAAAGAGGACTGCAGACGATACTGCCACCGAGAACAACGAAGGGGACGACATCATCTCGTTGCTGAATTACGATCTCGACACGATGGACACTCCCGAACAGGACCAACCACAAGTGAATACCACCCGCTTCCAACGACCACGACAGCTACTACCACTGCACAACAGAGCAAGAAGCGGCGATCACCTAGCCACAGTTCCCGTTCGAGACATAACAATACGAGCCAATCGAAGAAGGTGAAAAAGACGGCCGTGGAATCAGAGAGGACTACGAAGATTGTCGAGAATACAAAGGACCAAATGGAACGTCCAATCAAAAAATTCGAATCAAGTGTGGAACCTGAGTCAAGACAACGTTCGCTTTCTGCCAGTTCATCTTCCTCCGCCAGTTCATCCTCTTCGACTGCCTCATCGTCTCAATCATCATCATCATCACAGTCTTCATCTTCGAAAAGATCCTCCCTCCAGTTGTCACTCTTTTGTAACCAATAACGCAACGTCCATTAGAGTGGCCAGCAAGTATGTCCCGACAAAACCCGCTTGTGCGGTGGAGCAGCCGAAAAAAAAGAAACAAAACACCATCAACCATTTCTCCTGCGTTGAAATCTCCTACATCTCAAACCACCAGCTCGTGCGTGACCAAATCGTCCAAGATAGTGCAGAAGAGAATAAAAGCGGACAGCCGATGCTGATGAAGACCAAGTGATAATATCACCGATCAAGACCAACACCAGCGAAAGAAAGGTGGTCTCGGAGCGTGCTACTTCACAGGTCCCGGAGAGCATACCTTCTCCTGTACTCACTACTAATTCTAATTTTCGCAGCCATGATGCTGGAGCACACTATCGGTCACCACTCGAAGATCATGACCGATCGACCAGGACAGTCCAGTTCCAGTGCACGCCGAACATCTGGCCTCCAGTATCCACGACTAACCACGCAATAAGTCAACCAGTGTACGGACGCTACGAGAGCGAGTGCAATGTTTCCAATCGACCGGAACGGCACGTCCTATGACAACCAGAGCTGCCAGTCTACGAACAATCAAGTTCTGGGACCGAATTGGGGTGGTGAACCTGAATACCCGACCAGACGCTACGAGAACCACGCCTGGGAGAAGACGGACAAAAGCCGTGAGTTCATATGAGCACGCTGGCCAACACCTACTCGAACAAGACCATGTTTCTGAGCGCTCTCGTCGAAGACGACACATGTTATGGTTTCGCAGTGGCTACAACCAACAACATCTGCGAGAGCTTCGGCGCACCGTACGACCTGAGGACCAAAACCAACGTTAGCGGCAGAGAAAGGAGACTTGCCTCGTCTATGGAAAAGGTGTGGCGAATGAGGAACTGGCTTCGGTACTTCGTCAGCCCGAACGATCTAGTACGCTTTGCTGTGTTCAACACAGAATCACCACCAATATTGGTCGGTTGTGATTTCGACAAACTTCTCAGGCCGACCGATGATCATCGTTCCACCAAGTTCCTCAATCAGTGTTGGTCGCACGAGAATGCTGAGCAGCACCCAACTAGCCACCCACCGAAGGAAAACCAAGTTGTTTCTCTTGTTATCCCAGAGAACACAGACCTGGCCTCTTTGTGACCAAATCGGACGAACATCCACCTCGTCTGTTCTGCCAGTACCACGCCAGGCTCAACGTACACAGTGGTGAACTCATGATTTACATGCCGATATTAGTATCACTGAGCGCCAACGACGAAAAGATGTGGCTTTCTACATTCTCCTATTCAAATCTAGACCCTACCACGAGATCTGCATGTCCAACAACGAGAAATAATTATCAGGACGGGTGGACCCCGTTAGTATACTGCAATCTGAGGCGAAGGCCTATCGTGCCGGACAAAGAGGGATTCACCGACGCAGAACTAATCCTGAACATCGCTCGAGACTACGGCATGGAATGGAGAAGTAGCGACCACCTCGACCCGACGAACGTCGTGAGGACGTTGCAGAATCTCTGTACGGAACTGCAGCGTCAGAGGCTGTGTGCGCCAAACGACATCCTAGTACCCGCTTCGAAAATGAGAAAGCATGCACGTGACAGTCGCAGCCAACGCAGTAGAACAGCAGAGCCGACAAGACGACACCACACTGTCAGGAGCTCTAGCAGACGGATGATGGAAGATTACCATAGAGGATGGGTCTATCAACCATAATGTAAATTATTGTAAATATTATTTTCAATACAGTGTGTTTGTTGTAAATATCGAAACATAATGTAAATAAATGTAAATGTTATTTTAACTACTGTGTGTGTGTGTGATTTCCTATGTGTCCAGCATTACCTGGTATGTGTAACACCAAGCGTACCGGTACTGATTTACAACGTAGGTACTTGCCTCTCAGTAAACAAATGTAGCTATATGAGAAAAGGAGATGAATTTTGGCGATGTGGAAGTACGCTTGGTGTTTCACACTCCAAGATGCGCAAAAACAAACGTACTCATAAAATTAATTGCTAACCAAAAAAACAATAATCTTTCAACAATTGGTGACCAACAATCTTTAGGTTTTGACTTTTCCACCCAAGTAATCCACCAGTTTTTCCAACACTCTCGGGTGAGTCTACAAATCAGCCTGTAAACGCTCTGAAAAACCTGTTGTGTTCCATGCGGAAGGATGTATCAGGCCATATGCATTTTATTACAAACACATCGTTCACCGATATGGTTTCTGCCAATAGGGAATTCACGTACTCCTCATCATTCAAGTCGCTACCCACGTCGAATGTAGATGTGTCGAATTTCGACATCAACGCGTCTCGTATGTAATAATTTCTCAAATTTCTTGGTGGCTGTGAGCTGGAGGCGGTTCCCGACGCTGAGGGACAATCAGAACTGCACGCGTCACGATCCGCGTTCGACGTATTTAGAATGCACGGGCACATGGCGTAGGCCTGCTGCATTTTCAGGCGCAACGAAACGCCATCCGATGTTGTCTCCGTTTCCCTGACTAGTACCCAGTACCAACGTCGTAACTCCTCTCGCAACATAGAATTCCAAGCACGCACATGCGGCTGCAAGGAACCGTCGGTAGCCAATCGCAAACCCCACTTATTTTCGCGCCCGTGTGCGAAACTGCAGTAAAACTGTTTGAATCGGTGGTATTCGGAGGCCGCTGATTGCCCACCACGATTGGCACTCACGTCGAGCAACACGAGTCTCTCGGGCCGAAACAGATCCGCCACTACCGTCGGACCCAGGGACCGGGACGACGGCATAGGTTTACCCGGCAGTACGGTGTACACGTCCATGTGTCGCATGCACAATACGGCGTCCGAACAGAAGTTGCATGCGGTCTGACACACTATTTCACGACTGTAGACGTGAACTGGGAACAGACGCGATTTGAAATGTATCCGTAAATCGCGGCTTCTCTCGTATTCGACCACGCTTTCTGTGCGCATGAAAAACGTGTTAAATATTATGATCACGCTGGTGTCAGCTACTTCAGACAGTGAACACTTCATGTAACGGTCGAACGTGGACACGAATGGAGAGCTTACAACTGAGGATAGAGAGGATACAGTACTGAGGCTGCTACGACCGGTGGGCTTTGCGTACACGAAAGGATCAACGTTTAAATAGACCAACGTATTGAACAGTGCAGGCGGGTGGTAGCTAGCATTACCGATACGATCGAATGCCGTCGGAGTTGTAATAAAACAGCGGCCGTCACGCGTAACAACGTCGTTTTCGTTTCTCTTCACGGTGTCGTACAACATTTGGGACAGGACCAACAGCGCTTGTCGTGTCCGGCCGGTAATAATTCCGGAACCGGTGTTCATGACCATCAGATCGTTCCACAGTGTATTCCAGTCATGTTCGTAGTTGAACGTGTCCAGAAACAAGTCCGTATAGACAACGTCCACCTGCCGCGTATGCAGTGTCCCCGATGGTGGTCGATTACACGAGCCAGCGTGCCTTTCGTTGCCGACATACTCGCGGGCGTTCGAAAATCTACCCAATTCCATCGTGCATTCTTACTACATACAGAATTGTAAGAGCAGTATTGTGCGCGATAAGATATGGACGAGTCCAACCCACCTACTGGCGTACCGATCAATGCACCGTCGTCCACTTACGACCGCCGGATTCGTCCAAAACACTCGGACCCGGCGGACCACCGCTCTGCGCACACCAACACGGCCGGCATCGCTCGTGGAAGAGGAATCGGAACCCGTCATCACCCATACGCAAGGAAAACGGACAGGTACGCCACAAATACTGGTGTCCGTAACGTGGAAAGGACGGTGGACAGTGCCATTACAAATCCCGCATTCTGGGCAACCGTGTTTACCACGTTGAAAAATAACACCAACATAGTAGAGGACATCAGGCGTGATTTGGAAGAACAAGAGATCCGTGCAGCCCAGAGAGAGCGTGCTGCAGATGCGACTCAGCCAGACGGCTTGTCCACTGAACGAACGGCACGTTTCAACACGTCGACAACGAACCACCAGTACGGTATAGGTTCTGACCGACACGGCAATGCCACGACGCGGACCGAAGGACTCCCGGATCTGTACGACACGTTAGCTCGTGGTTTTGAAAACATCAACCAGGCGACGGGCGTTCAACGGCTGGATGTTCTGATGGACGAATTGGACGTGGATTCCCTTTGGTCAGCTCGCGACGTCACGATATCTTTCGGTCCGCTAACTTGCGTGCTGCTACGATTGTTGGCGGGACGTTTTGCGACCGAAGAAGAGAATCTCATAGTGCGCATGTTGAATCTCGGTATGGAACGCGCGAACGAACACCTCGGTTTCAGTGATTACCGTTCGGACCAACCGGTGTCCAACGAACCCTTTTTCGTCACTTACCAACGACGAGGCCGAGTTTTACGAGATTTCGCCGCGTTCAGGTATATGTTGGAGGTGGCCGAAACCATGGGTCGAATCGGGCATAAGCACAAAAACGACCTCATACTGCTGTACATGACGTTGACCACGCCGGAAGTGAGGTTGCACCGTAAGTGGAACGTATCGGAGCGTGAAAAGGTTATAGCTTTCCGTGATCATGTCACCGGTTTTGCCATAAACACGCCACCGATTATGGCACGACCTATGTCGATAGAAATGCACTTGGACTCCGTATTCACCAACGTTTCTGCGAACACTCGTCTGTTGGAAAGATCTCTTATAGTCGCATTGAACAACAAGAATAAAAGATCACACGGAGCGAACGCTGCCCGGGAAGTGGAACTGCTACTGAGCCACGCTAAGCTATTGGATCTCTCAGACGTGGCAGCAGACACGCGTCGCGCCGTAAGGCCGATCACGATTCAGAAAGAAAACGTGGCCCTCAGGCGAATGCTCGAATTATCCACGATCGTGTCGATGATGGCTGAAGAGTTCCGAGTGTTCGTCGCGGGGGCACCGCCCAGTCGTTGCGGGGACAATGGTGACAAGAGCGCGCGTGTTAATAGGAATTCGGGCATTCGCCAATCGCGAATTGTAAGGCGGCCGATATTTCTAACATTCAAACCCGTTTCGCATGCCGTCAAAGAGCCGTAGCGTAGCTGTATTTCTTCTTCCGCGGAACACTGACTATGCTGCTCCGCGTTCAGTGCGGACAGTGCCGTTCGTTCTTGTCGAGATCCGCTCGACACATCTGCATAATCCCAGTCTAGACTGTTCGGTCAGTGCGCGTCTCGAACACCCGACGACATTTTTTTAATCAATGACCGTTCGACATACGATTCAGTTCATCCAGGCTACTGTAATAAAGCACCTGACCCTGTACGAAAATCCCAAGTATGATGCGACTAGAGGCAATTTTTTGTGGGTGAGAAGAGAGAGATATAGGGAGTAGAAAGCATAACGGCATTGATGTTGTAGGTACAAAATCATTTTTATTGTTTCACAAGTATTTACGATGCATATATACAGTAAATACAGAAATAAGTTTGATTCCAATACGCGTATTTACAACAAATAAATAAACACAGAATTCTATACAGGTACATAAATGCAATGAATATACAATAACGTTTGATTTCAGTACAGGTATTTACAATTCATAGTTAGTACTTATAAATAAACATAGAGTTCGTATACGGATAGAAAATTATATATCGCATTCCCGATCCACCTATCCTCACACCCGCAGATGGTATGAAAGAATCTCTTCGGAAGTTCGACAAGTCAGTCTGCAGCGCACTTTCTAGTAGTTGTGTTTTACTGTCAGTCACCAGTTGAATTACAAGTGGTATTTTACAGAGATGATTCCGACCAACAATACAATTATACTGTCACATTGACATCAATGAGCCGTATCACAACCGTCTACTTCGTTCCGTGGAACACGCGTCTCGTCTATAGCGTTTGATGACATTTCACTGATTATGCTGCTGTCCGGTAGAGTGAATTGCGAGTGAGATCTGTCCTTTTCTAACTCAACGGCGTCTACTCCTTTCACTATGTCTCCAAACTCGTGGCCTTCCAAGTTAGCAGACACCTCTCCGATCGTATCGATGATGCCCGTGTAGACCGTCGCGGAACCGATCTCTTTCGCGCTTTTCACCGCGTAACCCCGTCTAGCATTCAGATTCTCGAAGCCCCTGTCGATCAGTGTGGTCAGACACTTGTCGAACAACATCAGCAAAACATGACACAACAAGTCACTGTTACGTTCCAAAGTCTGATTGGTCTGCATTTGCCTGGCCCCCTCACACGCAGAACCCCGGCCGCCGACGGTGTCGATTTTTTCGCGTCTTTTCTTTTCTATGACATCGCGAATCACCGCTTTCGCGTTGTCCCGCTTGCGCTTTCTTGCCTCGCGGACACGACAACACTCTTTATTGGCGCCGTTAGTGGGACGCTGTAAGCAGTCGAAACTCACGTTGTATCGTCGCGGAAGCTTAGGCGGTGTCAGATACAGTACATACGCCACGTAGTTGTGCAATGCCTCTAAGTCGGTGACCATTATCAACATTGCTGTCGTATTCCCGGGAGCTGGAGCTTTGCGATTCTGGTATGGCAGTTCGTCTGCTAGTGCAGCATATTCGGAAGTTACGGAAGAGTCGAGACCATTACGCTTCAAGACAGACGCCTGCGTACCACCAACTATACTGCGTTCAGCTATACGCGTGCCGAAATCGAACAGTTGTTCAGTCAAAGAGGCCGTACCGTCGTGCGTGCGACCACCCACGTCGGAGTTTAACTCTCCAGCGCCCTGCTGTCGCTCGCTTTCCAATAAATCCGCACAAGAGTCAAAATTGTTTTCCGCGTACACCTTTTCGGCCATTGCTATAACAGACTCGTCCTCTTCGGAGGCGTTTGTGAAAAGAAACGACTGCATAAAGTCCGAGTGAGAACAAAACATGTCAGGACCGTCGAGATTCAATACTTTGGCGATGAACGGCCTGTTGGTACGTAGCATGGACTGTGTGGAGAAGTATTTGGTCAGACAGGCGGATACGGCTCGTACCAGCCCCTTGGTGATATCGAGTGGTGATTTGGTAATGAGACCCGCCACATGAGTGTCGTACGCCGTGTACACTATCTGCATGCGTTCGAGAAACAGTTCTTCGGACGACACATCTTTCACGCTCATCTGTACACCGTCGAACATGCGGAAACCTCGATGTACGTCTCGCTCGCTAACCACATTCAGTCGGATAAATTCACTGCCATCGGGCGCGTGATTCTCCTGTCGTTTCGCAAACTCGAAAAATGACGGTGGCAGCGTTTTCGGTGATGATAGTTCGCTACTATTTCTATGAACGCTCGTCTGCGGACCGGCATGAACACGCGACTCGTATTGCGATGATTTAGGAACTGCCCCGAACAAACTCCGAAACCTCGTCTGAGGTGTTGCCTGACAAGAGGGCTCCACACGTCGATAACGGCTTGAGTTGAGATCAAACAAGGCACCTGTTAGAAAAGACGCCATAAGGGTAAAATGTGTGGTAAATGAAAAAAATTACAGAACGATATGTGACAGACTTATACTTTGTAAACCATATTACAAAGGTCATTTTCCCATTTACAATTTTCTACAAAGAGCCAAAGTCGATTCTGGTAATTCTTCTTTGGTACTGACATACGTGCAAGTGGGTGAGTAGTACTCATGTTCCGACGCCGCATCATCACCCTCCTTCCAGCGAAATAGCATCGTGCAACAGTAAACACATTTCGTGCAGTCTCCGTGCATGGCCGTCTGAACGAATCCTTGTTCGGCCAGTTCTTTGGCAGAGGGCCTAGTCAGTTTCCAATCTCCGAACGTTTTCACTCTGTTTTCTGTTACGGTCAAGTCCAATAACTGCGCGTTATTCGCACACCATTCCGAAAGGATGTTAACATTTGTCAATGAACATGTGGAACCGGTGTTGTCGATAAAATGTAGGAGACACCCTTGATTAGTCGAGGAGGCTCGCTCTTCGGACCCTGGTAGTACATCTTGTAACAGTTGCATTGAACAACCCAAGAGTTCTAAACTGATTACACATCTTTTGAAATTGAACAAATGCTCTAAAGCTTGAGCCTTCTCGGTAGTGGCCGTGTAGAGGACTTGGACACGATCACAAATAAATTCTAGTGCCGACAAGAGTGTGCGGTATTCGGTGTAATCCATGTGGATGTTCAATTTTTGTATCTGCTGTGTCAACCAGTCGTGGCGACGATCGTACGTTTGATCCAGTGGTAGCCTGGTCATGCCATCAGGCGATCGAAACGTCCAGTGTTGAAAATATTTCGAGTCTACATCCATAATGGACAACTCCTTCATCACGTAACTTCCATTGGGGTCAACAAAAGCACTAACATCGACTACAGCTCGGCTCAACATGTTGAACCGGCCGACAAAATATCCGAAAAATAGACTGGCAAACTCTTTTACCACTTATTAACCACACTGGTACGCTATACGTTATCGTCTGACCTTTGCATGAATAGTATACTCACCCGTCTTCTCCATCGTTTTAGGCGTTCACGTGCCAGTCTCGAAGAATGGCTGAAAGTATAACCTAGCGGTAAAGGGCTTTGTCTCCTTTCCGTCCACTTTTGCCGTTTTGATTTCTTTTTTCGTTCGTGGTTGGGATCTGTAAACGGCGTTTTACTCGTCCAAACCATGTTATTACTTATCTAACTCTATGAGAAGAGGTACATGTGTCGTCGACCTTGTTGCTAGGTTCCACCAAAGTTATGCGTACAACGACAACGGAAGTGGGACAGAGTAGTTTTTCTTGAACTTCAGTTAGTATGTTTGGCTAAAACGCCGTAGCAGGCGGTAGCGGAACTAGTTTACGATTTGTTTCATCGACGTTTTCATTGTTAGTTGGTAAAACCACTGGCATAATGCTACAAGTAGCAGCCACCGTACGTTTTTGCACAAAATAGCTTTCCGATCTTTTCAGAAAGTAACTGAGGTTTTTGTCAACCAACAGTCTAGGTAAATTAGATTCAACCGATTTAGTCACGGAGAACGACACGCCCGCGTAAGGCGATTGATTAAAATTGACAGATGGGACGGCGGCCATCGCATTATCGCTATCATCTCGCGCTGAATTTATACTTGCGACTTCTAAATCTTCTACCGTGAGTGGAGACGTACTAAAAAGACCTAGATCCGTGTTACTACTGCAAGCGATCGCATCTTTACCCTCACTGACCTCATGCTCTTTTTGTTTGGTGTAACGGTAGTAATCACCTATCGATTCGCTCCCGTCACTGTTGTTTTCAATATCTTCGTCTTCTGTTGTCTCCGAGTCCGTCAAGTGAGATTGATCATACGCTGTAGCAATTTCTTCCGGTGGCTCGTTCATGGGAAACCCCTTGTGACTATTCGACGTCCCTTGTTTCATCACGCTCTGCATCTTTTGCAGTGTTTGTTTTTCTATCGCAGTCGCTAATCTTCGTTTTTCACGTCTGTAATTATCGTACAACATGGCGTTTTCAAAATACTCCGAATCTCCGTCGTGCACCGTACTATCGGGTCGGATATTAAAGACGTCACTGTTCAGGAACATCGCTGAATTCTGCAACAGAGACCTAGCTAGTTTCAACATCATGGACTGCGTGTAGTATGAGAAGTAGGAAACGGTCGGTTGAAACTTTTTCGGCCTTAAAAACGATAGCACGCTGTCGACACCGGACATCGTCATAGGCCTTCCGGCCATTTTCAGTTCTTCGTTGTACTTGTATTTTTCTAAAATAAACTGTATATCCTCATCGCCGATTCGACTCATATCGTCCAATACTGTCTTTATTATATTCTTTATGTGTACGTCGTGCACACACAGTGACAAAGTCCACTGAAGTACGGAACTCGTGATCGAGTGATAATACACGATCTCGTTGCAAGACGTGTCGATGTACAGACCCATGTCGGCTATGCTGGATATTTTCACGGAGTCGTTCGTTTGGCTTTCACACTCGCGAATCGCGGCCAACAACTGTGTTTTGATGTTTGTCGGCACGTAACGAGATCGCATGGTACGGTCGGCTGCGGATTCTCGGTCATAGTTTGTGATGAAAGTGTGTATGAAGTGACTGAGTGTCTGGTGTCGAACTGCGGATTCCGTTTCGACTACCATGATTACAATTGGAATGCTACATACAACACGTCCACTCTGTTATCCACATATAACAAGCGGGTACTAACTTACAAACAAACGGCCTTTTTTAGCATTATGATTACTTCAATTCCGTTTCACTACCGCGAATGAATGGATGGCAGAACTTTGTTGGACGGTTGTGAGCAGTACCGATCGTTGCTCATAATAAGAACGGCCGAGATGAATCGCGGTCTCCTTTTCTACATGCCCACGGCCAAAGAATGGGTTGAGTACAATGTCAAAACACTGGACAAGCAGAATTTCCAATTGCCTGATTCGCAAGACACCTCACCGTCCGGCGTGTACTTGCTCGAGAACTACATGCCGGCTTTGGTCTTACGCTTGACCCGGCCCGATCTGACTTGGTGCGTCGATGTTGATCTGTTGGAAAAGCACGAGACGAGAATCAACGTCGGTTCCAGTTATTTTGTGCTCGACATGTGCATCCTGGGCCCGTCGATGCATTTCGCGGACGTGGCCTTCGACCGGAGAGCGACCACATACATGCGAACGTTTGCCAACGAAGTTTCCAACGGCCTGCGCTGGATACTTCAAATCTATCAGACATCGAATATATTGCGTCAACACGATTTGTTCAACGCCGATCTGGCTGTCGCGCGTAATATGCGTAATAAACTGGCATTCGGAAGCTACACGCCTGTACAACTGGTGACTGAGCTGGGAGATTCCACTGATTGCCAGGCGGTTCCTATGTGCGCGGCCGCAAACAGGCCGTTTTACAAACAACCGTTCGGCTTCAGTAGTGGCACCGCCGCACCGATTGGTAGTGTGGGCCAATTCGCCAGACCACATTTGGGCACGGCATCCGTGAGCGGTTTATGTTCAAACAACCCGGACAATTTGGCTGTACGCGATCCTTACGTCCTGAACGCTGACGATAGGATGCGTCTGAATGAATTGATTGCCAAAAACCGTGAGGAAATGACAAATGGATATTTCCAGAGTGTTTTCAGGCCCTCGACAGTTTTCGAACCGGTGTACAGCACCGTTGGAGAACCCGCCAACGGCTGTTCTCCTGCCTTTTTCCAATCGGATGAAACGGGTCATGGAGCGCAAAACACCGCAACGGGCGTGACGCCATCTGTCGATTCAAATAATCATGAACGACGAAACGCGATATTGGATCCATCGTTGTATATTCCGGATCCCACTGCAGATCCAATGCAAACAAACAACGAAGATTACGTTCCCATGTCGGACATTAATATGACAAACATGGATAGCTCGGTCACGGACGCGGTAAATGACTTTTTCAATAATGTCTAGCCTCGCATACGATAAGTGGTAATGTCATGGGGAATGAACGAGAGCTGCAGGTGACAGCTCGCTTACTGGCCAATCTGTTGATCGCCCTTCGTTCTGGAGCGCTATTCCACCCGACACGCAAGAGTAGACTCGCTTGGTTGGAACGAATACTGATCGACGTGCGTTTCGATCAAGTTGTTCGGACACATTCCACCGTACCGCCTAACGCGAGAAGTGCCATAACTGAATTCTGTCTGGGTCATATCGGAGTGAACGTCTTCGGGCGGCGTTTACAGAAGGCGTTTCGAAGTGTTTCAGCTAGTGGTCACAAGGTGAAACTGGGAAAACGACCACGTTTTGGTACAGCCGTAACCGCGTTTGGCGATGAGAGTGGGAGCAGTTCGAACTCCGCTAGTGGCAGCAACCAACAGTCTACCATCGCGTGTGATACCGCTCGACTTGATCCGTTCTGGACTTTGCTGTACGACAGTATACGCACGCGAACCGTCCAGCCTGACAACGACATTGACAGCTATGACGCGCGTATCGAGTTTGCACGTCAGTTTACTTTGGATCTAAACCATGGTATGCCGGGGGTTTTCCAATCACCAGAAGAATCACAAGTTGTAAATGACAACTACATCACACGTGACGAATGCGTTGCAACGCTGTTGCTAGTCAGCCATTTGAACAAGTCCATGGCTGCCGACGATCTTAGCACAAATACGCCGGCACGATTTGACGAATCCACTATCACGGACACGTCTTCGACCAAATACCCTGTTTACGTGTTCGGCAGTAATTACGTCTGGATAGAATCTGATGCGAAGTACACTTTACCACTGTCCGATCGGTATCCACCGGCATTCGAAAACGACAGAGAGGTCGTAACATTTACAAAACACCTTATGGCGTTGGAGAAAGCTTCGTTCGTTCCGGACACAATAGCCTGTCGTAATATCGCTGTTGAAACAAACAGACCTGCCATCACTTCGCTGTCACTAAACGACATCTCTTTGCAGTTTTCGTTCGCAATGCCCGATTCTCATTTTTATGTGGCGAATGTATTTTATCTCAAAGGAGGCAACACGTGTTCAACCGACTTCCGCTACAAACGAAAGTATCTATCGAACGTGTGTCAGTGTGAGAACCGCTTGTCACACTGGCGTATGTCTGCGTCAGTGGCCGCGTTGGACGGCAGCAAGTTCGAGGTGTTGATTGGCAGTAGTCTTTCTGATTTTGTAGTTAGCGTCATACGTGCCTTTTACCGGACTAAGGCTGACCAAGGCGCTCACTTTTTCATCAATCAATTCACCGGGTTGGCGATAGTGAACTACATGAACGATTCAACAGCGCTAGGCGGTATGAATGTCGACAGTGATATCGCGGATGAAAGTACACACGCAACTACGTGCTATACGCACGGATGGTTACGTGGCCACACGAATGTAAACTACTGGCGTTCCACACCGTCCCGGAGAATAGAACAATTACTTTCACACATACCTCAGCTGATCGTCGTGTACAGACCTCTGTTGTCCGAATCAATCGGAGTGTGGAACGGACCTAACGTGTTGCTCAACTACAAAACATTCGAAGATGTCATTATAAAGTACGTTCTACTGTCTCTGGAAACGTTGGATACTGGATTCGGTGATAAACGTAAAACCGTAGCATACATGAACCACGATAACTATTGGTTATTCTACCCGGACGGCGGTACACAGATCCCGGAGACGACCGATGTTAGCGGTGATCGATCACAAGACCCGTACCACACGAATGCGCAATCTTCTAGTGCCGAACGATCGTCGTTCTTGAACGTACAACGAGACGTAAACGATTTATTTCAGCGGGTTTTCTCTGCACCTAGCCGATTGTACGTCCATGCAAACGTCTTGGAAAAACTAGGTTTCAATGTAACGGCGGTCAATGGCGGTAAATCTTCGCGGACGTTCGTGCATACGGAACGCGGTACTGACCATTGTTGTACAATAATATCATCATCACCACTCGTTGTTATCGACGAAACGAATAATCGTCCCTTGGAGACCGAACAAACTGTGCAATCGTTACGTGTGTTGAAACGTTCGTATCGGTCCGGAGATAGGATACTAGAAGAACGCGGTGACAGGTCGGATACGTCATCCAACGTGTATGCGTTTCGAGAGACTACCGTATCTCTGGAAGACTTTTGGCCCGGTGTTTACGCGGTTTTGGTTTCTTTCACCGATCTGGTACTCAGCGATGTGTGTTTTGCGTTTTTTATAGCTGAAGACGGAAACGACGCTTTGGTTCGATTGACTCGCGATGGTTTGACCAAACTGAGTCGTTACAATCTCAAAAGTTCGTTTCAAATTCTACCTGCTCCCGTGATCTACACGCTACAACAGATGCACGTTCGTCTCGAAAGAGTCTCTGAAAAATAGGTTGTTACTAAGTGAATCACGAGTTCATAATTGAGACGACAATGGTGAATGGAAGGATTCTCAATATGTCACCCGGTAACGGGCACAGTTGGATATACTACTTCGTCTACTTCGTGATTGCTATTTTAGTCACCTGGGGTGCGTTCTTTGTAATGTTGCGCACCGAACTCATCCCTCGTGGTAGCTGGATTTACGAGCACACAACGTGGATACCGGGCCTCGGCGAACACTCGTGGGCGCGACAGCCTCAATAAATCGGCAATGTAAAATTACTATACAAAAATATTATGTACAGATACAAGTTAGATACACCGTAGTTAGATATTTTTTATCAAAAATAATCTCACGGTGGCGGGAAATGACGTCCTACTGTGCGCTGTCATGCAGGAAACGTGTTATGCATAGTATCTTTCTCGGTAACATTGTGAAAGACTCTCATTATCTCCTTTTATTTCATTGGCTACAATCTCGTCCAATGGCGTGTCCTTAAGGATGCCTATATATACACCGTGCTTTCTGACATTGTTAGTAATTTATTTGCTAACTGTGTGATGACGATGTACGCGCCTTTCAGCAAAAGGATTAAATACGGCAATCGAGACCGTGGCGGTGACTGCGTACAGACCACTTCAACACAACCCGACAGAAGCTACGATTTTCAAGTGGACCACGGTAAAAATATGGACGACACGCCCCTTAATTCTGTTGGAGTTCCCGAGGAGGTTCGAAATATCGGGTTCGTTTCTCTTCCAAATGACAGCGGTACTGGAACGGCATATCACACAACCGGCAAAGAGGACAACATCACCAACTTCTTCAGCACGTTCGAAACGACTATGCCGGCTAACGAATGCACATTGGGCGATGCAGATTGTTCTCCACAAACACCAGCCACTGACAGTAAGAAAAAGAAGCGCCAAAAGAGGAAGAATGAGTCGACGTTTGTGGACAAGTTGTACCGTTCAAGTCGAGAACACGTGAAGAGGCAATCTCATCAGAAGATGATTTGGTTTTTTCGTCAGGTTGGACTTCGCCACCCAGCCGCCATACGAACGCACCTGGAAAAGGTAAAACATCCGGAATTCGAAATACCCAATCTCCAGTGCGCTCTCCCACATCCAGAGCTATCGATCGCCTATGACGATGACATCAACACGAATGTGACGTATTATAATGTATACTGTGCCACTCCATCACTGGTAAAACGCATCCGAAAACTGGTGGGCGTCCCGAAGAGGCACGATCCTGATTACAGCAAGAAGATATTAACGTTCGTGGCGGACATTGTGGGACGGTTGTTGTGGCACAGTAACCGTATCCACTGTGTAATGTTCGCGAAGTCCGACCACTACGATCGGGATTGCCTTCTACTGTACAGCCGACAGGCCGAACCAACTCCGGTTATGATGCGATCAGACTCGTACTACTGCAGGCGACACGATTCGGAAAAGTTCAGATCTATAGCTCCACAACCAGACCTCACCCGAGCCAACTCAATCCGCGTAAGTAATGAGTCTTCGATCTACGTAGTCGGTTGTGACTTTACTGAAATCTGGGACTCGTTTCCATATGACTACAGGATGACACACTGTCGGCCGATGAAACCCCTATACGATATAATCAGAAAAATCGACCCAACAGTGTTAGAACACGTATTTTCTACCATAAGCATGCA
Source organism: Quercus alba (assembly GCA_036321655.1). Taxonomy (NCBI): domain Eukaryota; kingdom Viridiplantae; phylum Streptophyta; class Magnoliopsida; order Fagales; family Fagaceae; genus Quercus; species Quercus alba. The sequence goes on from JAYJMT010000109.1 coordinate 25,956, forward strand.
AGTTAATGGTGGGCGAGAGTTTTCACCGTACCCAGACATTGCTTCGAGAACTTCGTTCGACATACTGACTGTTCTTCTCAGAGACGTTGATCCTAAAGATAAATCGACTGATGACAGCACGGCTTACAAGGCGTTTCTCGAACGATTCGTAACGGTCGGTATCATGAACATTCATTCTATGTTCAAACATTATTTCGAAGACTACGGAAACAAATTAAGGTGGAAACCAACCGTCAGTGGACTGGATCACATTGTACTTCACAATGTCAACTATCGCAGGGATGCGCGTTGTCTTCGAACGAACAGAGTCTTCTACTTTCTGAATGAAGACGATTTTGTTTGCTCGCTTTCGCTAGTGGACGATTTTTTCGAACGCCGTGTTGTGAGAGAACCCCACGAAGCCGAACGCCGAAATCCCGTCTACTTTTATGACATATTGCATCCATTCGAATTTAATGAAAACGGTGATGTCAACCATCTTGCAATGAATTACTGGACCGAAGTGGAAAACATGGTTCACGAGTCATCGGCTACAATCAGCCAACACCTAACTACAGATATCCTCAACGGTCCACTACCGGACGATCCCTTCTATCCCGCTTCTGACATGTCGCCTACAGATGTCGCTATAGATAGGATTTTGGAAAGAGCCATTAAGCACTCGAAAAATCTAAAACTACTCGCACCCTCGATCATACGAAAGGAGTCCAGGCATAACAGAACGTCACAAAAGGCGTTTGAAAACGACGCGTCACTACTGAGAGGCTTTGAGACCAGTGAAAGTCGTTCGAACCTAGCTGCGAAGATAGATAGGGCTTTGTCGAAGCACGGTGAGAACCGTCTGCGCGAAGGTTACAAGTCACCTTCCCACATGAACTACGAGACGGTAATCACGCACAATGGGGAGCATATACCTGTACAGATCAGAGTTGGCAGCAGTGACGAGTCAAAAGTAAGGAAAAGCACACCGATCGACTTCGGACGGAAACCGTCATTCCAAATTGACAACAACGTGGTCTGCGTGTACCTGATCGATCCGACAAACACCAAACACGTCCAAATGGTTCATGGATCACGCATCATAAACAGAAATCACAGTGAATACGTACAACTGAAGATTACCGACAGAATTGTTCGCACCTACGCGATACAACGCTCACATGGGGTATACGTGATAAAACCGTACGTCTATTTTATTTTTAGAAACACACCAATATCTGGAATAGACAGCACGCTGGTGGACGAAATGTTCGAGAGTGTACGGTCTTACGTCGGTTTTGCCGGTTTCAGAGTGTTTGACGATGTAGGTGGTAAGGAGTGCGGTCAGATTGTAGATACCAGCACACCCGGCAGCACCGTTCAAAATCTCATGTCAGGTCTGCCACACAAAACCATCGGAGGGTGCATACAAGAGCAACAGTTCGATCAATCCCGAAGCACATCGAATCTGAATTGTTTTCAAAGAAGTACGACTGCGGCCAACACAGAATGGCGGTACGAACAGGATGCTCTACAGCCGGCACTTACCCAGGAGGTTGAAATCAAAGAGGATCCTCTCGCTTTCGTCTGGCAAGATCAACCCAACACGACGTACAGTGTGGATGAAGCAGTCGGATGGAACCAGACCGGTGTCGAATACGTCCTTCCGAACGACTACACGTTTTCTGGCTCAGTCTCGAACGTGACTTAGTGACAGCGGTGAAATCAACCAGAATAATAGCTTTGAAGAAACGTTGAGGAACGTTTATCGCCTCAGCTACCTCTGACTGGATATTGATGAACTATATCCAGCGTGGCGTTAAACCGCCGAGATTCGGCACCCGTCTACTAGAATGTATTTACATGTATTTTCCTCAAATCTCTATTTTCAAAAGAAAAATAAATATTTTTTTCTATTTAGTTTTTTTTTCATTTATACCCTAATCGCTTTTCTTCCCTGGCACCAAAACGCGCATTACCCTCGCGTTTATCGCTTGTGTGTTGTGATGCAAACTGACATCAATTGATTCCCAGTGAGACCGTTCCTGGCCTACGAGTTGTTTGGAAACGTCGAATTTAGGTGAATGCTCTTCAACGTACGGCGTGTAGTCTTGGAAGATCAGACGGTAGTAGTTTATATCCGAACCGACGATTCTCAGACGAGCGAACCTACACGTATTCGACTGTGGGTTTTTGATTTTAAACGATTTCCGTACAAACTTTTCAGACGGCAACAGTTGTTTGTCATTTTTCTTGTCGAAATACCCGATCACGTGTTCAACGGCTTTGTCACCTGTTTTACCGTTGATCAGAGCTAGTATTGGATCCAGCACTGAACGTTCTACGTGAATCGTACACTGGTTCAAATTAACCACTCCGTCCTTCTCTTCGGTGGAAAGCTCCTGGTATTTCACGAAGTGCTGGACGTGTTCGGATTTGACGTTTTGCGGCTGCTGGTTTTTTGAAACAGCGCTTGTCAATCCAGTCAGTTCTGATTTTGCCACTGTCTCAGCTAATGCAGCAGTCGTTCTCTGAACGACCGGAGTCGTGGGTCGATAGTGGTTGCTCTGTACGGGCGTGACTGGGCGCGGAAACCCTACTTTCTCTACGACACGCGGGCTGTACGGATTATGATTGTTGCTTTGGGGTATCCGTTCCAATTTTGACCGTGGTTCAGGACGTTGCTGAATATGACTTCGATCCCCTTGAGCATCTGACGTGTTATGTACAAGGGTGTCGGTCCCAATTGCCGGATGTGTAGTTTTAACGGCTGCGGCCCATTTTCGCCTAACAGTCCCAAATAGGAACATGATTGTAATCAAGATCACGCCGATTATCGATAACACGGTAACGCTGAACATTGTGATCACACTTACGTTACTCTACGTCTCACCGTCGGGATTCAACTGAAACAGACTGCTGAATTCTTTGGACAACTCGTCTATATCGCGAACATCGTCTAATGATCGCGGTGTTGTTTCCACTCCTCGTCTCGCTTTACCAATTACTCTATTTCCACCCTTTTTCGCAAGTCTCGTATGTACTTCACTGTCACTGTATGTGGTGGTCCTACCGTCTTGACGAATGCGTTTCCTCCCCCTTGTAGGAGAATCCAGTCGTGTTGTACGGCGTATGAGTTGTCTCGTCACACTCGTCGACCTTTCTCCAAACGAGTCATCTACACACTTACGCCAAAATGCTCTCACCACGTCCTTTACACGGCCGATGACCTGATTACGCACCTCTGGTGTCAGAGAGTATAACCAAATCGAAACACACAACACGGCAATTACAAACATGTAGATCACCAACATTATTATTTGGTTTACACCTACAATGAGAAATGCGAAAGCTAGTACGCCACATATGGCTGCATTTCTTAACGCGCACAAGTGGTATTCATCCACCGTGGCGAAGATGTGATCAAATGCACTCTCAAGTACCATAACGGCTTCGTCACTTGGGTGTAATGTTCGATTATTGCGATTTACTTATAATGCTACGTGAAAACAACAGGAGTATGGAAATACAATATCAAGACACTCGTGCGTGTACAGAGAGTTATTTATTCATTTACAAGAGTCGTAAATACATAATGACTACAACTACAATACCTACGAGTAAACCCTGTGGATAACACTCAGTTCTCATTCGAACGTGATCTCTTTTTCTTAATCGACCTTTCTTTATTGCTAGGCGCGTCCCTTTCGTAGTAGTCGGGTTCTTCTTCTTCACTGTCCGAGTACTCGGGACGTTTTCGTTTCGGCTTTCGTTTCTTGACCGTTTCCTTGTCCACTACACACCCCTCATCTTGTTCGGATAAACTTGCCTCGTCTATTAGTGATCCTTCCTCCGAACTGCGTTCCGCAACTATTTTGCTTTCATTATTTCGCACCACATCATCGTCCACCGTACTAACTCCGTGATCCGACTCGTCAGTGTGTTCTTCGTTTCTTGACCGTTGTACAGCGTCCTTTCCGATTGCATGTTTTTTAGAGACGTTCGTTTCATGTACTGTCGAAGCCGCCTTTTCCGCTTCGATACACGTCAGTCTGTAGTGACCCGCATCCACATTCTCACCCGACGACGATGAACGGTTTATGATTTCAATGAGATGGTCCTGCAGGTGTTTCACATCACGGCCGTTAAACGTGAAGTCATTTTTCGTCTTCGACATCAGACCGTCGGACCTTAGAACAGTCCTGAAATTGTTCACTCTGAAATCTGCATTCTCGTCAAGCTCCAGTACCAGTCTGGCCAAATGCCTGCCTCGATTAATCTTCTTCTGCATGTCATTGCGATCGGAAGCCGTCACGAAGCGATACGTGTTTTTCCTAGATTTAGGCGTAATGATGATGATTTTGTGATCGTCTTCACATTGACCAGACTTCTTAGGTGACACCGTCCGTTCGATCTGATTCAACTTTTGGATCATTATGCGGTCTACCTTGGCGTGAAAACGCTGATGCGCGTCTTCGAGAAAGGCCGACAGCTTCTTCTTAGCCGCTTCTAGAGCCTCGTTTAGTTGCGTATTCATGGACTTTAACACGTCGGAAGTATTCTTGAACACCACACTGTACATGTCCTGATGAACGATGACGTTGTCGTCTTCAAAAAGTACTTTTTTATCGGATTTCTTCATTTCCGAATGAACCGCTAATGCCCCTCTTTTCATACTCGTTTTTAGGTTGGTTTTAACTTTTCGCGTTGGTGTGTCCACAATTGGAACGTGAGTACGAGATTTCTCCTCTTCACTTCGTTCTAGCACACACTTATTTGTAACATCTGAATTATTAGATTGGTTTTTGTGGTTCGACCACCTCTTTTCCATCTTCGACCTTTTAGACGTGTGTCTTTTTCTTTCGACTTCGCTACGGTTCGAAGTTGAAGACGAGGTCGAGGTCGATCTCCCACGACGTTTATGGGAGCTACGGCTTTCTTTCTTCCTTCTCTTACCTTCGTCTTCCATTCGATGTGTGTTCAGTTCGTTTTCACGTGGGCCAGATCTCGGAGAGCTACAGAGTTTTATGTGCGGTGCGCAACCCACCTCTGTACTCTGTGAAGTTTTTTTCTCTCTTAAAATATCGTCGCCGTTGATGTCAGATCTCTTGCCTATCGAATTGGCGTGGCTCTTTTGGGGACTTATAACGTCAAAGTCGGCTCCGACTACCTGACCGACCAGCCGTTCAATGTTCGTTAGATCTTGGAATCCGAAATCGCCGCCGTCCATTTGCACATCCGAACTGTTCAGACTGGTTTGAGGATTTCTGTGTTGTAGATCGTCTTGTTGCTCTTGGTATCGACTGGCGTACAAAAACGGACGTGTCGCTGACAACGCTGCACTGTCAACAACCGACATGCAATCATTCTGTCGCACATGTAGCGAATTCATAACGTCGTTTTTAATATCCATCAGGTGCGTTCGTGATTGGTGACTGCGGTTGAGTATCGTGGTTTGACGAGAAAAAATAGATAATATCCTAACTAAGGTTCGTAAGGAGGAGGCGCAGACGGTGACACGGCCGTTCGCTTCGTTTGATCACGCCTCAAACCGTTCAAATACAACTGTTGATAGTCGCGTTGATCGATGAATACTACACTGAAGTCTATGGGTCGACTGGTACTGCTCCGGTAGATGAAGTCCTGTGGTTGGAAATTCCGTACGTTGGTGTTTGACGATAACGAGTCGTCTGCGTACCACCGATTGCAACAGCAGTGTTGAATGATATTTCCAACTGTCGTGTTACGCAAAGTGAAGTATATGACAATCACTGTCACAGTAATACCTACTGAGAGAGCGACCGTTTCAACTATCGACTGTATATCCATCGTGGTCGTTTGCAATCCACGCTACCGTTCGTTTCGTTAGGCACACCTATCACTCATCGTCCGTTGAGACTGCAATCAAACTTTGCGACTGCACATCGAGTTCTCCTTCGCTGTTCATTTCGATCGGTCCATTACACACTTTCAGTTCACCACCGACGATTCGCGCGTACGTCTTTCCGTCCAGAAAGAAGCCGTGCACCGTGACAGAATCGAAATCTTCATTTTCAAAACACCCTCGAGAGTGATCCACGAACAGTTCGACAGGTATTCTTGAGTACAGATCGGAATCGTGTTCGGACAAAACTTGTTTCCAGACGCTTTCAACCATTCCTATCGCATCACCGACCACCTCGTTCGTTGGCATTTCTACTGTGAAAGCGATAGCAACAAATGCGTTCTCACGTATCAATTCACCAATGCACATGAACTGCTGCAATTTCTTGAACTCCTCGCGCATGTTCTCCAAATCGCGGAACCACAGCTGCGTGACACCGAATATGTTGCTATTGCTGCCAATAGTGTTTCCCGAATCGCGTGAACCCTCACCTTGATTGAACACGATTAACATTCGCATGTGCCTGGTCGCCACGGGTAGATAGGTGGTGGTCCCGATGTTTGACACGCTATCGGATGGAAAATAGATCGCTGGTGTGAAAAGATCATGTCTATTCCACTCACCACCATCGTCGTCTAGATCCGATTGGGGCAAGTATTTGAAACCCTCCACGACTTGACGACCCCCATAAAAGACAAACATACAATCTCCATTCGCCACGTCTTGAACGGCGAACGAGTTCGTATTCACAGCGTACATTTTTTCCACAGGAAACACACCGTTTGCAGCCAGTGCGTGTCTACCGAAAGCCGGTTCATAAATCATTCGCGATTGCAAGGCACTGATATGCTCGCCTAAAACAGACAAGGCGTACCTGGGTACGAGTTGAACGGAATTTGTCCTGTTGGACGGCATACGTTTATCACTCTGAACGGCGTTGAGTCTAAACTTCAGTCGTGCTGGGGCCGTTACGGCAGTAACAATTGGTCGGCCGGGTACGTCTGCGGTTGGTCCAACGTTATACGCCCTACAGTTTGTGTCCTCTTTTCGTACCTCTCTTTTGCCGATTTCCCGATTGACGCCAGTCTGTACGTCGATCGAACCGTTCATAAATGGTAACACTGATTCGGCACTGTCCACAGCGAGTCCAGCGGGCACGGTCCCTTTGCCTTTATCATTTACTACAACCCCTTCGTCTCGATCGCTGATGTTCGTAACAACACCATTATCGCCGGGTTCAATCGTGGTGGCTAGCGGATTTTCTCGACTACCGTATTCGTTTACTTCAGAGACAACGGAATCCGTTTCGATAAAAACTGTGGTCATCGCGGGACTGGCATCTGTGCTATCACTACTACTCTCATTTTTCATATTTTTGTATTCACTTGTTACGGCGGCTTCAACGGACGTGCGACTCGTGGCATGTGACGTTGCAACTGGAGCGCTGTCCGCTTCTACGATTTCCAGTGATCCGATCTGATCAACTGTAACTGTATTCAAGCCTCCTTTCGTGACACCGTCAGTAACGTTGCTGGACCACCCGTCGAATAGATCATCACGGCTCTCTTTTAAAGGACCTCTACCGACTGACACAGGCTCGCTGAAAGAATAATGTCTCGTGGGGCTTTTGGATCCACTCGTCTTATTTCCCGATTCATCATGTCGCACACCGATTAGCTCTTCGACATTCACGGCCATATCCACACTGTCGTTTCGATCTTCACCCATTTTACTTATCGTATTATGCTTTTCGAACACAGAATTCGACGGGACGATGGACACAGTGGCGGTCGCCACTGTCGAGCTACTCACTTCTGTACGTTTTACTAGCGTAGTGGATTCGCTACCACCTGTTCGCAACGCAATAGACATCGGTTTCACTGCCGCAGTTGTTGTTGCGAACGCATTCATGTCATTACCAGATTTCTCCCGTGTCCAGCCGTTCTCATTCGTTCCACTTATTTCTTCCTTCGCCGGACTATTGTGATCGTGATTGGAGATTTGTAACACGCCGACGTACAGATTAGCGATCTCGAGACGTGGAAAGGTCCGATTTCCACTGTATTGAATCGACGGAATCAAACCTGTTTCCGAATCGTTTGATCGTATCGTATTTATCACTCCACCAAATAGGCCGTTCAAGCGACTTATAGAATTCTGTTGCTCTTTGATCGCCTCATCCTTTATACCGTCAAGACGGTGGCCTTCGTGATACGCCTTAGATAGATAGTTCACAATGCCGACGATCAGGAACAGCAAGGCGACACAGACGGCGGACACGATCTTCTTGCGAGTGTGCATTTTACAAAGTCACTAGACAAAACAAGTGGTACGTACTTAGAATCACACGATGCTTGACAGCACAAGTGTGTATCTTATGGTAACCGCGTGAACCGAGCTTGAGGTTTTTTTATTTATACCGCTTATGAACAGCCGGTGGTTGTATAAAACGACGGTAAAACGTGCATGTCGCAGTTTCTACGGCAATTCCTATCACACCGGGTTTCATCGGCTGGATAACACCTGTTCACATCCGCACGAATGCGGTGTTCGGTATCCGTTCGTTTTCTACAGTTCCTACGTCCCGCCTTGGAGAGACAGCCATCCAACGGTGCGGCTTCCGATTGTGACTTCAACAGCGTGCGATAATCGTTGTCTCGCATCATAAACCAAAGCGTCTCCAACAGTCCTACATTTACCGCGGCACACCGTTGTGACGAAAACCAGCGTTGACCAGCACTGTGGTCGTGAGGGCAGATCCACAGAGGACGGCCGCGTGCAGACACTACGAACCGCGCATCGTTGGCAATCACGTTGCTCAGGTATATCGGCAGATCTAGCGATGACCCACCGTTGTGTTCGGTCACCAGTTTGAAGTACGTCGGCAGTCTATTGTATACGAACTTGAAACTGAACTTTGCGCCGCTGATCATCTCTCGGCGACAGAATGCTCTGTCGTCTTCTTCCATCGTCGCCGCATCCACATTGACCACCCTAGGGGTTCCGTAGCCGGCGCTTGCGCTACGTTCGAACAACTCGCACAACACACGTTTCTTGTTGTGTCCTTTGAGGAAAATCAAATTGTAATGTCTCAGCAGATACGCGACACTCTCGTCCGAATACGCCTCATCGCCACGACATATTTCCAATCCCGTATACTTGTCGTGCATCCTTCCGTTAATCTCGACGGTACGGTGCGACGGAACGAATTCCGGATTGTGACGAAAACAGACGTAATGCAAACTGGTGTCGGGTGTTGGCCAACGGAGCGACGGTTGGACCCGCGTCGGCTTGTACGCCAATTCTTTGATATAATATCCACCCGAAGTTTCCAGCAGTTGAATGTCCAACAGAATCGGCTTGAAAACAAAGTCGCTCGTCACGTCAGGCGTTCGTCTCGCACAAGCGGTTTCAGAACCGTTCTGTGGATGGATTAACGTGGCAACAGTGTTGGTGGTGGTAGGATTCGTACATGAAATATTAGCCACATCGTCTAATGATGGTCTAGTGGAACCGCTACCATTTACTGCCGGTCCTTCGACGTTAAAGTCCGCAGTTTGCGTTTCAACGTCCTGCCTCTTGTGACCACCGTTCGAATCCATCACACTTGCAAACAACACACTTTTATACGGGCTAGGAAGCTCACTTACATAGTACTACGTTTGTCGCCGACGTCTCGATATTACCTACCGTACCCTATGTATTTCTCACCAAGTCGTGAACACTGTTTTGACCATCCACTTTGAAACCACTTTCGTGACCATCCGTGGAACTGTCGGAGTCGTATCCGCCGGACCCATGGAGTTGATTCGTTGTCACCGTCTTTTAGAGGTCATAAAATCTATAATTTAAGAAATAGTAGTTTCGCATATTTTTTCGTTTAGTCCATCAACTCTACATAGTTCACATTTAATAGCCTTCAATATAATGTTTAAATCACATTTAAAAAACTCCTTTTCATACCAATATTCAGAGAGTAAATCGTGAATTGTTTTCTCCATACAAAATGCATTTTCTGATTTAAATGTTTCTTCAAAGTAATATAAATCGAAATTAGTTCTACACACGTTAAATTGACCAAGTCGTTGTTCAAGTGATTTTGTATAGCCAATTTTATATATTCCTTTTGTTTTGTACATAGTTGTGGTAGCAATATATACCCATCCTGATTTATCACTGGTTTTTTTGTAAAAGACTCCATCTTTTTATTTCATCAAACAATGAATAGTGAACATAGCTACCAGTTATTTTTTTGTTTACTTCATTTTTGTTATCACCATTTATAGTATATAATGCTTTAATGTTGTTGTGCTTATTTTCTAATTGTTTCATTAATTTTTTAGCATGTTTGTTTTTAAGCCAATTATCAAACCGCCTTCCACCACACGTGCACAGTTTAGTCCCATTGAAATATCCAGTCTCTTTATCGATAACCAACTTGAAACCTCCGAAGATTCCATACCAAAAGTTGTCTTTAATTTTTTCATAACATACATCAATTAGGCTCATCTTTATTATGTATTAGATTCTTTTAAAAACTAGAATTTATTTTATGAACCCAAGTTCGCGAAATTACTATTCCAATATATTTCTGTAAATTTTCTCTACTGATCCCACCAGATTATGTTCACTTATGTTAGACAGTGTTAAAACAGTTGCCTTCATTTTTCAAGTACAGTATTTCCTTCATAATCTTGTACATATCAATCAGGATATTTAATTGTAATTGAATTCAATGGTCTAACGAAGTGTTTGCTTTTCACACAATATGTGTAGTAAGAATACGCACCTGATATTTTAACAATCGTAAATATCGGCTAAGAGGCTCGCTTACATTTTACTTTCCTTTTCGCCGACGCCTCGATATTACCAACCGTACCCTACGTATTTCTCGTCAAGTCGTGAACAACGTTTTGACCATCCATTTCGAAACCGTTACCGTGACCATCCACGGAACTGTCGGAGTCGTATCCGCCGGACCCATCGAGTTGATTCGTCGTCACCGTCTTACCGGGTGGTGTCTCGACGTCGATCCGCATTCTCTTTTTCGCAATTTTACTACGCTCGCTGAAATCGTACCGCCGTTTCCACAGCTTGACTTCTGCAATCAGACGATTCTGCGCGTCTTCCGAGTGTAACCGGCTGTCGGCTATGGCGAGCATAAGTTGGATCCAACTCTCGCAGTGTGTCGGGTCATCTACGAGGTACCGGTGACACAAAAGCATATGCACGTGCTCCCTATGGCCGGTGAACACGTCGGAGATGATGTAATGAAAGAGTTTCCTCAGAAAGTTCGCCGGTAACTTGTGCGATTCGCTTTTCGACATGTTATCTACCAAGCGTTTCACATTACAACTGTACCCGTACGCTTCAGGGCATTTTTGCACCTTATCGTTACGTTCGGGATCGTACGCACGGAAAAACGCCGCCGCCTTACCAACGGCGTTACACTCGATTTTGCGGACCTTCTGACGGTTGATGTCCAGCATTTGTTCACCGCTGTTGTGCGACTGTAGAGTACTGTTGAAGTAGTTGGTCGTGAGCACTAACAGCAGGTCAAGGAGAGCCTGCGCCAGCTTGTGCTTTTCAGTGACGAAGCGTGTCGGTTGCAAACATCGCAACGCGTCCACACTACCGTCTATCGTGAGATCGGCGGCTTGCGATCTGCACGGCCAGTAACGCTGGCCGTTGTTCTCGTTCAACCGTTCCCATTTGGCGTAAACACTGCGCATCAAAGTCCACAATTCCGTCGCGTTGTTGGGCTGAAACTCCAATACGTGCACTTCGTTCTCGCCCACTTTCGTTTCCACGTTGCACACCCTGTGATTCAGTCCGAACTCCAACAGTCTCACGTCGTCTACACCGACTAACGTTCGGGTCAGGGGTTTGCCGCTCTCTGGGTCGGTGGAATAGAGGACGTTTTGGAAAATGTGCATGTACGTGTCTTCGTACAAGTGCTGCATGTGACAATCGGTATGTTTCGAATATCTGTGCAGCGCGTGGCCGTTCCATGGACAGTGTCGGCTCATGTCCTGCTGGAGACTTACAATTCGTCTTGTTCGGCCGTATTGTAAAGCGACAAAAGGATATCGTTCACGTCGATCGGAAGAGACAACGGCGAAACGGACGTTTCTTCTTGAGCTGTAGGCTCCTGTAACGGCGAGAGCAGTCCCATTTCATCAGGAAACAACTCATCGACGTCGAACGGGAATTGCTCATGATCGACACTGATATTCGGCATCGAGTCTGTCGGAAAAGCGTACTGCTGCTGAACGGTCTCGGCCGTACTCTCTGTTAAAGTTTCGTTGTCCCTCAAGGGAACGGCATCCGTACGTGAGCCTTGGCCTTCGTTCGGATCGTTTTGACCACTCTGTTCTCTAACCCAGCCAATTGTCGCTGGTCCTAATTCGGCTTCGAGATCTGGCGGCGGATGTTCGAAATCCACGCCACCCAGACCGCCCAGTACGGACCGGTAGTTCACGTTCAAGTCAGGCACAGGAAACGCAATTTGATTGCCTCGCTCCCAACTAGTGGCATCGATCTCGTCGCTTTCCACCCGTGGTTCATCGGACAAACGGACCAAAGTCACTTCTTCGCGACCGTTTTCGAAAGTCGCGTTTTGTTCGATCATGTACACCGGTTTTTCCAGTACGTCGGTTCGCACGTTCTGCAATCCGACACGATTGTTCAACAGCTTTATTACGGTGTTAGACATCAGCCTTTGCACGAGTAACGAAACGTGACCAGGAGCGTATTTCAGTTCGAGCGCTGTGCGCGTAACAAAGTCCAACTGACTTCTCGTCAAATTCATGTTCGACCGTCTGCGGTAGAATGCGATAAGATCCCGCATCTGTTCGTATGACGAAGGCGCCGCCAAGTATAACTTGAAACACAATTTGGCCACGTCCCTAACTATCCGATCTTCGTAGTTGGACGCCAGCATTAGTATGCGCGTCACTTGGTCTTTGACACTGATCAGGCGGATGATGCGGTTGATCGTCAGTATGCGAATGAGTCGTGACTGGGAGTTATTGTCATACGCTTCTGGCAAGTACGAGTCGGCCTCGTCTATGAAAAGGATAAAATCCGTTTTTACACGTTCGAGATAGTCGAACAGATCAGTGGTGTTTTGTTCGCGTTCGCCAATGAATTCACCACCCAGATTCGATACGGTTAACGTGGCGACCGGTAAATTGTTCTCTCGACCGGCCGCCACCACGAGAGACGTTTTACCGGTGCCCGGTGGACCGTACAGCAAGATCATTGTGGAAGTATTAGCCGTTCTACTGGCATCCAAGTGTTGCTGTAATTTCCGCACATGGTCGTCGACTCCTAATAATTCCTTGTAGCCTTCGTGTTTTGACGTCTCAATGAAGGACAGTGAATCCGGTGGTTTGTCGGGGAAACCCTTCGGCACTGTCGTCAGACCTTTGTCCTCGTCTTTTCTGAACGCTTCTGTTACATTCTCCAACCGAAATAGAAGAGCCGCGGACGTGTCGGATATTTTCCTGTTAGTGAGCACCTTGCTCAGTATCGCATCTCGTGACAAGAGACGGTTCTGTACGTTCAAAGCGATCAACTTGCCGGTCAGATCGCATATTCTACGGGATAACAGAAGGTGTATGATGATCGATAAACGATCGTTGGGCACTTTCAAATTTATATCACCAACACCGGTACTGTCGTGCGGTTCCGTATTCTGCGCATTGTACCAAGTGTTTGCAAAATTCAACAAGTGCAACAGTGCCTTGAGTACGCTGTTGTAAGCTCTCGACACGACGCCTTCCGAAATGCTAATCGCCGCGTCGTCTATTGACGACCGGTAGTACTCGAGTGATCGTAGGCTTGCGCTTTTCCCACCTTCACTCATCGCACTTACCTTCCCACTGTTTTACCAGACCATATACCCGCATCAAATCCATTCTTATAACCGATCAACAGACTTCAACCAATTCGTGGATCTGGTACAACCTAATTATTACATTTTGCCGCAAATTAGAATCGTACTCTGCTACGAATGTGGTCTAACCTCAAATCTGTACTTGTGGCCGTCAGCTTCGAGCTGTGCCAAACGATTGAACGAATATTTCCCCCTCCACTGTCCATTTCCCACACAATTCCCCGTTTCTCCCTGCAAAAGTACCTGTTTTCCCAGAAATCCTTCCCCCACCACCGCCACTAGACCCTTTAGAACCAATCAGAGACGAGGGGCGGGACTAAAAGGGAGAAATCGGCTATAAATATAGAGTATCCTTCGCGCGCGAACTACTATAGCTTCTTGTCCATACCTAAACACTTCATGAAGAAGCTCCCGGGAGGGGGCTGACGCGAAGCTATAGGGAAAAATTTATATATATATATCGGCAGGCTGCTCAAAGAAGTCTGGTAATAATTTCAAAAAGGTTTTGACAAACTCTAGTCTGTGCTGCTGAGATTTTGTGTAACACGGGTTAACGGTCAGTGCATGTAGGTAATCTGGTGCTTATTTGAAATCATACGACTATGCGATACCAAGAGCTGTGTGCCAAACTCACGGCAATGTTCGAGGTAAATGCGTCAAATCTTTATTTAAAGCAGTCGCGAAACATTCAATCTTTTCTTGTGGCTCCGACTGAAACAAGGAAACCATTTCCATTACGAGATCTCACAGTCATTTTGCTTTTATCAGTCTCCGGGCCTGAGTAGACGCATAGTTTTCCGGCAGTCCGACACCAGCTTGGGGTGAGTCTCGTGAACGTGTAGAATTCATACGACTTGACAATATATGATAGTCACAAATCATCTTACTAACTATAAACCGAACTTAGTCGCAGCATCTAGCTCGCATGCAATTCGCACAACGCTACACGTACCGTTGCACTTCAAACGTTTTTAAAACGATTGGTAGATTTCGCGCGGCAATCTGCATATCTCTCTTTCTATAAATATATATATAATTATTTTCTACATATCTTGCTTAGTTCAAACAGGGCATTCAGGGAGTTAGGATGACACTACAAGAGCCGTGGTGAAATTAGAACGGACACATGCCTGTTTGCAAGAGTATAATCTAAAATTGCGACACAAGACTAATAGGTAACCCGTTCATCAAATCGTGCACAGTGCTTTTCGGTTTCCCGTTCGAGACACATCCACCTGCGGGTATCGGTAACCCGACCGAGCAGTTGTGTGGTGTGCGTAATCTGCATCCTGAACGGGACCCCGATTCCACCGAAGGCAATAAAAAAATATATATATAGCTCCTGTGCAGTACAATCGCACACAGTTTCTGTCAGCCCCAATGGAGAAAGGAATCGCAGCGTCCACACCTTACGGAATAGACACTGATCTCGAGGATACACCGGCCACCCGGGCTGTTTCGAGTGTTTCCAGACTTGTTCAAGATGACATTAACGCCTGGTACACGTATTCTTGCAACACGCCATACACCACAGTCGACTTTAGCATCGATGTGCCTTTGTCGCCTCGGTACATGGAACTCAATGTCGAAGAGGATGCTGAACCGACATGCGACCAGAAAAATGGCTGCATACTCACATCTGACATGTCAAAAGCCTACCACAGCAACCGTAGTACCGTAGTTGTCAATAGAAATAATTCACAACCCGAGGTCGTAGAGTCGTTACAGGATACAAACACACCTTCGTACGTGTCGGATTGCATTTTCGACAGTTGGCGAAAACAAGCTTTGGACTTACTGATCGATTGCAGAAACGTATTTGTCCTGGAGACATTTTCCGTGAGTGACTTTGTACTTCAGGTGAAACTGTCTTCCGACGTGGCCACACTGCAGCTACGCACAAAGCCATGGTCAACGGTATTGGGTAGATCCGTGTCGGAGGAACATTTCAAGAACGCTGTACGAAAATTTGATTCTTTCGGAAACTTCAGCGTGGCCGGACTGACACATGACTTCTCACCTTCCAATGTCGTGACATTCATTTTGGACAACTGTAACGAAATGCCAGTGATCGTATCAAGCAATTTCTCTAACCTCATGAACAAACGCAGAGGAGAGTTGAGTTTCTTGGATTACATCGTGTATGATAAGCTGCTGCCTGGATCGCAACACTGTAACTTCACAGATTGTGGACGAATGGCGTCGGCCGTTCACCTCGGAATCTCATTCAGCCCGAGAGGTAAGAACCTGAGCAAGTTATTTTGTATTTCTATAAACATTTTCAAAATCTACTACATATTTCGGACAATGTAACTCTTACTGTGCTTTCTGTTTTTCTTACAGGATTATATTGTTCCAATCACGTGAGACAGTTGGAGCTGGACGAGAGTGTAAAGATATACAATCCACTACTATTGGCACTCACCACACATTCAGATAATGTGGTTATTTCCGCAATGGACATCGAAGAGGTCTACGGACCTAGGTGTAGCAAGTGGAAGATTCCGCCGATCGGCCATCAGCAACCTACACTTTTACGAAAGAGGTGGATTCCAATCTGCAAGAAGAGCCAGGAGCGAAGACTACGATCGAAAAAAGCCATTAACAAGATCTTCGAGACGGCAAACGCGCTGGATTGTGTGGATGAACATTTTTCACAAGGAAAACACAAAACCGCTGTTGATATTCGACATTCACTGACGTGCTGCATTTTAAAAACATTTCTACAAACGCCTGGTAAAAACAATCTTTGTAAGTTCTTATTCGATCAAAGGTCTTCACCGGAAGATCAACCTCACGATTGGGGTAAGGTGAAACACACGGTCACTGTTATTTCACCGCCGCGCTCTACAACACCGATGGACATCTGCGAGCAAAACCACCGTAAAACCAGTGGGGAGGTAGAACGCCGATGCGGATCCTGTACCAAATCGACGTACAGTTGGTAAGGAACTCAGATGGCGATTTTTACAACGTGTGCTGCAGTTGTCGCACGAAAAATCAGTTGTCCTGGCGGCGTCGAAACCAAAATTATGAATATAAACACCAGTGATGTGTTGTTTTGTCTTCAATAGCCGAACTTCTATTGTGGGTGCTGTAAATCAATATTGTACAAATAAAACAGCTTTATCAGCAAACTCTTGGTGTTTATTTCAATTTGTTTGCTTCCCAACTTTTAAGTCACGTCGCGTAGCCTGTGTATATGGTGATCATTGTTTTTGCCATGAGTAAATCACCCCACAACATTGCTATCGTGGTTGTGTGCAAGCGATGTGAGTTATGAGTAGCCTGACAGTAAAAATTGCAAGCGATGAAATGAATGCGAGTAAAATTGAGTTAAAGTTTAGGTCGCTGCGCGTAGTCTACCAATCGTGTCAATAAGATTTGATATGGTACATGTCGCATTGAATTAATAGAACGTCAGGTAACTCTGACCAACTGGTAGGCATCAGTAGGTAATCACGTGACCGTTTGAAATCCTAAGAATAATCGTAACACCACGAACTAATTTGTAAGCTTCGTGACAAAATTATCAACCCAATACGCGTTGTGTCCGTTGTAAATTACAATCGGCTTGGCTGAACACCAGCCGTAGTGTTAAAGCTCTACAACATATGTACTCAACAAAATTATCTAATTAACTGGGAACCCAGTTTATTAGCGACCATTTCGGGTTCAATACATACCGACGGGCAACTCACATGGCTTTCTTTCATCCACGGTACAATAGTCTTATGATATCAAATGACCACCAGATCACCTACTTCCATCGCCCGGACATGATTGTTACCCGATGTCATACTTACACATCGACACGATAAAACCCAGCACACTAGAGCTTCTCAAAACCTTCTCCTAATACGAGTCGATACTTTAAAATCGGCTTGGCAGAACACCAGCTGCGGCGTTATCGCTCTACAACAAACGTAAGCGTAACAATCATCTAACTAACTACAATCCCAGTTTACTCTCAGCCGCATCGTTTTCAATACTTACTGACAGGCAACTCACATTGCATGCACTCACCAACAGCACCACAGTCGTATGATTTGGAACAACAATTGGAATACCTACTTGAGCTACCGTTTGACCGAGATTACAAGATATCCAGTTTACTCATACGAGACGCGCGTTATACTGTGGAAAACAAAACCTAGAATGTGCCTGACACCGGCTGAAGTTCTAAACCGATTATCGCGTCTTGTTCCACCTGTCAGAGTTAAAGGCGTCTCGCATACGACTCGGATCACGAGCACAGACTAGAGTTTCTCAAAACCTTTTTGGAATTATTACCAGACTTCTTCCGCAGCCTGCCGTTATTTTTAAAATTTTTCCTATAGCTTCGCGTCAGCCCCTCCTCGGGAGCTTCTTCTTGAAGTGTTTAGGTATGGACAAGAAGCTATAGTAGTTCGCGCGCGAAGGATACTCTATATTTATGGCAAATTTCTCCCTTTTAGCCCCGCCCCTCGTCTCTGATTGGTTGAAAACGGTCTAGTAGCGGTGGGTGGGGGAAGAAAATCTGGGAAAACAGGGACTTTTGTAGGGGAGAAACGGGGAATTATGTGGGAAATGGACGGTGGAGGGGGAAATATTCGAACATTCGTTTGGCACGGCTCTAAGTGTACGGCCACAAGTACAGATTTGAGGTTAGGTCAGCCTCTAATAAGTGTTTCATTCTATCTTGCAGTGAATTGTATTTCAAAACACACACACATACAGCGGCACAAGGGATACGATCATATGAACGCAACGTATGCTCGATACTTGGTAGTACACGCGACGAGTCGTTTAGCCAGTAGGCACTTGTTACACTCCAAGTTGATTGAGTGCAAAACCAATTGTCCAGACGCATTGAAATTTCCATAGTGAAACAGAACAGCGATCTGAGTACAAGGAAGTGAAGTCATAATAACAGACACTTGCCTGTAAGGAACGGACTCTCGGCCCACACTTAGGATTCCCGATAGGAACCTAGCGAGTTGCAGTTAGAAACAAACCGGCGGCACCTTACAATATCACTCTAGCAGAGTTGTAAGTTTTGGAAGTGTTCATATACAACAAGAATTGTCTGGCATATCACCGTGTGTGAGATTTGTACCACACACGGTGCACTAAATAGTCGATGGCACGCACAAACTGTAATCGATGTCTGAAACAGCTACAGACGATTCTATAACATTTGTATGTCTGCTAATGTTAGCTTCGCAGATGAATGAAATTGTAGATAGGTAGATTGTGGCAAGTGATCTGCCAATAATTTCAAATAGGTTTGAGGTGCTAGTGTCCGCGTTGCCTTTTGTAAATTTAACGTCAGATACATTTGGCGTTGTGTCACTAGTATTCTGTCTTAGCGTTTTGGCCAATTTCTATGTGCATTAGCCGAGTTCGAACCGGTGGAACATAGTTGTAGCATGGTGACACATTAATGTTCGTGTCAGTACTTACTCAGAGGCAATTCACATAGCTTGCATTCACCCACGATACGAGAAGGTAGTACTATGATTTCAAACGATCGCCAAATCACCTAATTGCACTGTCCGCTCACCGTAGTAACTCAACGTCCAACTCACACAATCGGCACGACAAAACAAACAACAGAGCTTCTCAAAACATTTGATCGACTCGAGCCTTTTACATCCTTTTACATTTTACACTCGGCTTGGCAGAACACTAGCCGTTGCGTTACAGCCCTACAAAGAACGTACTCGCAAATATTATCTAACTAACTGGAAACCCAGTTTACTCGAAAGCTTGTCGGATACTATACTTACTGTCAAGCAATCCTCATCGCGTGTGTTCATCCACGGTGCGATAGTCGTGTCATTTCAAACAACAACCAGAAAACCTACTAGAGCTACAATCTGACTGAGATTACTCATAGACAAGAACCGACGATGCACACAAAACTATATGAAACAAAAGCTAAGATGCGACCGACACCGGCCGAAGTTCTAAACATATTTGCATGTCTTGTTCTGTCTGTCAGAGTTGAAGGCGTCTCACATACGACTCGGATCACGAGCACAGACTAAAGTTTCTCAAAACCTTTTTGAAATTATTACCAGACTTCAATCCGCTGTCTGCCGTTATTATTAAAATTTTTCCTATAGCTTCGCGTCAGCCCCTCCCGGGAGCTTCTTCTTGAAGTGTTTAGGTATGGACAAGAAGCTATAGTAGTTCGCGCGCGAAGGATACTCTATATTTATAGCAGATTTCTCCCTTTTAGCCCCGCCCCTCGTCTCTGATTGGTCGAAAACGGTCTAGTAGCGGTGGTGGGGGAAGAAAATCTGGGAAAACAGGGACTTTTGCAGGGAGAAACGGGGAATAGTGTGGGAAATGGACGGTGGAGGGGGAAATATTCGTTCAATCGTTTGGCGCAGCTCTAAGTGGACGGCCACAAATACATATTTGAGGTTAGATCAGCCTCCTAACGATGTTTCATTCTATCTTGCCATGAATTAATTGTATGTTCAAACACACACACACATACGTACATACAACAGCACAAAGGATACGATGATATGAGTGACCAGACGCATTTATTGAAATTGCCGTAGTAAAATAGGACAGCGATCAGAGAACTAGGAAGTTAAGACGGCATAACAACAGTCGTGGTGACATTACAACGGACACTCGCTCGTCAGGATCGGACTCTCGGCTCACACTTAGGATTCCTAATTGGTACAACAAGAAATGTTTGCATATCACCGTGTGTTACAAACCTCATACACGGTGTACTGAACAATCGACGGCACGCACAAACTGTACTTGATGTCCGAAACAGCCTGAGACAATTCTCTATTTTATGTAGCCTATGTCTGCTAATGCAGACACACATATTGGTTTCAAAAATGTTTGATGTGCTAGTGTCTGCATGTGTGTGTACAAATCCGAAACATTGGCCGCAAGTAATACAAGTTGATGTACAGTAATACGTTCAAAGTATATTGTTACCAGTATTGCTTGGCGATGTCGGACGCCAAGAGTCACACACAGTGGATACAGGAATAGTGGCGTAGATAAAACAAGCGCGTACGGCTATTAGATCCAATTTCACTTGAATAAACGTTATACCACGAACCAAATGTTTGCTTCGTGATAAGCAGTTCAACTCAATAAGCACCGAATAAAATGTAAATTACAATCTGCCGTTAACTTAGAACTTCAGCCATAGTGTTATCACTCTACAACGAACGTACTCACATACATTATTTTACAACAAACTTGAAACCCAGTTTACTCGCAGTCATGTCGGGTTCAATAGTTACCAACAGGCAACTCACATCGCGAGCATTCACCCAGAGTACGATACGGTAGTCTTGTGATTTCAGAAGACTACCGGATTATCTACTAGCACCGGCTGCTTACCATAGTTAGCCAACGGTTTACTTACACATGGACTCGATCAAAATCAGTACAGGCTAGAGCTTCTCAAAGCCGTATTGTAATTTTTCAAGATCTCTTTTGGCTTGGCAGAACACCAACCGTTTTGTCACCGCTCTACAATCTTTGTACTCGCGAATATTATCTGACTTACTGGAAACCCACTTTACTTGCGACCATGTCGGGTTCAATAATTCGTGACAAACAACTCACATCGCTTGCATCCATCTATGGTACGACAGCCGAGTGATTACTTGAATTACGTTTCGCTGCGAAGTAGAATTGTACTCTGTTAGGAGTGTAGTCTAACCTAAAATATGTACTTGTGGCCGTACACTCAGAGCTCTGTCAAACGAGTGATCGAATATTTCCCCCTCCACCGTCCATTTCCCACATTATTCCCCGTTTCTCCCTGCAATAGTCCCTGTTTTCCCTGAAATTCTTCCCCCACCACCGTCACTAGACCGTTTTGGACCAATCAGAGACGAGGGGCGGGGCTAAAAGGGAGAAATCTGCCATAAATATAGAGTATCCTTCGCGCGCGAACTACTATAGCTTCTTGTCCATACCTAAACACTTCAAGAAGAAGCTCCCGGGAGGGGCTGACGCGAAGCTATAGGAAAAATTTTAAAAATAACGGCAGGCTGCGGAATGAAGTCTGGTAATAATTCCAAAAAGGTTTTGAGAATCACTAGTCTGTGCTGCGAGTGATCAAATCGATGTGTATGTTGGACGTCGGGTAAATGTGATGAGCGGGCAGCTCGAAGAAAATAGCTCTGTGCACAGTCTGTCTCGACTAAACGCGGCACGGACTAGAGTAGCTAAACCTTATTGAACATCCAGCATCATACGGGATCAAGCAAAACAAGAGTAATTTTAGGCATTGCTGAATCCCAGTTTGGGTTTACTTTGTTTTGGCTGTTGTAGCATTTACACATATACACTGATTCAAGTTACACTACCTGGTGGACGCAATGCTCGATATGCGACAAGAAGTTTGACCTGATTCACCAACAACCTATTGTAAGATTAAATCATCTGAAGCACACACACTCGCTTGGCATTTCAAACGGCCAAGTGATTACCTGCTGGTGTTGTCGGCTGGCCAGAGTTATCTGATGTTCAATTTACTCAACGCTACCTGGAATGTAACACCACAATCCTTTTTGAAACAATTGACAAACCAAATGCCACAACCTGTCTCTCAATTGTTCCATAATAACGGCCATGGTGTTGCTGCTCTACAATGGACCTATTTCTACTGGCACTACCCGGACACTATAGTTACCAAACGTTCAAATTAGATATCGATTCGATCAAACGCAGCACAGGCTAGAGCTTCTCAAAGCGTTTTTGTAATTAGCACAAGATGTTCTTATGCTTGGCAGAACACCGGCCGTGTTTTTACTGCTACACAACGATTGTACTTACAATTATTATACAACTAACTGGGAACCCAGTTTATTCGCAACCATGTCGGGTTAAATACCTACTCAACTCACATTGCTTCCATTGATCCACACGTTACGACAGTCGTGTGATTTCAAACGACAACCAGAAAACTCACTGGAGCTACCATCTGACCAAGATTACACGATGTTCAGTTTACACATCAACAAGATCATACGCCGCACATAAATCTGTACGACACAAAACCAAGAACTCGGCAAACGTAGCTGACTGTCTCTGAGTTCCACCTGATGATTCGTCGCGTGTATGATACAGTATCGAGAATGCGGCACGTTCCTATTTTCATGTCCCTCGTATGTGTGTGTGTGTTTTGGGTTACGACTCACTGTAAGATTGAATAAAACCATTAGGAGGCTGACCTAACCTCAAATCTGTACTTGTGGCCGTACGCTTAGAGCAGTGCTAGACGATTGAACGAATATTTCCCCCTCCACCGTCCATTTCCCACATTATTCCCCGTTTCTCCCTGCAAAAGTCCCTGTTTTCCCAGAAATCCTTCCCCCACCACCGTCACTAGACCGTTTTGGACCAATCAGAGACGAGGGGCGGGGCTAAAAGGGAGAAATCTGCCATAAATATAGAGTATCCTTCGCGCGCGAACTACTATAGCTTCTTGTCCATACCTAAACACTTCAAGAAGAAGCTCCCGGGAGGGGCTGACGCGAAGCTATAGGAAAAATTTTAAAAATAACAGCAGGCAGCGGAATGAATTCTGGTAATAATTCCAAAAAGGTTTTGAGAAGCACTAGTGTGTGCTGCGAGTGATCGAGTCGATGTGCATGTTGGACGTCTGGTAAATGTGGTAAGCGGGCAATTTATATGGTTAGCAATGTAAATAGCCTGTCGGTAAGAATTGAATCAGAATATCAAGTGAGTTACAAATCAGCACCAACACTATTGGTACTCCACACTCCAATGGACACGATCGTTGTTGAATTGAATCTTGGTCATCGAGTAAACGGAGTGTTATGAGTATCAAGTCGTGAAATCACGCTACAACTATGTCTCCATCAATTCCAACTCTGGCTAAGACAAACATGAATTGGTTGAAGTGCTATGACTGTTGGCCGCGTGTAATTCTAGTTGTTGATTAGTAATACTTTCATAGTAAATTGGTACCGGTCCGCTTGGCGGTATCGAACGCAGGGACACAGTACCACGAAGTGGCTTAGATATAACCAAGCCTGCTGTTACAGCTGCACAACGATCGTAATCACAAAACACCATACTAACTGGGATCCCGATTCACGTGCGGCTGTTAGATCTAATTCCATTTGAATAAACGTTATACCACGAACAAAACGTTTACTTCGTGACAAGTTATTGAACTCAATACGGCATCGTGTCAAAACTATATTACATCCTACTTGTATATTACTCCTACTATCTAAAACGAACGTACTCACATACAGTATAAAACTAACTAGAAACACAGTTCATTGGTCCAATAGTTACTTAAGGCAACCCACATCGCTTGCATTCACCAACGGTACGAGATTAACAGCACGGTTGGTGTTTTGCATTACATATGACACTGACATTGGGCACCTAGTGCTCAATGGAATGTATTTGTTGGAAAGGAAACATGTTGTTCGGGGTGTTACGAGTATCCTGTCATAGCACTATAGCCAATTTGTGTGCGCCCTATTTGAGTTCGAATTGACAGATAACTAGTTGTTGCATAGTGTCGTGGTGATGGCACAATTCGATAGTCATAACACTGTGAACATCACGTTTTCTCGACGACAAATATTCAACTAAACACTGACCGTGCCCATTAGCGTGCAAAGTGCCAAGGGTACCCGGTACTGGTGTTTATTTACAACAAAGTTAATACTGTCAAACAGCCGCCCGGTTCACTTGCAGCTTTTTAGTTGGGTTTCAATTCTAACTGACAAGCTATTTACATCGCTAACCTATTTCAACTGTCCGCTCACAACATTTACGCGACGTCCAATTCACACATCGTCTCGATCAAATGCAGCCCACACTAGGGCTTCTCAAAATCTCTTTGAAATTATTACCAGACTTCTTTGCGA